>JAUPFV010000121.1:0-162527 GCA_036936605.1 Limnanthes douglasii subsp. nivea
TTACCTTGGCAAGATCATGGCTAGAAGAAATGTATTTTGTATTATCCATAGTCTATTAATTCCTCTATTACCAGATTAATGAAAAAGTATGAGTTATCTGAAGGAAATAGAAGACTTTCAAGAAGTGTTAATGAGCTTCCTTCGTCTTTAAAAAATAAAAATTAATAGATTTCCGTGATGATATAAAAAATGATTCAAAAGAGCCCCACATATTATTGAGCCAGAAGAAAAAGTCAAACACATTAGTAGAAAGAAAACAAAATATTATGAATTGTATGTAACTTACTAACCGATTTAAGGTACGAGTCACTTAACTTCTTAAATCATAATTTAGATATGTTCGCTTAGAAATTGCATGATGTTAGTAGAATCATGACCGAAGTTTTATGCCACACATTATTTATCAATAATAATTTACAGACAATTAAATAAAAATGAAAGTCTTACTCCCAACAAAAGAAGGAAACCACTATTCAAGAGGTGAACAAACTAACTAACGTATACCAAATTCGAGACTCTTATTACTTAGTATGGATAACCAATACAATACTCGTAAAAAAAGTAAATGACAAATGAACACTGACTTGACAAATATTAATAAAACTTATCTGAATGAACATTTCCCTCTACCATGAATCGATCGGTTCATAGATGTAACTACCAATATACATATGTATGAAGATGATCAAGAGAGCACACAATGCTTATCACAGAAAAATGATTGTATTACTAAAATTTTATACCTATTGGGCTGAAGAATGCAAGATTTACATATCAACTTCTTATCAACAAGGTCTTTTCCACACAACTTGGTCAGAACTTGCAAGAATATATTGAAAAAAAAGGTTCTCATACTAGTTGTGAGATGTTGTTACTTGTATACTATTGATCATTCCTATAGACGACATCAAATAAATCTGTAGTACCGCTATGACTCAGGTGGTGTATAATATGATTAGAGTGAGCGGTTGAAAATCAATTGAAATGAGGCATTTTGGAAGTGGAGTAAAAGCAAATTTGTTCGGGTCTTTGGACCCAAAGTGAATAATATTAAACTAGTGAGGAGATCAGATTGGTTCAAATTTATATACATAACCGGACTATGCGGCATCCATATTCTCAATACATGATTTTTTTTAATTTGTTTAATTGATTTATTTTATTTCTTTGAAATGTTTTAATTTGATTTGTTTAATTTGTTTGGATCATAATTGATTTATTTGAATTTATTTCATTGATTTATGAGAATTAATTTATTAATTTATTTTATATACTTCCATCCAATGTGCAATTGATAATTTGAATTGTTTGAAGTGTTTAATTAACTTATTCGCATGTCCTAAAAATTTTGGAGTCTAATATTTTTATTATAAGAAATAATCAACATTAAAGTCTCTCAAAAACCTTCAACCAATAGGCCATACGAACAACATTTTTCTATTTCCTACATGTACAGATACATGATCTTCAAATAAGATATTAAAAAGGGGATATTTGGAATTGGAACTTGGAAAAAGAACTAAAATTTATAATTATCATCCAAATGATAAAGATAAAGTAAGAATAACTTATCTTGTAAATGGACCGACTATATCCAATATGACAAAATATTCTTCTATTTATATTATGAAAATGAATTATTTTAAGAATAGTTGATTTAAAGACAATGGTACGAGTAGTTTTGTATTTATGATTAAAGGTTTTAAAAATTAGAATCTAACTAACAGATGAATAAACATGTTAGTGAAATCAATAGTCATAAAAAATTTATTAAAGCATATGAAGATCTTATGAAGAAAAATAAAATATTGAATATTCATTTTAAAATCGTAGTACAAAAGCATAAGCTAATTATTTTGTTTGATGCCCACTACAACTATTAAGCGGGTATTTTGTGGTATCAAATATGTGAAGAATGAGTTGAAAAATCAAATATATAATCCATGACTTAATGTTTGTTTAATGATATTTGTGGAGACACAAATGTTTATTACCATCGATGATCTAAATATTATCAAGTGCTTTTAAACCATAAATGATACATTTACGCTTGGATTAGATATAGTTTTTCATTTTGAATTGTAAATGATACATTGATATGTTTTTACTATATAATACCCAAAATTTATTTTTTGCTCAATTTTTTCTATGATATTTTTTAATATATCCTATATTTTAATTTTAGATATATCTTATTCAACATTCCATAATGTGTTTTCATGTTTTTATTTTGGTCCTCCTATCGATTATTCTAGTGGAACTTTATTGTCAATTTTTAACAATATACATCTCTTTTGATGGCGCGTCATCTCCTAGATTTATATATGTGGTTGATCATTTGACTATAATGATTTCTTTTATATTATCTCTTGACTTCAAAACATTAGGTGAAGGTCCCTCGACTAAATTTCTTCCATATAGTCTGTTGACTTTAAGGTATCTGATAAGCATCCCTCGACTATGATGATTTTGATAAATTTAGTCCCTCACACCTAAGGAGTCAAATATTAAATTTATCAAAATAGTCATAGTTGAGAGACGTTCGTCGAACATTTTGAAATCAAATGACTAAATTTATTGAAATCGATAAACCGACATAGTTTCATTAAATATTATTTTTAAAAAGTTATTATAATTAAAAAACCAATGACGGATTTAAACCTCACCTCTTATATGCTAAAATATTTCTTTATAAATAAAATTATTTTAAAAATATATTTGAATTAACCAATAAAATCTTGATGGATTTTATTTTTTCAACGGTATATATTATATTGATCGTCACTCAATAAATTTTATATATAACACAAAAATAAAAATAATATTGGGTTATAAATATATAAAAATATTTTTTAAAATTGATAAGACGATTTAATTAAATATAAAATTACAAAACCACATCTTGTTAGCGATTTTTATCGAAGGTTCTAGTATTACTACTTTATTACTACATGACTTAAAGTTATTTTTCAATATTCAACCACTGTTATTTTTCAATATTCAACCACTATAATGGACCACTAGCCAGTTTTCCTACGCGTAAAGTTTTGGTCAACATAAATTAAACAATGCTAGATAATCAAACTCTAATATGATGTTAGAAGATATACGCCTAGCATTTTTATAAAATATTCATGGATAAAAGAATAAATAATTTATCTTTTAAAATATTTTTTGAAAAATAAAAATTTATGTCCTCTAAAATGATACAAGAACATTGTTAAATTTGTATATGATTTGATCGAAAAAAATAGATTTTATTTTGTTTGTAAAATTAGGACTTTTAATGGTTTGTGGGACCGAGAACCTGATCGAAATTAAACCGGACCAAGAACCAGACAGAACCCTAACGTTTGGTTCGTTGTTCCATTCTAAAAACTGAAACCGATAAGGAATCAAAATGTTAAAACCGGTTTGGAAACCAACCAATAAACCGATGGAACCGCTTCGGAACTGAACTGATAAAACTAGTAAACCAATACGAAACCAAATGGAAAATACCACTAAATTGGTATAACCAATACAAAACTGAATTGATAAAACCGTTAGAGCCGATTGATTTTCTTTTTAATTTATTTTTATACATTATATAATTACAAAAATTATTTAGGTAATAAATCATTAAAAAAATAAAAAAATTAACTTCCAAACTTTAATTTTTATATCGTTTATTTAGGTAAAAAAATTGAAAATCAAGTTATAATTAGATTTTTTTTAAATGGACCAAACAGGATCGAACCGAAACCGAATCAAATAAAAAAAGGACCGACCGAACTGAAATCAGACCAAACCAACCGGAACCGAACCAAAAAATTAACGAACTACAACCGAAAATTTAGCGATTCGATTTGGTTCCAAAAACTAAAACAAAAAACTTAGCAATCTGATCTAGTTTGAACCTATAAGCTTAAAGATCATGTTTGGTTCCGTCAAAATCCGGACCTAACGTGACCCATAACGACCTAATAAAAACAATCAACAGGTCCATCCAAAATAAAATAAACTTTTTTTGTGAATAAAAATATTAAATTAAAAAGATAAAAAGTTTATACAAGTACCAAGGGCATACTTCGAGGAAATACAATGACTTATGAAAATGTCTAGAACTAAAAATTGCTAAAATAAGAAAGCAAATGAGATCTAGTGGCTAGATCAATAATGGAGAGCAAATACTCTAAATACTAAAAGCTCCGCAAAACAACAACACCAAGCAAAAGTCACTGACACAACAGTCGCAACATCATCCTGAGTCAATCGAGTTAATATACTGTAGTAACCTAGCCCACCCCACAATAAAGGCAGGCGTGCGAATGACATTGTATGTATCCTTGATAGTGAAGATATAATTTATAGGCTTCGCGATCCATTAATAACATTGATGGATAAGATGTTGGGCGGATGATGAGTAAGAATGAGAAGGCTGATTTTTTGAATATTTGCACGATTACTAGCAGAAGCCGATCTGAGATTGGCGGGCCAATTCCAATGGCCATCAGAGATGATGTCGGAAACTTTGAAGTTTTTGCCAAGCCTAAAGTCTTTAATGATGCTAGAGCCATAGTGCTCAACTAGAGAGGTAGTAAGAAGTCATGAGTCATACCAAAAATAGGTATTCATACCATTACCAATAGCTACTCTGTATAAACTATTGGCTAAGGGTCAGAGATGTAAAATTTTCCTTCAGACCCAGGACGGGGAGCAGCCAAGATCAAGGTCCCAAAAGTTTTTATTTCTAATTTCTTTAATTTAATCCAATCACTCCAGATGGATGGATTGTTACAATTAATTACATACCATAGGTGCTTGAGGACGACTGTCTTATTCCGGATTTTGAGATCTAGAATCCCAAGGCCACCCTCTTTTAAGAGAGAAGTGACATTGCCCAAATGACTTTGGCCCCATAAATTTTCATGGCGGTGCCTGACCAAAGGAATTGACGAAGATATTGGATAATTCTTTAAGAATTATGGAGGGGACAATAAAAATAGAGGACCAGTTAACTTGTCCAGCGAACAAGACAAACTTAATAAGTTGGACACGACCCGCATAAGAGAGGTGATCGGAAGTCCAAGACTCAATTTGAGAAGTAATTTTATGGATGAGATATCGACAACCAATAGGAGATTCGGCTATATAGTAAATGAACTCACAGTACTGGAGAGGGAGAGAACCTTCACCAAATCCCAAAATAGAGAGGATTTCATAACGAATGGGACTATCAATTCCAGAAAAGAAGATGTGACTCTTGGAAGGTTTGACTTTAATGTATGAAAGGGAGTGAAAGTCGTCAAGACCTTCTTTGATCAGCAAAATAAATATTGGTGATTTAAAGCTTATGAAATTGCCAATATAACCGGAAATTAAGGTCGGAGTTTTTCTCCTTAAGAATACTTGAGAGGACTTGCATTACAAGGATAAAGAGGAAAGGAAAAAATGGATCCCCTTCTCCGAGGCATTTTCTGCCTTGAAAGTTTCCATGAGGATCCCCATTGATGATAATATTGTAGGAGGTGGAGGAAATACATTTATCCTCGAATTAAATATCAAATCCGCAAAATGTATCGCAACAAGAATGTCAAGGATGAGGTGCTAACGGACATTTTCAAAGGCTTTCATAATGTCAATTTTAAGAGCAACCTTACAACAACGAGAATTAGAATTATAACCCCTCAAAAGCTCTTGAGAGATGAGGATATTATCATAGATGTTACAACATGCTACGAAAGCAGATTTAGAAGAATCGGTCAGGTAAGAGAAATAATCTTTAATTATATTGGCTAGAATTTTAGAAATGATTTTGTAGGTCACATAGCAATAGGTCTGAAATCGGTGGCCACCATAAAGGAATATTTTTTTATAATAAGGGCAATAGAGTTAGAGTTCCAATTAGGATCACGAGTACCAAAAATTAAAAAATTCAAGAACTTCATTACAGACAACAGGGCCAGCAATATTCTAGGAGGCCTTGAAAAATCTAAAGTTGTACCCGTCAAGGTCATAAAATTGGTTACCGTCAATACTCAATAAGGCAGACTTAATCTCCTCACATGAAACCTTGCAGGTCATTAAGGATTTATCAAAGTTTTTGACTTTGGAGGTGAGATGGGAGAAAATCTCTCCAAAAATGGATAACCAGGGGGTGTCTAGAGCCCAACAAATCCTTGAAGCAACTAACAATGACATTACCAACCAAAATCGGGGTGGAGACGATAACCTTTTGGTCATTGTTAATGAAGATAATCTCATTGCGGAAAAGACGGGTTTTTATATTGTTATGAAAGAATTTGGTGTTCATATCAGCAAGCTTGATCCAATTGGATTCTTCAGCATGACCAAGGAAAATATAAGAATAAGAGGCTTCAATCTCCTTGGAGATAAAAACGGGGTTGATAGGATCAAGAGAGAGGTTGGATTGGGCATGGAAGATAGTATTTTGAGCATTAGTAACCCTAGAGCCAATGTCACTATACGTTTTGCTATTGAGGCAAGCAAGCTTGTACTGAAGCTTATTAAGCTTTAGGGAGAAAAGTCTCATCCCGGAAGCTTCAGCAAGGAGATTCCAGTTATTTGACAATAATTGAATTAAAGAAAATATGAGATTTCCACGTATTGAAGAATTTGAAAGGTTTCTTCTTATGCATACGGGGAAAACCAAGATAGAGAGTGACTGTAGTGTAATCAGAGGAGTTGACGTATCCAAAATGAGCAACAGTCATCGGAAATTAGTCGTCCCAATCAGGGATGACAAGGACTCAATCAATTTTGGATAGAACTAGGTGAGAAGGTTGTTTATTAATCTAGGTGAACAGAAATCCAGTTTAACGGAGATCACTGGATTCGCATGGATAACAATATTTATTGAAGTCATCGATTGTATGGGTCCAGAGTTCCGAAGAACCTAAACGCTCTCCGGTTTTCGTATAGCGTTAAAATCTCTAAGAACAATTC
Organism: Limnanthes douglasii subsp. nivea; assembly: GCA_036936605.1. NCBI lineage: Eukaryota > Viridiplantae > Streptophyta > Magnoliopsida > Brassicales > Limnanthaceae > Limnanthes > Limnanthes douglasii. The sequence goes on from JAUPFV010000121.1 coordinate 6,949, forward strand.
AGAGAGTACCCTTATCATGAGAAGCTAAATACCTAAAGTCACTCAAAAAATAGATACGATGTTAAGTTTCATTAAAAACGTAGATAGCAGTTAGAGTTAGACGATAAGAGGAAGGACGATTATGATATTATGACATTTAACCATGCATAATTGATGCATGCAATGGGAAGCTTCGTTTAATATTATTTTTTAGTTCACCTGTGATGGAATATATTTAATTTAATTATCTAAAATAAATTATAAAAATCGAACCGTGAGTATTATTTAGTGAATACTAATTTTTTTATTTAAATAAGTTAAAATATAGGAGTAGTTATTAACTGGGTGTGTACCGGATTGATTTTGTTGGGAAGAGCGAGTGAGCGAGTGTGCGAGTGTCTGGTGTTAGAGAAGAATGTGGGTTGCTGTGTGATTTGTCATCAATTAAAATAAATAAACCTAACAAGTACCCCGTCTGTATATATATAGTTAGTTAGTTTTAGTTTTACGTGTTTTCGTTTCAGAGTGAGTCTATTTAACCTAGGCTACCAATACACAAGTTTTCTTCCAAGTCTACTTAACCTAGGCTAAGAGTGAAAGCGTGAAAAAGTGAAAACGACTTAACATTACCCCGAAACTAGGTATCGGAAGGAAATAGACTTAACGTTATCACAACTGGACATTTGCGAAATAGACTTAACATTGACATTTACTACTATACTGGAGTTCATATGATCTTTTACTGTGATAAACATAACATTCATATTCTTTTTATGAATATTTAAAAAAAATTATAATTATAAAAATTTATAACAGGCATAATTAAAGTTTATTTCGTAAATGGATGAAAATTATGATTATGAATAATTTTTTAAAATTATAATTATTTTATAGTATGTATTTTTTGATTTTCTTTTTAAAATATGTTAAAAGTAAATGTGAAATCATATAAGGTAAATTAAAAAGTATCTACATGAATAAATAGGTTTTGAATCGTTCGACAAAATTTCGTATTTAAAATTCACCGAAAATTTTAAATTTTACAATCATATATACTAAAGTTAATTTTTATTTTTATTTTTTAATTCTAAAAAAATATTTAATACGTTGATCCTCCTCTTATTTTTAGAGGATCCTAAATATTTTTAAATCTTACACTAACTTAAAAAGAAGTACTAAATCTTTTCGATTTAGTAAAAGAGTAGCTTATTTAGGTTTGTGATTCTTAAAAAATTTCAAAAATAAATGTTAAGTTTTTAAACTTTTTTATCCTCATTTTTAATAAAACAATCTCGACTCTGGTAATAAAAGTTAAATATAGTTAGAAAATACTACGATCAACACCATATTCTACCTTCTCTTTTGTTATCCTTTCGTCATTGCAACAACGTAAAAAAATTTGATATCCGCTTTGTCCTATTGAAAACATGTTAAAAATATTACTTAAGGACCAAAATAAATTAGTCTAATTACGATTTATTATTTTTGGTTGACTATTTGTTTCATGATAGTATCCATCATGTGCCAAAAACTCTTTCGAAACTAACTTATGAATACCATATTTTCATCGTACATATGATGATGCTATTTAGTAAAGTAAAAAAAAAGCATCCCATGCATGCTATAAGTGTAGCCCATTTTGGGACATTCGTTCGAATATATTTTCTTAGAGGGTAAGAATTACAAATGTTGGCTTAATGTTTATTTGGTTATCCATTTTGAAATGGTAGGCATTTTTGTTTGAATTAGTGTCCATCAAGCGCGAAAGGCTATTCCAAAAAGTAACTAGTGAATACTAAATCTTCATCAAATATTATAGATAACTCATACAATCTAATAATCTTTTTCAAAAAACCTTTACCACGTTAGATGTATCGAATTCCATAGAACACGTGCTCATTTTTGGATAAATGATCCAGAATCTCGTACGTATAATAATGATTCCCTAAAATTATAAGTAACGTTTTTACAATAAATTCTTTCTCGCGACTAGTGTATAAAGCCTTTTTTACTTTGCATTTATCAATGGATTTTTCTAATATTCAGTGACGTTCGGTTGAACCAGTTATCATTCTTCATTCATTTTGTTAGGTATATGCTAGAATTAACTCGTTAATAAAGCAAATTGTTGATGAACTGAGTTTCCTATTTATTTGGGTTTCATATTTAACTAAGTTTTTATTTTGGTGGGTTTTAACTAGGTTTCTTATCTAATTAGATTTATAATGTTGGTGAGTTTCCTATTTAATTGGGTTCCTTATTTCACTAACACAATGTATTTTGTTCTTAATTGAACTGAATTTCATATTTATGAAATTTCATGTTTTGAAGATTTAATCTGGAGCATATATTAAAAGATAAGGGTTTCATGGCAACCATCGATTAAAGGATATATTATGATTAAAGAAAAATTTAAGATTATTCTATGGAATCTATAAATAGAAAAATCAAGATAGAGTTTTCAGGGGTAGCGAAGTGTTGATATATATATATATATATATATATATATATATATATATATATATATATATATATATGTATATGTATATGTATATGTTGTAAAGTAGAGTGTTTAGTTTTAAAAACAAAAGTGAGGTACGAAAGACAAACATTGAGAGAAAACTCTTGATTCATATGCATTTGTAATCCATGAAAAATTCGTAACATTAAGAGTGATTGAGAATTATTGTGTTTGATATAGTTTTCCTCGTAGCCTCCTTGATAATAAGATAGAGTACTCGTTGCCCGTGGACGTAGGGTTTTTTCAAAATCCAAACCACGTAAAATGTTGTTTTATGTATTTGGTTTAGTTTTTATTTTTCCTTTTATTGTATCCATCAAATATGTTGAAAGTTCTTTTTAGAGGAGCGATTCCCAACAAGTATTGTCTTGAGTATAAAACAACAAAGAATAGACAAATATCGTTTTACGATCCAGATATTAGAGAGGAATATCTCACCTTGAAACCAAAAAGTCACAAAAGATGATTTCTATTAATCTTAACCTAGAGAAATTCAATGAAGAAAATGATTTTAACCTCTAGAGATTTAATATTAAAGTTTTCCTACTACAAAAGATACTAGCTACCATTAATGAGTAATTTACATGGATTGATATTGTGGGACTGTCTAAATCTCATAGTGCCCTTATAGTAAGCTTGGGAGATGAAATGTTGCATGAGGGATCTGAAGAGCATACTATGTTGGGGATTCAGAACCATATGGTGGAAATTTACATGAAAAATACTTATGAAACATATTATACCTCAAGAAAACATTATGCATGTTATCTATGGATGGTACGAAATATATACGAAGTCATCTAGATGGCTACGACAAAATTATACTTGACTTAAATGCAGTTGGCATCAAAGTGAAGGCCAGGATATGATAATCATATTTCTAGGTATTTTTTTGAAGGTGTATGATCACTTTATGGACACCATGGTTTACATAAAATATTTGCTTATAACGGCTGAAGTAAAGAGCGTATTAAACTAAAAGTATATTCAAAGGAAGGTCGTCTCAAAGTGTGATTATGATGGTTACGTTTGAGTATAAAAAGAATATTAGGAAACAATTTAAGCAAAAAGTGAAGAAATTCTCAGTCAAAGTCAAGGGGATAGCGACGGGTTCTAAAGTAATATATTGGACATGCATAAAAAAATTAAATATCTATAATAACTACCTAGAGAAAGAAAATAATAATATTAATCTGAAGAGCACAGTGGGAGATACCGCAATGGTATCAGATGACTTTGAGTATGTTAATGGTTTAATGGTTGTTTATTCTTGGATGTACAATGATAAATGAGTATTGGATTTGGGCACATCGTTCTACATGAGTTCAAATAAATATTGGTTTGAAACCTATAATTTTTTGAAGGTGGAGATGGTCATCTTATAGAATGATGGATAATGTATTATCAAAGGGTAAAAATTGTTTGACTCAAGATGTCTACAACATTTAAGAGAGTTATTAACAAGTTAAGGTATGTACCCGAAATTAAACAAAATCTTCCTTCTATTGGGCTGTTAGATGAGAAAGGGTTTACATATATAGTTGGAGACGACATACTTATGATTTTATAAGGCGCACTAGTTTTTTGAAAGCTTATAAGACTAAATAAGTTCTAGTTACTGATGGTTATGTAGTGATATGATGTATGTCTAGCATACAAAATGATTCAGCCACGTTGTGGCATCTTTGACCCGAGCTTTTGAGTGAAAATGCCTAGGTGAACTTAACAAATATGGATTCTCGATGAACTGTGTTTCATATTTCGATAGGTTTCATATTTAACTGGGTACTTTATTTTGTTGGATACAATATTTACCAGGTTTTCTATTCTACTAGGTTTTCTAATTTACTAGATTTCCTATTTAATTGGGTTTTCTATTTTGTTGGGTTTCTATTTAGCTAGGTTTCCTATTTAACTAAAATAATATTGTTTGTTCTTAATTGAATTGGATTTCATATTTATTTGATTTTGTTTTTTGAAGATTTAATCTTGAGTGTATGTTGAAAGACTAGGTTTTTGTGATAGTAATTGATTAAATGATGGTTTATGATTAAAGAAGATTATAGGATTCTTTTATATAATATATAAATAGAATAAGCACGACATGTGTTTTAAGGGTATCGAAGAGTTGATTTATTTGTATGTATGTATATTATCTGGAGTATAACGTATGTTTCCTAGATAGAAAAGTAAGGTAGGAGAGAAAAACTATGAGAGTAAACTATGGATTCATATTACGTTGTAATCCGTGAGTGATTTACAACACAGAGAGTGACTCAGTTTTGTTATCTTTGATAGAGTTCGTACTGTAACCTCCTTGATAGTAAAATAGAGTATCCATTTCTCGTGGATGTAGAATTTCTTCACAATCTGGGCCGTGTAAAATTTTATATTATGTACTTGATTTACTTTACATATTTTCCTTTTATTATTTTCATTAAACATGTTGAAAGTTCTTCTTAGAGGAACGATTTCCCAGCACATTTCATTATCGTTCATATCTGGATCTGGTTCATAAAATTTCTACTTAAAAAATAATTTGTATTTCGTTGGTTTTAATTGTTAACATTGTTCGAGTTACTTATTTTATGGGGAATTTGATAGCAGGATGACCAAAACATTGGCACCCGTAGCTCCACAATGTTGTTTTTTACAATAGTATCTTTAGATTTTATTTTTCTTTGTTCATAGACACCTTTTAAACATCGTGACTATTTGGTATCGAATTGGCTTTTGTTTCAAATTATTAGGATTATGATAGAATTACATGTGAAGTGTATCCTACGATGATGCTCGTTGGATTTAAGTATAGATGTCGTTTCAGTTCTCTTACCACTTGGTAAGCTAGTTCTATTGTATCCATATCATGAGTTATTAGTTTTATTTTCAATTTTCCTAATGAAATCTTGTTCTGAAACGAGAGCGAATAACCAATGAATCTTTATTTTCATTTCATATCACCATTAATTCTTCAAATTGAGAAATATATTCAATAACAACCATGTTGCATTGATGAAGTATGTGTCACTGATCAAGCAATTGTTGTTGATAACACAAGGGAACAAATATTTTATTTAGTTTTCTTTTTATTTACACATGAAATTATTGAAATTTATCATGTTCTTTGTATATGTATTTCAACACTAGTCCAAAATAATCTTACTTGTACCACCAACTTTATTTCGTAAATATGACCTGACGACCGTTGCACAAATTATGCCATTCCAAGAATTGATCAATTCAGGATAAATAATCGAGAATGTCCTTTGGGGTAGTTATCCGTAAAAATCATGTGGCTCTGTATACACCAATATCATTAATATTTTCTACATATGTGAAACATTTTTGTGGGTTTATTCTTTTGGATGTTTGTTTTGTCATTCATCATTGTAGCTCTAGTTACGCTTTAGTTGTCTTTGTTTTGACATACTACTTCTAGCGTTACAATTCCTTGGTTATGTTGGTTTCATACTTAGATGTAAGGTTCTATTTTGTTTTGTTTTCGTGGGTTTTCTTAAGACTATTACATGAGAAATTGATGTAAAAATATAACTAATATGGAAAAAAATCAGATATATTTATATCATATGGCTTTTACATAAAAATTGATATAATACACTAATGGATAGGTTGACAAGGCTTCTTGCAATATTTAGAATTTCACCTCAAGACTTTTACACTTAAATTTTGTTTCCGCATGATGAGTAATTGTTTTTACTAATTATCAAAAATTATTTTTGAAAAGTTTATTTTCTACCTATTATATGAGATATTAGATGATGTATGTCTTTTATTAAGCTAAAAAAAACATCAGGCTTCCATAATCTAATTGCATAATAATAAAAAAAATTATTCTTAACACTTCTTTCAATATAAATGTAAAGTATTGTTTATTTTACGTACCCCATGATATCCTAAATATTTGAATAATATGAATAATATTTTGACATGATCATTTATCAATAAGTACTCCAAAATAATAATACAAATGCAAACAAAAAGGCAAATATCTTATGCAATAATAACACTCCATTGGTAATAATACAAAAACAATCATCTAAATTTATTATGTTAGACTAACATGACATCATAATCATAGAAAATAATTTGATTGGAGAACAAAACTAACTAACTACATACAAACAAAAAGATATTTTCCCGAACATACATGATAATCTTGTAGTTTGGAGTTACGAGTTGTCCAATAATCATCACAAACATTATTTTTTAGCCAATTATGTCTGGCCAACTTTGAGAACAAATGAAAAAATCATTGTTAAGTCGTACGATCGTGTCAACATTTTTCGAATATAACTCACCAGCTAATTGTACTACTTGAGACGATAATCACATCTTTTTATTTTGGTTGTGAGGTTGTGTGCTGGTCGGACCACTCTTTATAGCTACAAAAATGAGATCTGACATTAAATATTATGAAATATTACAAAATGGATTAAAGATAAATATTTAGCCTAAATATGATCCTAAGAAGTTTATAATTTTTATAATCCTCTTCATGTCGTTATTTATAATAAAAGTAAATTGTTATGTAAATTACATAATGAGCTATGTATCATCACAAACTTAAGTGTGTATATACGTATCTATATTGTAATATATAAACACATAAGATATAATGATATGATAAAGGATTACATGTAATTTACTAGGTTATTTTTCTAAACCATATAACAATTTAACAAGTCAACATACCTTTGATTCATTTTTCAAGATAACAAATCTCTTAGGTGGTTTAATATAGACCTATTATTCAAGAATTTTATTTACGACTGTCATTTTAACATCCATTTTATGAATCGTCAAATTATATATCAATTTAATCATTAATGAAATCATTATTCTTGTGGGTATCGCAACCGAATAATACATTTCATATTAATATATTTATTTACTTTTCTGAAAATGTTTGATAAACAATTTAGTATTGTTTGCTTGAATGATTCTATTTACGTGGTATTTTTTCCCATAAAAACTCACTTGATTGTTATTTAATCAGAAGGTAAATAAACTAATTCTAAAGTATTTTTGACTTGTTTAAGTCTATTTTTCCATTTATGAAATACTATTTCTAAAACATGGAATCTATTGAAGATATTTTCTTGTTGTACGTTTGAGACCGTCTATTAAAACATTACAATATGAGTTTCTAAATTATTTTTTGTAAAAAATATTTTCAATATATATATATATATATATATATATATATCTCATTGGATCTTAAAATTTTTGTATTTTTTAAGTTTGACTATTACGAGGCTTATTTGGTTGCTCTTCATCATATGTGATTTGTTTAAACACTTGACTTATTGTAATTGACGGTAAGCCTGGTTATCACTATTAAATGTGGCTTCAAAAAAAATGATTCTTTAAATTCTACATGACATTAGACTATAAGTTTTAAATCCTATGAGCTTTGTTAATTTATGCATAACCAATAAAAGCGTATCTTGTAGATTTTAGACCCGATTTCAATTTCTTTGAGGTTTTTACTTTAGAACAAAAACACTCACCCGATATTTAGAGTTCTTGATGTTTGTTTCTTTTTTTTCCGTAACTCATATAAAAATATCTTAAATTTATTAAAAGAAACTCGATTTAGTATATCGTATGTTATTCACACATCTTTACCCGAAATTTATATATGATATAGAGTTAACTAACATTAAATTTCAAATTTTAATTGAAGATTTTTTTTACGTGTGTATGTTTTATTTTGTTATTTCGTAAAAGATACCAATTTTTGCAAACGACGAGTTAATCTGGCTGTTGGCAGGTTGTTTCCAGACAACGGGCGTCCTTTTGGTATAACAGATGCCTATTTTTGCTAACGACGAGTTGGACTAGACGTTGAAGCAAACTGACATATGTTGGGCATAACAGACGCCCGTTTTCTCCAACAAATATACAAATATAGTCGTTGGAGCAAACATGTGTCTGTTATGTCAAACGAATGCACGTTTACTCCAACGGCTAGAATCTTTTTTACCTATATATATCATCATTCACGACCATTATTTCTCAAACCAAACACATTATCAAACTGCTCTTGAAAGTTTCTAATTAAGTACATTATATTATACTCATTTTTAATATTATTACAAACCATTTTTTTCGATTGCTACGATAACTTAAAAAAATATCAACAAATATGTCGATAAAGCATCCGGATCGAGAACAAGATCCAAGACGGCCAATGAAGAAGTATAAATATAGAAACAATCAGATGAAGATTTTGAAAAATATATTTGATATGGGCCCAACTGCGACGTTATCATTTTGAGTGGAAATACAATAAATACAGGTATGTATGTACTTAGATTATGTTGAGCACAATGACGTACAAGTACCCAATTTATAATTGATAGTGTTCTCAATTTGGTTTCGTTGTATTTTGTCACATGTAGTTGCAAATGGTATGCCGAGATAGTATAGCAATTTTATGGAAGTGAAAACAAATATGAAAAATAAATTAAATTATAGGATGTGTTTCACTATTAATAGTATGGTGGGTATATTTTATGTATATGACTTATAAGAATAATTTCGTTTTCATATATCACATTTAGAATATGATTTAGTTTCCTTAAAAAATCCAAAAAAGAATTAATCTAATGATTGACCTTCTAATGGAAACCGAATGAGGGGTGACGACTTTTGTTTTGAATACTTGAAAGTACTTGTATAATAAGGATGAAAAGAAACGAGGAGAGATGATCATATTGCCATAGACCTATTTTACTATAGAAAGAACAAAAAATATTTTCATTAATGTTTATCGAATACGAAAAAGTGGAGACACACTGGATAATCCAGTCAATCACACGATTAAGAAATTCAATGTTATAAAAAAAATTCAAGAATGAGATGTCAACTAATATTTTTGAAGGCCTTCGTCAGGTTGATCTTAGAAGCAACACGAGGACCGTTTCTGTTGGTATGGTAACCATGCAAAATCTCGTGAAAAAAAAAAGATATTGTGAGAGATACTCCAACCATATATAAAGGTAAATTTAGAGGAGTCAATAAGAGATGAGAGAGAATCCTTAATCATATTCGCAAGGATCTTGAAGATGACCTTCTAAGTAATATTGCAGAACGTAAAGGTTCTTGAGTCGTATGAGAAAGATGGTTTGTCATACTTTGGGATCAGAGCAATGAGGGTCTTATTCCAGCAACGGTCCATACACCCCAATAAGACTTAAAAAAACAGGTAGTGTAGTCGTCAGTTTCGGGGCTTTGTTACTGTTAATACTGAATTATGATTTTTTTACCTCATTGTCAGTTATATACCAAATCAAATGGGTTTTATCGGAGGTATTAAGTTTAGAATTGATCAGGTTTCTAACTCTATTAAGTCCTGAGTAATTAGGGGGAGGGTTTGACACCAAAGAGATTTGAGAATGGGTTATCAAATATATCGGTCACACCTTTCTGAAATGAACAAATAACACCATGAGGTCATTAATTAATAGATTTGTTTCTAGAGATCCAAGATGTGATACTATTATGAAATGATTTGAAGTTATAGTCCTCTAAATTGAACAAAGTCCCGTAAGACTTATGCTTGAAGATGGAATATTATGCATGGCTAAAGAAGATAATTCATTAAGGCAGAACCTTGACGAGAGAATGGTTGATGGGATCATTTGTCAGGTTGTATTGGTTTTAAACGATGAAAGATCGGGCGGAAGAGAAAAAATCATTAATGTTAGTAAACTCTCATTTATTTAGACAATAGAGCGTAATTTGGAGGCGTTTCAGCTTGAAGGGGATGATGGACATGATGGAGGTGTTCCAGTTATTGGTGACAATATGAAGATAGTTAGGGTGGGATTTTAATATGCTGAAAACCGAAAATGTTTTTCGGGTAAAATGACTAGGAGTAAGGTACAGAGTAATACTGGTGTGATCATGGTACGCAAGTAATCATAGTGAGCACAAGATGTTGGAAGTGGTCATCCCAATGGTTGTTGATAAGAAGATGGTCAATTTTCAAATAGATAGGCTTACTTGCTTGTTTGTTGGACCAATAAAATTGTAAACTAGTGGCTCGAAGGTTGTTCAACTCACGTGGTAGAAATAATTATGTTTCTAGACGTGGTACAAAGGTCTGAATTGCCCATTCGGTCATTTGGCTTCTGGATGACATTTAAGTCGCCACGAGTAATCCAAGGGATGTCTTTGAAACAGGAAGATGTGGTAGTCATATCATGGCAAATGAGGGAGCGAACGATGGTTCATTCAATCTGTAGATAGCGGAAAGAGAGAAGAAAAAATTACATTATATATAAGTAATAAACAATATATAATTTGATGAGATATATAAAAGTAACACTAAATTTATTAGGATTCCAAGCAATCCAAAATCTATATAGAGGGTGCCTAGTATGATTCATCTTAAAATGTCAAAATGAAAGGATAGAGCGCATAATACTATGTTTCTTGTTTAACTTTAGTTTCTAATAAGCATAGAAAAATAATATTATTTGAGAACACGTATTTGGTAACGTCTTTTTGACGGACTGAGTCTTAGATCTAGGTTTGTCTGTCTTAATTAAATAAAGCTAATAGTATTTTCGTATTTTTTATGAGCTACGTTTGAAAAAGACGGACTTTTAAAACAATAAGAAATAAAGGGAGAATGACATGGGTGATGATGAAGCATAGGTATTTGAGGTATTATAGAATATGATGTTTATTAGATGAGAGTTTATTTGGGTACTAAATATTCAATAATTCATTATTGATAGTTCTAGTATTATCTGGTCTTAAAGTTTGGTGTTCGGTACCTTTGAATACAATTATGCATGAACGTTCAGTTCTCACGTTGATTCTTTCGGCTCTCGGTCTTCTCGTTATTTTAAACTAATAACCGTTTAGGAAGCGAATAAAATTTGGTTCAGACCGGTTCGGTTCTTCGGTTCTTGATTCTTTCAGTTGTTATAATCTGGTAACTATTTAAAACCAAATAAAATTTGTTTCAGCTTGATTCTTTTAGGTTTGGTTCAATTTGATATCACTATTTTAATTTTTTATATATATATTTATGCATTTTTATTTATTTATTATTCTGTTTTTAAAACAAAATAAAATTTAATTGATGGTTGATTTAGTTAAAAAAAATTAACAAAATGATATCATAAAACATTCAAAATCTATATTTTGATCATATAATATAAATATAATTAATATATATATCAATGAGTCCACCGTAAATTAACTAAATACTTGTAATATTTTATCTGTTTTTATCGAAATCGTTTGAATATTAATTTTTTTTTTTTGTTTTTGGTTGAAAGAAATCTGATTAAGCTTTCTTTTACCTCAGCCGATAATCTTGTTCCTATCTTGAGACTTTTTCCAGGGCCAAACGCATGATCCTCGAAGCCTTCATCAGGGACCATGAATCTAGGGGACTCCCACGGATCATCAACAGGATCGGAATCCGAATGAGGCCCCTCTGACTACTATTCTTTTTTGGATCCGACCCCCTTCAACTGCTTGGGGGGCAACGCTGTTTTGTAGCATTCTCTAGCCATTTTCTGACTTGATCTTACGAGTTCTGATGTTACTTCCCACTACATACTTCAAACATTGGTGGACCGTGGATGGCACAATATGCATCTTAGACAACCATAACCTTCCGAAGATGGCGTTGTACGATGCGGGTGCGTCTACTACGATGGACAGTAGTGTCAGTATTTTATTGAATGGTCCCATACCCAGCTCCACCATTCCCTCGAACTCTCCGACGACATCTGCAGTCGCGCCGATAAATCCCACTATGGTCCTGTCGGATCGTAGGATAGTTAGAGGATTGGTTATCTTATTATAGGTTATCATGAACATGATATTGGCGGAACTGCCCGTGTAAATCAGAATCTTTCTTATCTCGTTTCCAACAATCTCTGCTCCGATTACCACGTCATCTTGTTGCGGACCAGCAACTTCCCTCATGTCGTCATCCTCAAAGCAAATGATTGGTGATGGGTTCCAGTAAAGGTGTGATGAGGCACCCGCCTCTAACTGTGTTGCTAGAATAACGATATGCCTTTTCCTTGAGTAGTTTGATATTCCTGCTACTGTATCTCCCCCAAAAATGCTTAGCGACTCAAAAAATGAATATAACTCACTGACCTTTCCTCGGGGGATTATCTCCTCAACCATGTTCACGCTATTCCTGCCCGCCTTCGGATCAAGATACTCTGTTGCCACATCAAAGGCATCTAGAAATTCTTCTTCAATCACATCAGAAATCATCATGGTATCATCTTGTCTCGGAGCGACTTTTTGTTTGGGCACTACTACGGTATTATTTTTGACAAAGTCAACCAATTTTTTGTTTTCTATCAAGTATTGGACTTATTTCTTCAAATCCACACAATCCTTAGTGTGATGCCCAATGTTGTCATGGAACTGGCAGTATTTTTTCTTTCTGTGTTCCCTTGGAGTCTGAAGAGGAAAAGGTTTGCGGAAGTGTACGTTTGCACATGCCTTTTCAATGATCGTAGAGACACACTCAGTTAATTCAGCATAGTGAGCTGGTCGAAACCACCTATTTGAGGCTGGTCGGATATACTGTTTACTGCCTGACCAGCCTGGTGATACTGTTGGTCTGAGTCGCCCATTGAGGGGTTTGGTTCGTTGTTTGAACTGTATGAGCCCACGGTCAGACAGTTGTAGTCGATTTAGTAGCTTGTGGTCGGACATTCACCGTTGTCGTACTTGCTCTGGCTAAGTTCAGATCCTGATAGAATTGAGACATGGATTCTATCTCTGAGGCCCTGGTTTCCTCGACTAAGATTCTTTTTTCTATTTGGTCTAACAAAGCTCCAAACGTCATCGCTTGTATTTATGCAGCATTATCCGTCATTACGCGTGGAAGAAGACCCATCCGGAAGGCAGCCAACGCAACTTTTTCCTCGCAATACTCCATGTCCGTCTTGACTTGGATGAATCGCTTGGTATACTCTTTCAAACTTTCTCCGATCTTTTGTCGACAATAAATGATGGTATCTCCGTTAGCATGAAATTTCTTGCTTCCGACAAAGTGCTGTCGCAACATACTCCAGAATATATCAAAATCTTTATACACCCCTGAGGCAGTCGGTTGTACCACTTAGAAGCGGAGTTCTTGAACGTCTGAGAGAAAGCTCTACACAGAAACTTGTCAGCGTTATCATAGTTAATCATGAAGTTCTTGAAACTGTTCAATGTGGTTGCCAGGGTCCTGAGTCGCATCAAACTTCTCTAGCTTGGAAATATCAAACCCTTTAGAAATGTTTCCAGACATAATTTACGGGGAGAGAGGTGACGACCTCCAATTATGTCCGACCTTGTATGTACTTCCCCCCGGACTGTCATTAGTGGCAGGGTACAATCTTTCCTCGGTTGGAGAAGTAAAATAGTTACTGACTCTGTAATCTTGGTGATAACTATCAGACTGAGTTTGTTTCCAAGTAGTAACATGGTCCTCGGAGTACATTTTTCTTTTACCAGCATCATCTTTCTTCCTCGAATCACTCCTTCTCCTGCTAGTCCGATGAGTATGTTTATGCTTCCTCGGATCTTTGTGCCTTCGATCTACCTTATACCTCGAGTTAGTCTCCGAAGTAGAAGAATTATCGTAGCTCAACGAAGTGTATTCGCTAGACTCGAACGGCTCATACTTTTGCTCGGATCTAGCACGTCTTTTAGAATGCCGATGGCTTTTCTGGTGTCGGCTCTCTTTAGGTATAACATCATCTTGGATGTGGTCGGCCTCGAATGTTTCTTGTCGGACCTCGGATCTGACCCTTTTTGTGCTTGCCATCATAAGATCTCTTTCAGCATTTAATCTTTCGATGTCTTCCAACAACTCTTTTTGTCTGGCGACCAAAACCGACTCCTCTAAAATTTCTTCCGCACGCCGATTCAGGGCATTGCCCTCGTTCGTAACCTGCTCGTCCATCAGATGGTCTCCAGACTTGATACCAACTTAATATTTGGTCGGATTAGTCTCAATCTCTCCACGCATTTCTGTATCCATAATTTTTCGCTTTTAATTTTCAAGTTTTTAGAAAATTAATTCTGGGTACCAAACGTTTCCCACAGACGGCACCACTGATTAGCTCAGAGAATCTTTAGTGAGACTCGGGAGCGAAGATGTTCGTGTGAAGGGGTCGGACTAGAGAATATTCGTGTGACGTGATAGTGATTAGAAAATTAATAGAAATGGAAGAGAAAAAATGAATAAACGTTGTAATTATTGATCAATCATTGGCCCTTTTTCCCCAAAGGAAATGTCCTTTATATAAGAAAAGAAGTAGATGGTGAAATTACATGTTTACCATTATAAAAGTGGATTTCTTACCCCCACTATTTTACTATTTACAAACAAGTTCTAGGGGACTATCATTTAAGTCCCTCACTTTTTATGTGTGCTTTACGTTAGTCCTTAGCCACTAAATACATGGACTTTGACCTTATTTGTGGGTTAAATTACATGCTAAACACCTATATTTTCCTCCCCTTATCAGAGACCATGCACATTCCAAGATGAGATAATCATAATGAGAATGAAAATGAAAGAAGAATTGCGTAGTTTACTGATCGATATGAGCATTGACATGTATCCTAGTATGGGTAATAAAGGAATAGACTTATGTACTCGCTTGATCAATACCAAGAATCTCATAGTAAACTTGGGTGAATCTAGAGAGGAACAAGTACGGGAGCATCGACCCTTTAGTTATGAGTTTGGTGAAAGGTGTGATGGACCACCAATAAACACTCAAAATTATTTGAATGGACAAAACGTCTCACCAATACTACCGCGACTTTAACATAATCTCCAGGAGGGTCCATAGTCATTTCAGTCAAATATCTAACAATATTTTGCAACACTCCAACTGAATCCCTAAAAATATCCTATACTATTTTAGTGGAATATCCAACGACATATATCTCATGCATTCCAACAGAGTATCCAACAGGTTCCCCTATATCATGGAATATAACTGAATATCCACTAGGTTGTACTTGAGATCTAGTTAAACTACCAGTAAGGACTCTAATATCTTTGAGTGCAGTCGAATTTCTATAATTTTGGTCAATGATCCAATATAGATTCTAACATGCTACGACATCACCGATTGGAATACAACATAATTAGTAACACACTACGCATATGAGCCTTAATAAAATTATGCACCGGTGCACATGAACATGAGTCAGTAATACACATAAACCCCAATCGTCAAGGAAAGGAACCACTGAAATGTGCCATCCTCAGCTTACAAGGTTCAGTTGAACCCCTCATAATTTTATCTTACATGCCAGTCAAACCCATATTATATGCAACACACTCGTGGTTATTGACCATCGTTCACAAACATAAATGATGAATCGTATTTTCCGAGCAATGGAAAGAACCCAAAGATCAAGAGACTTTTACATTCATCTGACATACAAATAATAGTCCATCAGATATTATCTTGGAGGACGATGAGGATTTGGAGGACGGGGAACATTTTTTGGCTCTTCATATCCTTTATGAAGATCTCTCACCAAATTTCCTCCGTCGTAAGATGGAAAAAACAATAGAAATAGAGATCTAATGCACCATGTCGAGCAAATAAAAAACAAGATAGTATGGCACATGGCTGGAAACAAGATGAAACACAATGTCTTTTCAATGATCTTCCACGGTACTGCTCTAACATGGTTTAAGACACTTTTCACGAATGCATAAAAAATTTGAAATATGAAAAACCTTCAGAAATCATTTCATTGGTTCTGATGTGATCAAGATAGATGGGGACTTCATCTTCCACTTCAAGTTGCGACCGAATGAACCCCTATGGGAAACAATTAAAGGTTCATTAGCAAAAAAAGTTAGTTGCAAGATTGTCATGACTTGGTGGCGGTCACGACATACATACGTGAAATAATGTACGGACCCTTATTAGATATTATCTTGAAAAATAAAACACTCAAATTCAGATAACTGATCAAACAGGAGGGTGCATCACATTAAGGTCGAGGAGATCATTAAAGCACATGTCAATAGACACACAATAACTCCCACTACATATACCCCGTACCATCCTTTGGTACAAATAAAGTATCCGCTTGTGATAGATTAGATGAAATCCAAACCGCACCTAAAGACCTCTAGAAATAATAAAGACAAGTTGGAAAAACAAAAAAAAATAAAAAAGATAGAGGGAGTATAAAACCAATTATAATAATAACAACAACGAATGATAAAAGAATATTCAGCTGTAGGATAATTCATTGAGACCATTAAGAACTTGGTTTTAATTTGCAAATGCGCTAATAATATAATCACATAACAAAGGACAAATAAGTTACATGCCCCCAAAGAGAAAAAAGACAAACCCTACTTTTGGAAATTTCATAATGATATTACTCAATATACCGGGGATTATTGGACACTTCATGAACAAATCTTGAACATGATTGATGATAAATATCACTCAGATGTCATTAAGGAAAAAAAATAAAATGAACGAATACATTCATCGGTTTAACGAGATCCTCAGCTAAGGCATAAAAGGCAAGTTCCAACAGCACCAGACAAACCCATTATCTTGGATAATCACAATTTTAAATTAAAAGATGAGAAATATATCAATGTGGATCCCAATAAATAAATCGCTAGAGTCATCACCAATGATTATTATTTTTACGGACTTATTGAAAATTCAAAGAAACAACATGTGGTCGGTCTAGAAGCCTATTATTAAGATCATACTTCCTCATCACGTTACTATAATTTTTACCTAGTTTAGGGTTCACCAGTGATGATTTAAGAGGAGTAACAACATCTTATAACGACATCATTTTAATCACACTAGAATTGGTAAGAGTAGGATTCTGACATCTCATGATCAACTTCAGAAACTCTTCGAACATTCTCTATAATAGTAAATATAATAAGATGAGAGGGGATCCAGTCTTGACACAATCTTAACTTGTCTTGACTAGTTTCACTGGTACAAATACCAACGGCTTGGAATAACTCACCTTGGATGTCACCTTTAGAAGATCAATATTCTGAAAGATGGTTTGATTATTCATGATATAAACTCTTTCTTCAAATTTATCTTGGTAAGATCATGACTAGACAAAGTGCATTTTTTATTATCTATAGTGTTTCAGTTCCTATATTACCCGATTGATAAAAATTTATGAGTAATCTGAAGAAACTATAATACTTTCAAGAAGTCTTAATGAGATTCCCTCGTCTTCAAAAAATAAAAGTTAGCAGATTAGTCAATTTTTCTTGATGATATAGATGATCCAAAAGAGCGCCCCATATTATCGAGCCAGAAGAAGAAGTCAAACACATTAAGTATGAAGAAAACAAAATGTTATGAATTGTTCGTAACTTACCAAACGATTTAAGGTACAAGTCACTTGACTTCTTAAAACATAATTTAGATATGTTCGCTTAGAATTTACAGAATGTTACCAGACTCATGGCTGAAGTTATATGCCAGAAATTATCTATCAATAATAATTTACAATCAATTAACTAAAAATGACGGTCTTAATCGCAACAAAAGAATAAATCTATTATTGAGAAGGTGAACAAACTAACTAATGTATACCATGTTCGTGACTCTCATTACTTAGTGTGGAAAACCAATTCAATTTTGTTAAAAAAAGTAAATTACGAATGTTTATTGACCTCATAAATAATAATAAAGCTTGTCTGAATGAACATTTCCCTCTACCATGAATCGATCCACTCATAGATGTAACTACCATGATACAGATGTACGAAGATGATCAAGAGCACACAATATTTATCACAGAAATATGGTTGTATTGCTATAAGTTAATGCCATTCGGACTGAAGAATTCCATATATACATATCAACTTCTTATCAACAAGGCCTTTTCCATACAACTTGGCTGGAACTTGCAAAAATATACTGACAAAAATGTCCGCATACCAGTTGTGATATGTTCTTACTTATATACTAGTAATCATTCATACAGACGATGCCAAATAAAGCTGTAGTACCTCTACGGCTGAGGTGGTGCACAATCTGATTAGAGTGGACAGCTAAAAATCAATTGAGAGGATGCATTTTGGAAGTGGACTAAAATCAAAGTTTGTTCAGGCCTTTGGACCCAAAGCGAACAATATTATTCTAGTACAGAGATCAGGCCGGTTTAATTTTATACACGGAACCTTAATATGCGGCATCTATATTCCTAAAAAATTATTTGTTTAATTGATTTTATTTTTATTTTTTTGAATCGTTTAAATTTGATTTTTTTTCTATTTTTTAATTTGTTTGGATGATTCGTTTGAATTTGTTTAATTGATTTGTCAGAATTATTTAATGATCTATATAATATACTTTAATCTGCAACTGATAATTTGAATTGTTTGAAGTTTTTAATTAACTTATTCTCATTTACATAGATTTTCGGAGTTTAATAGTTTTACTATAAGAAATAACCACCAATAAAGTCTCTCAAAAACATTAAATCAATAGACCATACGAAAAAAATTCTTCCATTCTTTCATTTACTGGAACATGATCTTCGAATAAGGTATTAAAAATGATATTTGGAATTGGAACTTGGAAAAAGAACTCAAATTCATAGTTTTCATCCAAATGATCAAGATAAAGTAATAATACTTTATCTTCTAAATGGACCAACTAAACCCAATATGACAAAATCTTATTCTATTTTTATTAGGGAAATGAACCATTTTTAACAAAGGTGGAATAAATATAATGATTCGTTGTAATATATCATAACAAAATAAGTTGTATTTTGTTTTTTTTATTTGTGTTACAATCGTACAAGTAATTCTGTATTTATGATTAAAGGTTTTAATAATTGGAATATAACTTACAATTATGTCAAAGCATGTGCTCATTTGTAAATTATTGTACAAAAGCATAAGCTAATTATTTTGTTTGATGGCCACTACAAGTGTTGAACGAGTATTTTGTGGTATAAATATATGAAGAATGAGTTTAGAAATTAAGTATCTAATCCATGACTTAATATTTGCTTAGTGAAATTTATGGAGTAAAAAATGTTTATTACTATCGACGATTTAAATATTATTAAGCGTTTTAAAACCATAATAATACATTTATGCTTGAGTTAGATATAGTTTTGATTTTGAATTGTAAATGATACATTGATATATTTTACTATTTAATATTCAAATATTTATTTTTTGCTATATTTTTCTATGATATTTTGGAACATACACTAAATTTTAATTTTGCATATGTTTTATTAAACATTCCATAATGTTTTATTGATGTTTCCATGTTGGTCATCCTATCCGCATTATTCTAGTGGATCTTTCTTATCAATTTTAAACAATATGCATCTCTTTTGATGACGCATCGTCTCAAATATTTATATATGCGACTAGTCATTTGACTGTGACAATATTTTTCATATTAATTTTTGACTTCAAAACGTTATGTGAAGGTCTCTCAACTATGATGATTTCTTCCATATAGTCTATTGGCTTTAATGTATATGACAAGTGTCCGTCGACTATGAAGATTTTGATAAATTTAGTCTATGAAGCCTCAGGAATCAAATATTAAATTTATCATATTCATCGTAATCGAAAGAGGTTCGTCGAAAATTTTGAAATCAAATGATTAAATTTATCGAAATCAATAAGTTGAAAAACTTTTACTAAATACTTTTTTAAACAATTGTCATAATTAAAAAAATAATCACATATTTAAACTTCACCTCTTATATGCTAAAATGTTTCTTTGTGCATATAATAATTTTAAAAATACACGGAAACTAACCAATAAAATTTTAGTGAATTTTATATTTACAATTGTTTATATTATATTGATAGTCATTTGATAATTATATATAAAATATCATGTTATAAACATATTTGATAATTATATATATAAAATATCAGGTTATAAACCTCTAAGAACCATGTTTTAGAGATCACGATTAAATTAAATATAATATTTCAAAAACATTATCTTGTTAGCGATTTGTATTGAAAGTTTTGGTCTTAATATTTTATTACTGTTTGAGTGAAAATTATTTTTCAATATTCAACCGATGTGAAATAGATTGGATCACTAGGTAGTCTCCCTAGATATAAGATTTGGGTCAACATAAATTAACAATACTAAACATTAAAAGTCTGATATCATGCTAGAAGACAAATGCCTAAGACTTTTATAAACAGTTCACATCTCTTAAAATATTTTTTAAAAAATGTAAATTTATGTCCTCTAAAATGATAGGAGAATATTGTTAAATTTGTATTTGATTTGATGGAAAGAATAGATTTTTTTTTTTAAATTAGGGCTGTTAATAGTTTCTGAAAACTGGAAATTGAACCGGACCAGTAAGAACCAGACCGATAATCCGACCAAATTTTAACAGTTCGGTTTGTTGTTCCATTTTAAAAACCGAAAACGATAAAGAACCATAACGATAAAATCTGAACCGATAAAACCGATAAACCGATAGAACCCGTCTGGAACCGAACTGATAAAGCCGGTAAACTGATGGAACCGATACAAAACCGAACCAATAAAATTGATAAACCGATACAACCGATACAGAAATGACCGATAAAAAAATAAAAAAATAACTTCATAACTTTAATTTTTATATCATTTATTTAAATAAAAGAAATTAAATATCAAATTAAAATTTATTGTATAATTAACTTAAATCAAACCCAATCGAACCAAACCAAAATAAAAATTAATAGATCCAATACGGTTAAAAAACTAAAACCAAAATCTAATAAATTTAACCGGATGATCACGCTAAAACTCAAACAGACCGATTATCGGTAAAAATATTTATAAAATGTAAAAATTTATTTATTTTAGTTGACATGTTGATTTAATTTAATTTAATTTAATTATTTAATTATAATAAATCATAAAAATTGACTAATTATTAAATGGAGACGAGTATGTATTGAATTTAAAAACAGTGAGTATTTAATGAATACTAAATTATTTTATTTAAAGAAATGAAAATGCAGGAGTAAAAATTATTTTAGTTAAACAAATTAAAATATAACACAATAATCAGCAACAAGATTAAATCTGCATACAGAAACAAAAACGTTAAGAGACCATCTATCAACTCTCTACTTAGAAGAGAGAAAGCTTATAACAAATCTCTTTTTTGGATAATGATAAAGATTGTTAGTTAGAACGCCCGTGGAGTAAACAACAATCCAACCTTGTCTAGGCTAAAGTATATCATTCATAGTGAAAAGGTCAGGGTAATTGCTATTCAAGAACCTATGGCAAGGTTTGACAAAATTGATGGTATTGCAAAAAGAATTGGTTTTTCTAATTATGCAACAAACTGCTCTAATAATCTTTGGGTTTTCTGGTCAAATGATGTTAAGATCCCTGTTAAGATTAACCATGATCAATTCCTCCATTTGGAGGTCAACTACAATAATTTTAATTGCTACTTTACCTCAGTCTATGCTAAAAACAAAGAGCTTTACGAAAAAACTTGTGGAACCAGATGATGCTTTTAGCTTGTGAAGATAGACCTTGGATGGTGGCTGGTGACTTCAATGCTATCACCACCTCTGAAGATCAGCTTTGTTGTTCCTCTTTTGATGCCTCTAGTGCTGATGACTTTACTGAAACCATACGATTATGTAGCCTTGAAGACCCTGGCTATGTGGGCTCAAGATACACATAGAGCAACAACAAAATCTGGAAACGTTTAGACAGAGTATTAATAAATTCAACAATGGTTTCTAACTACCATGTTCAGGTTTTTCAAATCGTCAGAGCTTGCTCTGACCATGCTCATTTGCTTATTAATCTCTTTAATACTCACACTAATGCTCATTACAATAAAAAATATAACTTCAAGTTCATAAATGCATGGGCTAATGATTCTGAACAAAAAAATGTCGATATACGATAAAAAAAATGTCTTCATAATTTGTTTGCAACTGTCAAGATTCTCGAATTTGTTTGCAAGTTGATTTTTTTCCTGGGTATACGATAAAAAATGTCTTCATAATTTTGTTTTTAGTCGATAGAACAAATTTTTAATGTCGAAAGCAAGTGTTTTATGAATCATGAGACGGGCTTGTAATTTTGTTGCTAACACTGATAAATTTTGTTATCTGTAGTTTATTATGTTATATATGCAGTGGTCTCTATTTATAAGTTTATGTAGAGCTTCTATTTTTGTTTAGAGAAAATGTATCTTTATAGCGGATAGTACGCCTCGACAATGTCCGCCGCCTTCAGCGTCGCATCTATCCAGGCTATATCAGCGGTACCTCGAGCATCCCACATGGCCGCATACGGCGTGAATAATACCTGTAAAATATTAACATACCATTTATCATTACCAACTTATATTATATATACGATAATTGAAATGAAACTGATTACAACTTACATCCTGCTCGGTGAAGCTATCCAGACAAAGTCTAATACCGTCTCGAGACTCCTGGCTCTGTCGAAACTTAGCAGGCGCATGGAGGCATATAGTAGGATGTGCGATACTATACCTCGGGTACTGATGAACTGCAAACGACGTGAAATGGTCGTAAATCCACGTCTCTAACATGGCCAAAAAACCAGATATACCCGAAGTAGAGTGTAGGCAGCCTCTGCCTAGCTGGTAGTAGAGCTACGCCACTATCATCTGCCCCCAGTTATACCTCGCGGAGCTAGTGTAATCGTCGATGAACTGCAAGTAGTCGAGGCTAATGTTGTTGCCCGACTTGTTGGCCAAAATGGTACAGCCAAAGAAGTGCAACAAATAGCCCCTCGTAGCTCGTTTGGCATCCCCCACAGTGATCTCCTCATCGTAATACTGATGGGTGCAGAATCTCCTCTTCAGCCATGCAAGGCGAACATGCCTCTTACCGCCGCCTTTGTTCTCCTTTATCTCCGCCTCAAGCTCCACAGCGCTGCACCCAAGTAAGCGAGCGTATCTCGCAGTACGCTCATCAGCAGTGGGGTACTCATATATCTCACAGTTGAGACCGACAACTGAGAGCCCCGTTATCATGTGGACGTCATCCAGGGTGACGGTCATCTCCCCGAACGAGAAGTGGAAAGTGTTCGTCTCGGGATGCCATCTCTCTAGAAAGCCCTCAATCAAGTGGACATTAGTAGACCACTTACCCAAGGCCTCAACCAAGGGCCAGAAACAGGTGCTCCTAACCTGTGCGAGTACATTCTGCTGCCGGGATTTCAAGTCCCAGCTACTATGTGTGTGGTACATCGCATAACAGCGCAGTGAATGTCGGGCCTGCATGCATTAAAAACATACAATATATATAAACATATATGCAATCTAAAACTTAAGATAATCCAATAACCAACATGTTCAATATATATGCAGTATAACAACTAAGATAAAACAATAACCAATAACCAACAAATACAATGCAGTAGTGAGTGTTAAAAATTAAAACCTAAACTCATCATAACATATAAATTCATTGTAACCTAAACTAATAAAATTTATAACACAGACCTAATTTCAGTAACATATAAATTCTTAACATATAAATTCAGTAAATTTATAACACAAACCCAATACCAAATCCAATGCAGTAACATATAAATTCATTCACCATTTCAATAGACAGTGTTAAAAATTAAAACCTAATTTCATTCTAACATATAAAATAATTCTAACCTAACCTAAACTACTTATATTTAAAACACAAACCATTTCAGTAGACAGTGTTAAAAATTAAAACCTAAAGTCATTGTAACATATAAATGAATTCTAACATAACCTAAACTAAACTAATATAATTTATAATACAAACCAATATAAAATCCAATGCAGTAACATATAAATTGATTCTAACCTAAACTAATAAAATTTCTAACACAAATCAATAATAATAATAACTTTAAAAATTAAATTAAAACTATAAAACTTACATCGCCTTTGAAGACGTTGTATGCCTCGTGCTCTCTGTACGAATGAAACGTAGAATATAGGTCTACGACGTGAGCATTGTATCTACGGAAGTGCTGCTCCGTAGATACGCGACGCTGGACTGGTGGGCGCTCAACAGCCTGTAAGGTCCCTCTCACACGGACCCGGACGCTCCGAGAAGTCTCACCGCGAGCGAGCTCCTCAGTCTCGTGATCCGTCTCGTAGTCTCTATCAGTAACGGGAGGACGTGGGCGAAGAGGCATACTGCACAAGACAAAACCGAACAATTAGACGAGTTGAAATTTTGAAAAAAATAAAAGTCATGGATTCTGCGAAAATTCGCGATTTAATTCGTGGATTAGGCAAATCCACGCATTAAATTGCGAAGATTTCGCAAAATCCACGCAGCGTGGAATCGGTGTTTCCACGCATGTTCTTGCGTGGAAATACCGGATGCACGCAATTTTGTGCGTGCATCCGGTATTTCCACGCACGAACATGCGTGGAAACACCTGTTCGAGAATACAGCCCCATCTACCCAGATCTGCCCGAAATCAACCCTAAAACTCTAACCCAACACCCTAAACGGTCCAAATCTCCTAACTAACAACATACATGCCCTTAAAATCAAACAAATCAACACCAAATACATAAAAATCCAAGTTTTCTACCCGAATGCAAAACTCTAAATATCTCTAGAAAAAACAATGGAAAATGGAAAAAAAAGCACCATGAAGTATAGAATCCTTACCTTAACAGCTTCATGGAGTTGGATTTCAAAAAAAATCGACGGAAAAAATATGGGTTTTTGGAGGTAAAGAGAGTTAGGGTTTCGGGGGAGAAGAAAGAGAAGGAAATCTGATTTTTAGCTATTTATATGGATGACATTTTTGTAATTAATGGGGGTCTCACTATAACCAACCCGGGTCTCACTATAACCGGGTCTCACTATAAAGAAAACGGGTCTCATTTTAGCCTAGCCCAAAACAAAATCCAACTTAATTTCTTCAACCCATTACAAATTATAATCGGGTAGTCTTAAACCGACTCGTACCCACTCACTACCCAGCCCACCATACACATACAAAAGCCTAAACCCGAGTATCAGTTACTCTCTTTCTCTACTTGCTCTCTGAAGCTGAGAGGAGCCCCCTCAGCCTTTAGCGCTGTTCTTACCCTCTTTCAATCTTCCTTGCAACCCGAAACTGTAGGTTCGTGCTTGTAAGTTCTAATCACGCAATCTCCATAAGTTTTTTTATTTTTATTTTTATGGTTCATCTTTCATTTATGTGATTTAATTTCGTGCTAAGCTCTGATTCTCGAATTTGTTTGCAAGTTGATTTTTTTCCTGGGTATACGATAAAAAATGTCTTCATAATTTTGTTTTTAGTCGATAGAACAAATTTTTAATGTCGAAAGCAAGTGTTTTATAAATCATGAGACGGGCTTGTAATTTTGTTGCTAACACTGATAATAGTTTATTATGTTATATATGCAGTGGTCTCTGTTTATAAGTTTATGTAGAGCTTCTATTTTTGTTTAGAGAAAATGTTAAATTAAATTAATTTTATCAATACAAAAAAGTATATATTATACTACTATCTTATTTTAGTTAATTTTAAATTAGTAAATTGATTCACCGTGATCATTATTATATTATACTGCTATCTTATTTTATAATGAATTAAAATTAAAAAAAATACTATAAAATAAAATATGATACCAGAGTTTGAATAAAAGAATGAGTTAACGAGATTAAATAGAATAAGGAGTAATATTGTCCTAACAAATTTTAATCTCAATCATTAATAACACCGATAAAAAATAAGCTAATCATTACTCGAAAAACATATATTTAATAGTGGGTTAGTTGTGTCCATATAAAAAATATGGACACTTAACAGCTAGTTAATGTTCCGGTTAGCTAGTCACCTGGTTCATGTGACGGAGAGTAACATCCCAGCATACTAACTTGGTGCAATGTTCAAAAAATTGTGGTTATATTGTTTAGATAATAATTAATATAATAAAAGAAAGTTTTAATTAGATTTTTAAAATTTAAATTAAAACTAATTTTATATGTTTATTTATTTCAAATAAAGTTCGATTTTAAGGGGAGTTCGAGTTCAAATAACATCCTCTGTACAAAGGACCTTATAGCAAAAAATTCGACCTATTTTGCTCGGTTCATTTGTTACTCACATAATTTATAAAAGGTATTAACTTTTAATTTGTAAATTTCCAATTGAAGCGTGCTGCCAGACCGTCTTCTACATTGCAATGATCTTTTTTTCTTTATTGATGTCTGAAGTCAAGATTTTAAAAGAGTAAAGCGAAAACTGGTCAAATGAAAAAAGCCCATATAATATACTTATGCTAGTCTATACTATAAATGACACATAAAAACAATATGGTTTTGGTTAAATTAGGAATGGATAACCATCCCAAAATTTTGTCCAATTTTAAAGCTTATTAAAAATATCATTTAATCTCTGCCGGTTGAACCAGCGGGGAAGCTTTCCGCCGGGTGAAAATAAATGGTCCGGCGGATGAGAGGGTTTCACCCGACGGACGAGAGGGTTTCACCCGGCGGGTGAACGGGGTACAAAGACAAGATGGTAAAGGTTCAAAAACGTTCAAATTTTGGGAATGGTTAACATTTTTTGGGTCTATTTTAACCAAAACCAAACAATATTTAAGCATCAGAGCTAGAATATACAACGTTATCCATCAACAACCTTTTCCTTATTCGATATAATTCTTACCTCGACTAGCGTGACCAAGTTCTCGTTTCCTCCTCTCTTTTTGTGAGAAAGAAGTGCTCCTGTCTTTTACGAGTTTGGTCGTTTATTAGTTTCTCGCCAACCAATATAGCAGCCCTAGTTGCCTGCCTTTCAGAATCTTTTGCTTTGCTTGCTTCCATTCTATTTTTGTCACTACACCAAGTCCAATTTGGCTTTTCTTTGGGTGGAGGTATGTTTAAGACTGATAATCCACCTTTATAGCCATGTCGCTACAATACATCAAAGTCGTGTGTGTGGACGTTTTGGATTTAGTCTTTGTATCCTTGTTTTTTATTTCAGTATCATGATTTGAAGATGAGGATTCATCTGAAGATGACGAATCATCTTTATGATCACTCCATGAGACACTTATCTTCATGATTTCTCTTGAAAAATATGCATATATATCGAAACCAACCTAAATACCCAAATCTTTAGTATTGCTTACATACATAACGTGCTATCAGTATCATATTTTTAGTGGGTTGAGTTTGATTATAAGCAACTCTAAACCTATTTCATTTCTTTTCTATGCTGGAATCACTCATTGGATTGACCAAAACTTTCATTTAATAAAATTTTAAACATAATAATATGTTATTAATATTGTTATAGATTCCTCATTATAACTATTTTTATAAATATGCTAATTAATTTTAAATCTATTTTCAGATAAAATGGATGAGATTGAGATGGTACGTGATATAGTTCCTGCGGCTGCCGATGGTGCTAGTATGGTATGTGATTTACCGTGATGTTTTTTATATATTTAAATTTAATAATATAATTATTTTTTATAAATTTAATATTTTTCTAACAATATTAATTTTAGGACGTTGACTCGGATATTTTGCATTCTGTATATTCTACGCCTGCATTGCAGCTTGGGGTAGACGATGCCCCACTCTAGAGAGAGATATCACACGAGTCGAGTTTATCGTCTCGTTATCTACTACCTATCAGTGCGGGGGACCGGGAGCAGGAGCGGGAGCGGCTACCAGCTTCCGATGGATCACATAGACGATGGTTACCTGTATTTCAGGTAACCATGCGCACGAGGTAGATCGTATTGTCAGCACTTGTGTTTCTAGCCGTTTTGGCTGGCACCATTATTTTTCTGGTTCATCGCAGTTATGAACCAGATTCTCCGGTAGTTCGCATTGTTACAGCTAGCTGATACGGTCTTATGGTAGATTTCGACGGACCTACTGATATCGATATGGATCTGACTATGGGTATTCACAACCCAAGTGATCGTATGATTCTCCACGTAGAGAATCTTTTGATCCGACTCACATATGATGGTACCTTAATTGGTACCTATTCACCATCAGAGTTGCTTACGGCGAGACCAGGAGAGGATATTCATATGGTATCCTATGTTATATTAGGTTCTCCTACTACGATAGACCCTTCTCTTTATCCCTTTCCTTCAGTGCAGAGATTATATTTGATGCGGTTTGGTGGCTCAGCGATAGAGACGATCCAGTGACGAGTTACTCTCGACTTATTCGTAGGAGATGTGTATTTGATATTAGACTAGATGGGAATTTTCAGTCTCGATGTTGATGATCATTATATATATATATATTATGACTATTGTATATATTATTTATGTCACACGGATGATGATGTTGATGTTGATGATGATTATTGATATTATTATTATTATTATTATTATTATTATTATTATTATTATTATTTGTCATGAGGATGTAAATTTTAGTTTAAATATTATCTTTATTAGTTAATATATAAAAATAATATTAATTTGATTATATTTATATTGCAGCAATAATGATAAGTTATCATAAATATTACCATATAAAATAAAATTGATTAATTTTTATTTTATTTTATCATACTAGTTATTATGTCCGAAATAACTCAATATAAAAAAAATCTTTATTTGTTAAAAAAAGTAATAAAACATGAAATATAATATAGAGAAAGTTACGAGTAAATACCTTCTCACCAAAATAATTACCCAGTGGTACCCGCTTTTTGGATAGTGTCACTTGGTACTTTGAATTGAAATTTGGACAAAAATACCCCCGACCAAATATACCTGCTCGTACTTCAAGGTGTTTGCAATTCTCATGATAGGATGCGAATTGTTTGCAACTCTGGGTTTCCTGAACAATTCTCATGATATCATGAGAATTGTTTGCAACTGTCAAGATTTCCTGAACAATTCTCATGATAGAATGCGAATTGTTTGTAACTGTGGGTTTCCTGAACAATTCTCATGATATGATGCGAATTATTTGCAACTCTCAGGATTTCTTGAACAATTCTCATGATAGGATGCGAATTGTTTGCAACTCTGGGTTTCCTGAACAATTCTCATGATAGGATGCGAATTGTTTGCAACTCTCAGGATTTCCTAAACAATTCTCATTATAGGATGTGAATTGTTTGCAACTCTCAGGATTTCTTGAACAATTCTCATGATAGGATGCGAATTGTTTGCAACTCTCAGGATTTCCTGAATAATTCTCATGGTACGATGCGAATTGTTTGCAACTTTCAAGATTTCCTGAACAATTCTCATGATATGATGCGAATTGTTACTGGTGAAATTTTATTTTTTTAAAAAAATCAAAAAATATCATCAATGGATCTAGTTTTGTTCATTTTTAAAAAACAAAAGCGATGATACTTTCATTTATTTATTTTCGAGCTCCGGTTTAAAAGATACAGATCTTTTAAAAATAAAATAAAAGGAAAAAGTAGGAAAGATAAATTTTGGTTTTGTGGTTGTTCATGAACGGTGAGGGTAGTTAGGGTATTAAAATAATGTTAGGTACTACTACTAGGTGGTAATGAGATAGTTGAGATGAATATTAAGAGATAATTGATCAAACTTTGGGTAATATATGACAATAAAATAGTTGAGTAGGTACCTTAGATGTCAATAAAATAGTTGACAATAAAAAACGGATACCACTAGATAATTATTTTGGTGAGAAGGTATTTACCGATAACTTTCAGTTGACAATAAAAAGTGGATACCACTATATAATTATTTTGGTGAGAAGGTATTTACCGATAACTTTCTAATTGGGTCATATTAAATTATATTTTGGTGAATTTAGTTTTACTGTAATACAATAGTGTTTCGCTTATTTCATTTAACTAACTATTTTTTTAACTTTTTATTTCTTTTAATGGTTTCAATTAAGCTTGTACAAGGATTTACTACTTACTGAAATAAGAAAAGCCTAACAACCATTCTTCTTTCCCTTTTCTTGGCATACAAATAAATCTTAACAAGAAAAAGAAAATCATGAGCGGGAAAAAGAAGATAAATGATGCATCGCCCAACAAAGCTTCAATCTATTTAAACCAAAGCGAATTGGCATGTCTCGGAAATGTTAGTGTCAGATTATTCTCCCAAAGAAGATCACGAGATTACAAGTTGTTGCTCGCAACTCTATGAATATCGAAATCATAAAATCAGTCTTCTTCAGGTTTTTGGGAGAGTTAATCACTTTTTAAGAGGGAACAACGATCTGACAGCAGGATTCAAAGTGTTTTTATCGGAGAAGTTGTGAATCAATGGGGGAAGAAACACTAAAGAAACTGACTGGATTAGAAAAAGAGCTACTAGTTTGGCTGATTCAATATCTTGAGTATTAAGATGATCAACTAAATCACTTAGTCGAGTTAATTGTATCGGTTAATGAGGAGCTTGAGCGATTTTCGAATGAAGTTGAAAAGATGAAGGATGTTATTCAGCAGCTGAAAGATGTAGAAGTGGCTGGATCTGACTTTGATTTTGGTTGTGGTTATACGAATCTTGATTCTATGATTGAGATTTTGAGGACCAAGAAAGAGGAGGCGCTTTCTATTAGACTTCTTCTCTTGGATGCACTAATGAGCATGAGCAAGAACGATGATCATATTAGTATTGAATGATCAACTCTCCACTTATTCTTAGGTTGTCAGTAAGACTGAAGTTGTAAATTTCTTTTCAAGATTAGAAAACCCCTTCAGAAAAATGATTGTGAATCATGCAAAAGAACTCTAAAACTTGAATGAAGTAAACTTGAAAACACATTTTAATACAACAAAATTGAGTTTCGTTATCAAGATAACATCTTAATACATATAATAAAGTTAAAGCTTATATAATACTAAGGCCAGCAAGCTTAAATTAAACTCAAAACAGTAAATCAAAAAGATGAAAGTCTAACCCTTCATTTGTTGCTGTGATAAACACCATCTTCAGCAAGATTAAATAACAAGATAGACCCATAACTTTTCTTGACTGCGGCTGCAAGGTTCTGCAAAACTTCTACCACAGACATAGATAAATATTGCCTGTAAGAAGGGAAAACATATTAGATTTCTGGCATAAAATGACATGCAGTAATCTAACCGCTAATAATACAGAAGTATCTTGAGTTTAATTAGCAGTAAGCAAAATTTAGTGATAGACCAAAATATGCTTCCAATTGGTTTATTCAATGATAAGTTTATTAGTGAAGGGGTTGGATAAGAAAGATATAGGCAGTGTAGAGTCCTTCGGACGCATGCGAGCTATCTCGAGGGCTACAATATTTAACATGTTACTAATCATGTTTAAATGACGTGCAAGTAATAGAACGAGAAAGTTAAATAAAGAGAGTCACCACACTCATGGTCATGCAACATAGAGAAACTACATAAATGAGAGACGGGTGATTAAAAAAGCCGGGTCCGAGTCGGTTTGGTACCTAATACCTATTATAGGGTGAGAGACGGGTGATTAAACAGAACTTAGATGGTTTTAAGGCGGTTAGGTGATGCGCATTTTTCTTGTTGGCGGCCGCCTAGCCGGCCTTCTCAACCTATTTTTAGAATATTGATTAAGATTGAAAAACTAGAGACCTAACTTCTAATTAAATCCAAAAAGATGAATTATGCCAATAAAATTTATAGCAAATCGCGAAAGGTTTTTATTGGCCACTATTCCTTAAAAGCTAAAATACAAATAGATAGAGCTAAAAAACTGATTTTATTTTGTTTTCTGAGTTCATCACCATCACATCCACTAAAGTGTCACAATGTTAGATAGCAACAGCCAAAATCCTAATCATCCCCCTTCCTCATTGCAAAATGGGGTTACCACCAACAAACAAGTAAAGAAGACCCAACTTTTATTTAACATGAAAAGTTTAAATTTTGTTTTTGGGTTGAAATAAGCTTCTTTTGTTTTATCATGGGTTAATTTTTTATTTATCAGATACAAATGTATGAATTGTTTTCCTATCACAAAAAACACAACTAGAATCAGATTGGCAAGAAATGTAAAATGTGCAGCCAAGGGTTTTAAAGAGACCATAACCTCTAAATGCAAAAGGAGCAACATGGAAAATTCAACATATTATTACAGGAAAAATATCATGCTTTATGAAGGAACATGTCAGATTTTGCTGCATAGGTTCCTTATTTATTTGTATATTGTATTACAAAGGCTGCATATAATTAAATAGGCATATAACAGATCCACGGAGATGCATATATTCTAAAGCGAACATGCACATATAACAATCCAGACACGTATTAACACCAAATTAAAGACTAATAAAAAATGTTCTTTGTCTATTGGATAAGACTCTAGAAAGCCAGTCATGGGAAGTTATCTATTAAAAGCTAGTCATGAAGCTAGTCATGACAGATGATTTCCAAAAAGCTAGTCATGAAGAGTTCATACCTGATTATATTAACGCCTATCAGTTATGCCAGTAGATCGTTTCCCAGAATATAAATGCTTTGGCCTCAAAGTAGGTATAACTCTATCACCCTCTCCCCTGCGAGCTTCCTTGTTCCTATTTTTAGTGGATTTCCTGGAAATTTTAATAGCCTGCATCTTTTGCGCAGCGTCTTTAAATCCATCTCCTGGAACAACTTTGTTAGTTCCAGGACGTGACCTTGACATTGACTTTGACCTTGCCATTGATAGGGACCTAGACCTTAGACGTAATTTCTTTTTAGCTGATTCATTATCATCAACATCCATCGCATCATCATTATCAGCTGATCTCTCCCTTTTCTGATCCCGGGACTTGCTTCGAGCGCGCTCAATTGCTCGTGAAGAATTCAGCCCCAAAGCAGAAAGTTGTCTGCCCATTCTCTCTGTTGTATACTTCTTGTCCTTGTCAAACTTTCTCGGCACGACTGCCCGACTCTGGGCATTGGTTTTCTTGAGTCTGTGCTCTTGAATGAGCAGCTTTTTCTTCTTCCTGATTTCCCCAAGTGCTTCTTGTTCCGCCGGGTTTAGATCCTGATTGTCCATCTCGAAGTCATCATCATCGCCTTCTCCTCCTTCAAGGAGGCTTTCCTCTGCTTGACGGATGCCTTCTTCTTTCTCCAATTCTTCTAGCCTCAGCAGAATATCAAGATCAATAAAGTCGTAGACATTGTGACCATCAAGGATTTCAGGTTGTATATCTTCCTTCCATTCGTCATGGGCTAAAATGTAATGCTTCTTCAAACTAGCCGAGTAAACACCAGCGCGACCAGTCTCATTCTCAATGTCCTTCTCGGTTTTGCTCTTCTCTTTCTCAGCTGCTTCTTGAGCCTTGGCTTCGAGAACAGCCAGAGGTATACAGGGTGGACGTTCCTTCTGATCACGTGGTTTTGGCAAAGCGACATGAAATCTATTCAGGCAATCATTAATCTTTTTTTATTTCATTTTTAGTTCAACCCTCTGGTCCAACAATCGCTCGCATGCTGCATTCTTTACGGCAGCTACCCCTTCCTCAGTCAAAGTGCTCATTGTCAACAGCACCCCCTCGTCATCTGTCAGATCACCTCCCTGACTCATGGCTTTCATTGCCTCAGCTTTCATCTCTGCGATCAATTTCTTATCCTCCTCCGGAAGAGTATCCATTGGCTGTAAATCCGTCTTGTTACAAACAACGACCAATGGCTTATTTGTGAACAAAGATTTTATGCTGTGAAAAAGCGCAGCCTGTTGTGCAATAGTGTACCCACATGACCCAGAGATGTCCAAGAAAAATAGAATAGCAGCACGGAGATGCGCCAAGGCAGTGATACTGCACATCTCAATAATGTTACGATCTTCAAAAGGCCGATCTAGAATCCCTGGAGTATCAATCACTTGGTACCTCAGATACTTGTAGTCTGTGTGACCAACAAAGAGTGATTTTGTGGTGAAAGCATAAGGCTGAACATCCACGTCAGCTCTTGTAACTTTGTTCATGAACGAGCTCTTGCCAACATTAGGATACCCACAAATCAAGACTGTTCGGGTGTTTGGGTCAATGGAAGGTAGCCTTGCCATATGCTGACGTATCTGTTCAAGATAAGCCAAACTAGGACCAATCCTCTTGATCACAGTACACATCCGTCCAAGAGCCGCAACCTTCAGCGACTTGCATCGGTACAAAGAATCACCATATTTCAACAGCTTTACATAATCCTTTGCAATCTTGCTGATGAGGTTCCGTGCAGTATTAATCTGACCAAGTGCAAGCTTGTAGTGATCTTTGTTATACAGCACATGAAGAAGGTCACCGTAGAAAGGATGGATATCATCAAGGCGAGGGACCTCATCGATGATTCTAGTGAGCTTCTCAAAGTAGTTTGTCTGAGTGTACTTGACTTTGCGCATGTAGAATTGACGAGGACGAGTAATGGCATATCCCTTATGGACAACAGTAGGTGTTTGTCGCTGGGTACGCGATAGGATGATATCAATGAACACCTTTCCTTCAGGCACCACTGTTATCTTCTTAAAATTATACTGCACCATTTTTTTTTTATTTCTGTTTACTCTGCAATATCAGATAAAGTAACTTCAGGTTTAACAACTAGCCATATAAAGATACATTTTCTCTAAACAAAAATAGAAGCTCTACATAAACTTATAAACAGAGACCACTGCATATATAAAATTTATCAGTGTTAGCAACAAAATTACAAGCCCGTCTCATGATTCATAAAACACTTGCTTTCGACATTAAAAAAATCGTTCTATCGACTAAACACAAAATTATGAAGACATTTTTTATCGTATACCCAGGAAAAAAATCAACTTGCAAACAAATTCGAGAATCGGAGCTTAGCACGAAATTAAATCAAATAAAAGATGAACCATAAAAATCAAAATGAAAAAACTTATGGAGATTGCGTGATTAGAACTTACAAGCACGAACCTACAGTTTCGGGTTGCAAGGAAGATTGAATCTTCTGTTCGGTAGAAATAAGAACAGCGCTAAATGCTGAGGGGGCTCCTCTCAGCTTCAGAGAGCGGAGTAGAGAGAAAGACCGTAACTGATACTCGGGTTTAGGCTTTTGTATGTGTATGGTGGGCTGGGTAGTGAGTGGGTACGAGTCCGTTTAAGACTACCCGGTTATAATTTGTAATGGGTTGAAGAAATTAAGTTGGATTTTGTTTTTCAAAGAATCGAATCAAAGGAAAGGGTCCAATATATCCCAAGTTTAAATCAAAACTTGGGAATTAGGATCATTTTCAAACCCCCACCAGGTACAATGGCGAATAAAGATAGTGCCAAGCCGGATTTTATGCAAGTATCTTCCAAGTAAGTTTTTTGTTTTGAAAAAAAAATTGTTTTTTATTTTGATTTTGTGTTTAATTTTTTCTTTAAGTTCATATCAATGTTTGTTAGTATATAGTTTACCAATGTTTGTGGACATGAATTTGCGGTTAATTAGATCGAACTTGGAGAATAGGTTTTTATCATTTTTGAAAATAATAATATGTTTTTTATGGCCTTCTTCGTTGGAAGCGCAAAGACACATCGATAGTTCATTTGTTGTACCACCATCGGCAATTGCTCCGATGGTACAGAAAGTTATGCATCTTCAGCTTATCTTCTTCCTCGTGATGGTGCGAAACCCGTTATCTAGGGTTTGTTTTCTTATCCTAGTCTGATTTGTTACCCTAAATAGTTTAAATGTCTTTGCTGTAGAATTATTTTTGTTTGTTTTAGTTCATATACACTTTATTTTATTGTTATTCTAGCTTCTATTATTTGAGTATTATTTGAGTTAGGTCGTTTGACACTTTAAGACCATTCTCTCGACCAGAGAGTTCGTCTAATATGATTTAGAAGGGTTGAGGCTTTCAAGAATCGAGTGTTGCAAATCGTTTCTCTTTAGGATTTATGTTTGTTTAGTCGTTGTCTTTGTTTCTAATTCATACGATCTTCTCATTCTCAGACAATGTTATTTTGTATTAGACCATAAATGTTTTTATTTTAATCGCTTATTAATTATGTGTTAATTTATATGATATTTGATCGTTTTTTATTAGTCACATATCCAGTTCAACTCGTAATAATATAATGTTAGTAAAACATTTAGGTTGTGAGTTCACTAAAAAACTATTCAAAGTTTTTTATTAACTTAAAAATCATTTCGTAACATAAAAAATTTAGGTTGTGAAGTCACCTAAAAAAACTACTTAGTTTTTTTTCAAATTTATACATGGGTTTTCAACTTGTCAATTTGCACCATCGGCGTATAGGGATTGCATTGATGATGTAGAGTATCTATACTGATAGCAATTTTGCAACATCGGTCAAATGGTCCGCGCCGTCAGGTAAAACCCTACGTACCAGCGGTACGTAACCTAGATTCTAACTAGATGAAAAAAACTCATAATTAGCGTTATATCTTCTTCTCCGATAATTCCATCTTTTCTATGAGCTCTTTCTTTAAATTCACATATTTCTGGATAATGCAAATCATCTTCAATTTTGTTATCCTCTTCCATCTTCTTAGTTAATGTTGAATAATTTATTTATTTATGGAAAAACTATTTTTTCCAAGAATGAAATTATGAATTTAAAAGAAAAATGACATTTGATCTTGTTATATTGTTGATATGTTTGTATTATGTGTTTAAAGATGCGGTAAGTGATTTTTTCGGAATGTATTTTGGATATGAGAAAAGTCAGCTTGTACTCAAACAAAAAAAATGAATAGGGTTATCCTGGTTGTAGGTGAAAATAGCCTAAGTCTATCCAATATTCTAAATTTTGTTTTGATCAAACATCGATTTTTTTTCCACTCAAAATACCTTAACTTACCTTTTTATTTACAATTGTGTCAATGATGAATTTGTTTTACTAAATTTATTCATTAACATAAAAAAATGCTTTATCAACAACTTAGCAAGATTAAATTTCATTTTCCTTAAAAGTCAAAACCTTGTTTATAGAAGATAGATTTTTCTAAAAACAAAATTAATTTTTTATATATATGAAAGTTAATGTTTCATATATTAAAAAATAAATACATGAATACATTATATCGGTAATAACATGAGTTTCGTATCGAGTTTCACACAAATAAAAATAGATATTATTAATTATTATAAAATTTTATGCAATATGGATAGATTTTTTAAACTCATGGTATTTATTATCATTTTGTTAATTATTATCATTTTAGTATTTAATTATTAATCCATTAGCTTCATGCTACCTTTACAAAAACATATTT
Source organism: Limnanthes douglasii subsp. nivea (assembly GCA_036936605.1). Classification (NCBI taxonomy): domain Eukaryota; kingdom Viridiplantae; phylum Streptophyta; class Magnoliopsida; order Brassicales; family Limnanthaceae; genus Limnanthes; species Limnanthes douglasii. The sequence continues at coordinate 44,680 of JAUPFV010000121.1, forward strand.
TAAACTTTAATTCATTTTTTAATCCTAGTCCGACAATACCTTGAATTTCTCTTTCATTCACTTTCAGAATTTTCATTTTTTTCGTAATCCCTAAAAAGTAAAAAAAATTGAGAAAATCTGAATTTGTTCCCACCAAACGTGACGTAGCTAAGAAGGTTCAATAATTAAATTATATTACTTCGTATTATATATATATATATAATTATTTTATTTAGCAAATCAAATCTGATTATATATATTTGTTTAGATTTTTTTATAATATTTTATTATATAAAGCGTCTCGTACTCTAATGTTAAGATATCTTTATTGAAATAAACATACTTTTACTGAATTGTCAATTTTGTTTTCCTTATATTATGGTTACATCTATCTATTTACTATTGGATTATGGTTTAGATTATCGTTTGTTCTTTTTCAATATTACACTGCATCAGTTGGTATCGGAGCTTGAATTATGGTTATATAGATACATGGAATCATGTTTCCAAAACCTAATTTTTCTGATTTTAGGACTAGAATAAAGAACAACGTCTTTTAGTCTACATGCACAAGTGGAGGAAGAATTTGCAAGTTCGTAATCGGTTTGAGTAGTTACAGGAATATGATTTCTAAAGAGGATGTTCGAAAAGTGGTATTGAATACTGAAGCTCTTCTGAACCCTTACATATTTGAGGTGACAGTTTCTAAACGTTATCTAATTGCATTTTTTGTTAGTAATTACAATTTACAAAGATACATCACGGCATGACGTAATTACTATGGACGTTTGCCATCGACTGTTAAGACGTATATGGAAATTTAATATGAATTGTACTTATCATGGTAGAACAAATCAATATAGTTTTATAATGGATGGTCACAAACTTACATTGGTTCATATAGAAAAATATCTTTAAAACCATCACCACGAGTTAATGAGTTTCGTGGTCATACTGAACAAGTTAACAATCTTAGCTTTGACACTAAAGTGTATCCAGACCGGTATTTGACAAGCCAATCTCCAGTGAATATGATGATAATTAACAAAATGAGAATCTTAAAAATAAGAAAGATTATGAGGTCAATGAGAAGAATATTGATGTTAAAAAATTTAAAACACCGGAAAAATTAAAGATTTTGAATCCAAATTTTTATCAATCGTGGATAGAAATCATCATCCTACAATTAATCTTGCATATGCATTATCTACAATTAAACGTGTGGATAAAAGTCTTATTATTACATATACCCACTAAAATTTAACATCAGGACCAAAAAGAATTATCATTCTTAAGAAAAAACATATATGGATCTGCTAAATAAGTCATCCAAGTCCAATAAGTTGATTTGCTTCAAAATAGGGAGCAGGTGAGAAAGAAAACCATAGGCCAATAACGGACTCGAAAGAGAATAAAATGAAGATTGGGTGATGTTTATAGTGCGAAAAAGGTTAAAAGTGGAAGATGTACAATTTTTCGGTACCAAAAATACTTAACACTTTCTCTATCGCTCGAAAAATCATAACTTCGTCACTAGAAGAGAAATCATGGCAAAATCAGACAACCATCTTGAATAAAAGTTGACGGAAGTGGGAAACAACCTTTTCAATTCTCATTCTTCTATTGATGAACACATTCCTCTTCTCAATCAAGCTGAAAAAATATTTTATCAAATCCTGAATAGTCACCTTCGACAATGATGTATAAGGTACTTTCACTATCACTTGGATTACTGGTCTCCGAAATACTTTTCAGGTATCCAAATGTTGATATAATAGTCGCAATTGTCTCTTGCATAAATGAGATAACATAGACCTACCATTTCTCTTGTATCAATCATTCTCTAGACTGTGTCTTTTTTGGAGTTTGGTATTGTCTACAGTGTGATAAAAAAGGCGCAGTCTGATATACATGTAATTTTAGATGAATTAGAGTTAATTTGGAAAACTAGAGAAGTCGATATTAGGTTTAATTAGCAGAAACATTATCTTGTTAAATATAAATTTTATTTTGTTCATAACCAATAGATTTTATTGACCCTACAAAGTAAGAATTAAAAAATATTACCAAATTAGACTAATAAATTATAAGGAATTTGAATACTTCTTCAATAATATTTTGATGGATTTACCTTGTTAGTACTGGAAGCAGTGATTTTCATCAAAACTATTATATTAATCTATTGCTTTACAAATTGTTTACTCCTGATGAGTTCTCAGATATACTCATCCAGTCAGATACAAGTTTTATTTATAAATTATATGATCTAGAGGCAATAAGAATTGGTGTCGCAATACTTTCGTCGTTAGGTTGCAGCCATTATAATCTAGATGCAACAATATATATATATTTGAGTTAATATTAAGTACATTAATATATATATATATATATATATATATATATATATGCCTACATGATTATAATAAAGTTTTAATTTCGGAAAAAGTTAAATCTTTTATACCTTATGAGTTATGAATAAATAAGGAAACTTCTAGTATCTTCATATAGTTTTTTATTTTCCCTATAATTTTTTTGAAAAAAATTATAATAATATATTATACCTTCTAACCTGTAACTAGATATCTAATTTATATTTATTATCTTTCATTTAAAAACATAAAATCAAACTTTTCTTAGCTCATTCTATACACATAAATTTCGAGAAATAGATCTCTAATAGAATGTGAAAATAATGAATCAAGTTCTAGAAAATATCACCCAAAAAGTAATAAGGTATATTGATCTTTTGTTCTAATCGTAGTTTTATAAACCATTAAAAGAACATATTTCCAAAAACCATATATAAAATTTGTGATAGGGCATGTTATTTTCTTAGATTATCTCAAAGTCTTTAATATTTTTTAAAAATAAATTGATGTTGATTCCTCGCCAGAGTCTCATAAATATGTTTTTTGAATTGAGAACACTTGTTTCTAAACCAAGTCTTGGAAATCAATATCATTAATTTCGAGAAACTGCCTCAAAAATATGTATTTTTTTCTTATTAAAAAATATACATTTCCAAAATTTATGCTCAGTTACAGTTTTGATTAAAGAATTAGTTAAATGTTTTTATGTGCTTTTATCATTTTTAACTTTTTATGCAAGTGGTTTGTTCTTTCATGCTGTGTTTGTGGTTTTTTATATAAAAATTGTATTAATATTTTTGTATAACTTGTACGCTTGTACTTTTTTATATTGATGATTTCATTAAATCCAGTTATGTATTTTTTTTTTGCAACGGTTAAATCTCATGGAACCTATGCAGATGATAATAACCAAATATAGGGTGTTGGTTTCAATCCTTTATGATATGTTATGATTTGATCTTTAATGAGATGTGATCATTTATTGTTGCATCAAAATTGTTACTATTGAAATGTGAGGCACACACAAATTTGATATTGCTTTGATTTTCTTAAATTGCAACCAAGGAAAGCAGAAATGAAGAAGCAATGACATTCTCTATTTATCATTTTTTTATGACCATCAAATATTTGCAATCAAGAGGATAACATCGATTTGTTTACCTTAATGTTTTTTATTTGACTTTCATAAAGTTTTCAAGTGTTTAAAATTCATAAAAACTGAAATTCTCGTCTTATTTCAAGAGAATTATGTTAAAAGCACGCATTATTTTGGTTCTTGATTAATTTGAAAAAAACATATTTACATGTTTATGTAAGGTACAATTTTTACCGTTTTTATTTAATTCATCATAAATGTGTCATAAACATAATAAAGTTGTACGTAAAAAATGTGTGTTAAAATATACTAGTCTATTTATTTTGTATGTAAATATTTTTTTCTCGAATTAACCAAGAAGCAAAATGATGCATGTTAAGAGACATGTGGTTAGGTTGACTACATATCAGAATCCAGCTTCATTCATTGTATTTGATGATGATGACTTAAACAATATTGATGGGGCACATAAGGATGTTGTGGTAATTGAAGGTGTTATTGATGGAACATAAATACGAAGGATTCTGAGTGATACTATCGGTTTAACCAATATTTTATTTTTATCCACTTACAAGTTGATGAAAAACCTATCATTTATTCTTCGATCGAATAGAAGCATAGTGGGACTTACATGAAACACTGTTGATGTTATTGGGGAATTCGTATGAGAAACTATCATTGGTAAATGACCATTTAAAAAAATTGTGAGAATTTTGTTTATAGTGGTTGATTGTCCACCTCTTTACAATGCCATCTTTGACAGATTTTGGCTGTCAAATGTGCATGATGTTGCTTCAAATACGCAATCACATACCGGGTAAGGGTTCCTCGGAGCATCCAAAAAGTGGCTAGAGAAGGCTACGTTACCGTCCTTGCTCCAAAGGCATTGGAAAATATGACAACTAAAAAGGAATAACAATTATTGGGGTCCTCTTCAGGTTCAAACAAGATAGATGGACCACGAGAGACTTCTAGTGGAGTTGTTCCGATTGAGGAGGTTGAAGTACACAATTTTCCAGACAGAAAAATGTTAGGATCGGGGCCAAGAAAAATTGTCGTCATGTTTTCCAAAAACTTGCATGTATTGGTTATACGATCTGATGCATGCCCTCTAATACATAGGCGAATAGCATTTTCAGAAGAACATCTGAAACTATTGTCAATGAGGTAGACATGCTAACAAAAGTAGGGCATATTCGGAAATCTCAATACTCGTTGTGAACTGCTAATCAAGTATTGTGCAAAAGAAAAATGATAAATGGTGGATGTGTATTGATTTCACATACCTAAATAGGGCATGCCCGTAGAATACATTCCTTGTCCCTTGGATAAATCAATTGATAGATTATAATTTCTGCAATAAAGTTGTTATATTTCATGGATGTGTTTGTTAGGTATAATTAGATACATATGGATACGAAGGACCATGATCATATTATATTTATCACTGATAGAGGGTTGCATTATTATAAAGTAATGCCTTTCAGTTTAAAGAATGTTGGGCTACTTACCAGTATTTAGTGAGTAAAGCGTTGTCAATCATATTGGTAGAAATGTTAAGGTTTATATTATTGATATGATAGTAAAACGTTTGAAGAAGGAGGATAACTTGCTTGATCTCAAAGAAACTTTCTCTAACTTGGAAGCCATTAATTTGAAGTTAAATTCAGATAAGTGCACCTTTAGGGTACGATCTAGTACGTTTTTGCGGTATGTTATAAGTGAGAAAATTTAAGTCGATCCAGCGTAACTAAATACATTTCTTGCTATAGAACCTCATATATCCACAAAATAAGTTAAGATATTGTCAAGATCATCAGACAAGTGTGCGTTATTCTTCCAAGTTTTGAGAAATGCCAAGGAATTTAACTGGTCTCCAAACTATGATGAGGCATTCCTTAAGATCAAAAAGCATTTATCTTCACCCAAAACTCTATCTAAGTCGATAATGAGAGAAAGAATTTATGTTTACTTGGCGATATCCGACTATTCAGTAAGTGCGGTGCTTGCTCGAGAAGTTAATAATTACTCTGGACCTGTTTATTATGTTAGCAAACGTTTTTTAGATGCTAAAAAAAAGTACCCAAAATTTGAAAAGTTAGTATTAACTCTAGTGATAGTAGCAAAAACAATGATAGCCTATTTTCAGGCAAATTCGAGTATTGTGCGAACTTCGTTTCCACTCTAAAGTATGTTACAAAAATCAGATGTATCGGGTCAGATGACCAAGCCGTCTGTGGAATTGTGAGATTATGATATCGATTTCTCTCCTCGAACTGCAATCAAAGCACAAGTTGTCTCAGATTTCCTGGTTGACTTTCATTCAAAATGTCCGTTTGTGGAATCTACTATTTATAGTCCTATGAAAGAATGGGTAGTCCGAACAGATAGATGACCCAATACGATGGGTTATGGAACATGAATTTACTTACTATCCCCCTTTAGAGACGCGATATACCAAGCAATACATTATTGATTCAATGCATCAAAGAGTGAAGATGAGTATGAGACAACAATAATTGGGCTAAGAATTGCTTGATAAGTGACTCACAGGTGCTCATACATCAAGCCCTGAGTCAATCTGAAACGAGAAAATAAAAGTTTAATACAAGCTTAGTAAAATATAGAAAACAAGCTTAATACAATTATTAAAATCTTCAGATTTCATCAAGGATTCTCAAATCTAAATAATAAGATATGGATTATTTGGAAAAATGCATATAAGGTAAAAATGATTTACAATCACGAACAACTAGTTCATCTTAAAGTTACTCATACTAATTCAAACAATCTAATCATGGTAACTATAGTATATACATAATAAACTAGAGAAAATCGGATGCTCTTGTGGGACAAACTGAGAGAGTTGTCTAACAATCCATATGAGTTGATTGTTATGGGTGACTTTAATTGCATTACGAATTCTTCTGAACATTTATCCTGTACAAACTTGTGTCTTAGAAGTTTTGATGACTTCAATAATACTATTTTAGACTGTGCATGAGATGATGTAGGGTTTATAGGTTTCCCTTTTACTTGGACTAACAAAAAATGTTGGAATAGACTTGACAAAATCTTCAACCATGCCTTGATCACTATATATATAATTCTATAAAACCAAAAACCTCCTTTAAATTCTTTAATATGTGGTATCAACACATAGACTTTACTCAAATAATTGAAGAATCGTGCAATCTTCCATTATATGGTCAATATATATATATATATATATATATATATATATATATATATATATTATGTGAAAAAACTAAAGAGATTGAAACTTAAACTAAGATCTTAGAATCAGGAATCCGTTGGTAATATATTCAATGTTATTGCCCAACCCTGAGGAAGAAATAATATTATTTGAAAACAACTATCTGATCTCTAAATTATATGAAGATAAAGTTAAATTATCAAAAGCTAATGCCTATCTGCTTCTTCTCTTGGAAAAGAATAAGTACCTTGGGAGAAAAAATAGAATTGATTGGATTAAACATGGAGACAAAAATACTAGCATGTTTCATAACTTTGTAAAGAAAAGGCAGAAACAGAACAAAATAAATGGTATCCTCAATGATGGTAAATGGATTGAGGAATATGCTCAAATCAGTGATTCTGTAATTGATTAGTTCAAAAACCTTTTGACAAACTCAAATACAGGCAATCAATACGTGGATACAATGAATATAATCCCAATTTAGTTACCGAATCTAACAACCACTATTTTATTGCTATTCCATCAAATGATGAGATTCACACAACTGTTAAAGAACTTAAAATAATTAGTGTGGTTGACCCTAATTTCTTTAATGCATTCTTTGACCAATCATGTTGGAACATCATCCAACGGGACTTATGCTCTGCTATAAGGGATTATTTAATGGTAATCCTTCCTTAATTGGCATCTGTTCAACCACTATTTTCCTAATTTCAAATTTGAGAACCTTAAACAGTGGAAAGACTATAGACCAATTAATTGTTACTTTGTCTTCAATTGACTAATCTCCAAAATATTAAATGATCAATTTTCAATCGTTCTTCCCGAGATTATCTCCCAAGAGTAAGGAGGATTTGTTCTTGGTATAAGTATACATGAACACATCCTTATCTCCTAATAAATTGTTTATGACATATATAAAAAATTCAGAGGAGGGAACATCTTTTGAAGCTGTATATGACTAAAGAATTTGACAAGATAGATCATAGTTTTATCTTAAATGTTATGAATATTTTTGGCTTTCATAGTAATTTCATAAAACTAATAAATAATAGTATTCAATATGTATATTATTCTATTATTAGAAATGGTGAATTAAAAGGTTACTTTAAAGACCTTAATGATATTAGGCGGGGAAAACCAATCTCCCCCAGCCTATTCATAATTATAGAAGAATACCTCATCATATGTATTAATATGTTGTTCAACAACCACCATGAGATGAGATACAACACAAAAAGAAATCTTAGGATAAATTACTTGGCATTTGCAAATGACTTTGTCATATTTTTAAATGGTTGCAAAAATAACATCAATAGAAAGAAAATCATCCTTAAATTGTATCAATATATATCATGTCAAACCATTGATGCTGAAAAATCAAGTCTTATAACATCCTCTAACATTAATCAAAACAGAATTAAGATAATTGAAAAAACTACTAGTTCAAGAATAAGTCTTTACCATTGAAATACTTAGGTATTAGTAATTCATAAAAGCAATAAGAAAATCCTCTGTGATGACTTAGTTAATAAGACTAATGTATGATTAGGATAATAGAACTCTATCATTTGTGGGTAGGCTAGTACTGATTCGATCAGTACTAATAACTATCCCCACATATCATATGATATGCTTTATTATTCTCAATTTTGTCACAAATTGATAGAAAGACTATTTAACATATTTTTTGGGGGTTCCAAAGAATAATCTCAAACAATAATTTGGTCAAAATGTAATTTCTTATGTAAATCTTTAATGAAGGGGGTTTAAATATTAGAGAACTTATTGATCGTTATGATGTATTTTCATGTAAAATTTGGTATAAGTTTCATGAAAATAAGTTAATTTGGGCCAGGTATATGCATTATATATACTGCAAAAATCATCACCCCTTCAATTAAAAGCTAATACAAAAGGTTAAAAAACATGGAAAATATTTTAATATATCAAAAAAATTATTGAACCTCGTGTCTTATGGAATTTAGGAAATGCAAATATTGAGTTTTGGTTGGACAGGTGTTACAAAACTCGTCCTCTAATCAATTTTTCAAGATGAAAGCAATAATTAATGGTTAATTATTGATAAAGTCAATTCTTCTAGGCTAATAATAAGTGGGACCATGATAAATTAAGTTATAACATTCCTTCAGACATAAACAAGATTCTTCTGCTTAAAATAAAAAATCATAAAGTGGATACCATTATTTGATATTTAAACAAGTCAGATCACTTTAATTCTAAAGTCACGTGGAATCATTTGAGAAATAAAAGAAATGTCTCAATCCTTTATGCTAAAATTTAAAATAATGTAACTTTTACCTAATACTATTTACTCATGTGGAAGATTATGAAGGGCTTGATTTATGTGGACACTTACTTACAAAAGAGACACTTTAATCTTGCATGTAAATGTTATTGCTGTCAAAACATAGAAACTATTAATCACTTCTTTGTAAACTGCCCAATATCTTGGAATGTTTGGAATAATTTAGCTAGTTTATTTCACATAAATATAGTTAGATTTATGACAATCCATCCACATTAGAACAATTCTTTCATTAATAGTCTGTTGGTCCAATTGGTATTATATGAATAAGGCCAAGTATAATAACTTATCTATAACTTCTCAAAGTATATTAGATAAAGTATACTTAATTCTTGTTAGATTAGACAATTCTAATATATTCAAAAAGAAGATATGGATAGGATATACTAATGTTGCTAACATCATTTGCTGTTATTTCTATAAGAATAGTGCTAGCAAAGTAAATATCTATAATAGGATTCCTCTAAAAGACAATAGAGTTAACTTAAATACTGATGGCTTTTGTCTCACAAATAGTGAGTCAAGTGAAGCTGGAATTGTTAGAGATAAGAATTGTGAAATTATATTTTCATATGGTAGATTATATGGAAAGCAAAACCCATTAATCTGTAAAGGTATGTTTTGAATTGACGGTCTCATTTTATGTTTTAAAAAAAGTTTGACACAAGTAGATATAAAAACAGATTCCTCTATTTTTATTGACATGCTTGATAAGAATAATGACCCTTGGTATCTAAAACCTTTAATCAACTGTATAGAACTTTAATTGGATCAACAATATTTATTAAACATATTTCTAGGAATCAAAATCAAACGGCGTATTGGTTAGCTAGATGGACCCTAAAATGTAAAATGAGATTAGATCTAAATAACAATCAAATACCTAACTCTCTAAAAGCTATAACTTTGTTGGAAATTTTAGGTTTTGAAAATCTAAGAATTAAAGATTGATGTCTCTCGATATTTATTCAAAATTGAATATCTGTTTATGGAATCGATGGTTAGATTTACTCACAAGATTGATTTAAGTTCTATATGCATGTTTATGTTTTCAAGTTCAAAGCAAAATGTCTCATATATTCAAAGATCAACCTGATTGAGTGGAAGTCTGCTTTGGATCAAGAAATTACTACAGAATCGTTGTTTTTTTAATACAAGAACAATTTTGAATTTGGTGAAGGTTGTAGTGAAGATTGTCCCTGAAAAATATCATCTTTATCTAATGGTCATGTCTTCAAATATTAGAAAATGATCAGTATAAACATAGTAAAATACTTTTAAAGTCACTTTAATAAATAACCAATATGTGTGCAAAAGAATCATCCGAGCAACAGGAGAGCTAGGATACTTGTAAAAACACACAAAATGAAAAAAAACAAAATATTAATACTAATTTAGCACAATCAATGATCTTTGTGCCATGGAATCTGTAACGAAAGTATGAGAGGATATGGTGGGATAATGCAGATCGCAATGAATGGTAGTCTAAAAATCATAGAATTTTTCTCTTGCCAAATATGATAGATCACCGCGCTGAAATCGGCTCGCCAAAGATAGCTGAAGCCAAAGGTAGACGGAGTCTAATTACTGGTGGTGAGTAACCAAGAGGCCAATCAGAGGACATATGGGGAACTTAAGATTTATATAGCATGCCTTCCATACTAGTTGAGAGTATGGCCAATCCATGAGAAATACTCAGGGGATATGATGTATCCTTAAACAATAAGCGTGTCTCTAGTTAGGATTTAGACAATGGAAGAGTATCCAAGAATATTGTGCTTGTTCCAGACGAGAAGGGTCCAAGGTACTTAAGGCGCAAAATGCTTAATAAAATTATATGTGGTGGTAATCATGAAATAGTTACGTTTCTGGTTAGGTTTCCAGAACTTAACATCCTCTCTATCAGAGGGGGATGGATGATATCAATAGCGTTGCCAATTTTGAGCATATAGGATTGATGAGACCTTTTGTGTGAGCAGATCTGAGTATGTCTGTTACAAGTGTCATTAATGATTATATCAGTGACCATCCTATTTTTTTGCATTCTTGCATAACGTATAATACTAAGACCCAATCGGTGAACAAGATAAGTAGGGAACAACCAATGATCATAATAGGGAAGGTGGAAGTATTATTATTGATACCCTCCTTATAGAACTTGACGGTAAGAGATTTTAAATTGATATTTTTCTTCCACTCTAAACTAAGGGACGATCCGATGAGGAGATTCTGTAGGTTATTATTTTTTACCTTTTCATATGAGAACCCATTTACACCAAATTAAAGAGAGGTTGGCACTTAAAATAAACGAAAAGTGTTTGAGGGTAGTCGTTTGATTCCAGACCGTAAGATCTAGAATCCAAGGTCGTCTTTCGGCGAGGGAAATATGATCTTAGTCCATGCAAAATTGGAACCTGAAATTTTCATTTTGGGTCTTAACCACAAGATTCTATAAAATACTTGAGATAGTTCCTTAAGTACACAAACTGTAAAGATGAAGAAAGACAACCAATACACCTGACTGACAAATATGACAGTCTTAATAAGTTGTAGTCTACTCGTATATGAGAGGTGTTTCTAAGCTCACGAGTTGATATGACTTGTTACTTTATGGAAAATAAACATGCAAAATAATTGTATGAGGGACTAGAAGTAATGAGGGAGGAGCTTAAATAAAAAATATGAATAAATAATAGAGTTATAGATCTAGTTGGATACCCCTGATAACTAAATATGACTGCTGGTGGGGTTGAGGTGGAGGCCCGAAAGGTTGGAAGTTTCCTCAATGCGTTCTTTTATAAGGTTAATTAAGTTAGTATTAGCACAACAAAAAACCATTCAGTCATCTATAAAATAAAGGTTAGTGATTTTAAGCTTACGGAACATCCAATGGAAGTCAAGTGAAAAATATTGACTTTTCCTTTTTAGAATACTTGAAAGCACTAGTTTAATAAGGAAAAAAAGAAACGGGGAGAGGGGATCCCCCTTTGTCGTAGACCTATTTTACCATGGAAATAACTAAAACAATTTTTATTGATGATAATTGAATAAGAATGAGTTAAGATGCAATGGATAATTGAGGCACTCATATGATTGGGGAATGCCATAACATAGAGAACATCAAGTAGGATATATCAATAAATATTTTTGAAAACTTTCATCAGGTCGATCTTGAGGGCAGCACAGGGACCTACCTTATTGGTATGCTAACCATATAAAAGCTCTTTCGAAAAGAGAATATTGTTGGAGATACTTCGACCATGTATAAATATCAATTGAGATAATTTAATGAGATATGGAAGAGAATCCTAAATCTTTTTAGTAAGGATCTTGGGGATGACCATCTAAGTATAATTGCATTACGCAATGGGTCTGAAATCGGAGAGGAAAGAGGGATTGTCTGACTTTTGGATCAAAGTAATGAAAGTCTTATTTCAATAAGGATCTATACAACTATGGAGGAAAAATTGATGGACATGCTTGCAGAAGTCAGGGCCAAAGGTGGCCCAAGAAGACTTCAAACAAATACCGGTGTAGCCGTCAGGCCCGAGGGATTTATTACTGTTAGTATCGAATAAATATTTTTTTATCTCATATTCGGTTACAAACCGGATCATATGGTTTATTCTATGTTTGATGATTAAAATATAGATATGCATGATCCTTTAGAAATTGGTTTACAAAATCCAACCTTCGAAAAAAAATATTTCCATGATAGTGCTAACACTAGCACTAGTTCAAAGTCTATGAAGAAAACATTTTCGGTATGAGAATAATTTATTGAGACATAAAAATAATACAGCTATGTGTAAAGTATATCGAAAAGAACGGTTATATAAGGGGGAAAACAATATAACAAATCGAGGGGTATGGTATTATTCATATCTTCAATAACTTTAGAATGATTTATAATTTGGTGTCTATTTTCAAATGTCTAATCATACCGCTGGTGCTGCTATTTTGTTTTTCCAATCTTATACGAATTTTTTTTTTCACATGTTGTAAACATAACTATATTATTTTCATGTCTCTCAATAAAGTAGTCTAATACCTAAGATATTCAATTTCTAAACATCAAACTAGTGCGATTATCGCTAGCATTGAAATAATATGTTTGGGGGTTATATTTGTAGACCACTATCTAAATGATCATACATATCTACGCTTTTATCATTAATAAAATATAATTTAGGTTTATAGGTCAAGAAAGTTGGAAAGTACTATTCGGTCATTTTCTTGGCACCATTAAAATAATTATAATAAAAATATTAAACACCTAGTTATATGCAATAGATCAAACGATAACAAAAATAAAATAATGGATAGAGTATACCAAGCACTTATAATCACCAATGATCCACCATTAAACAAAATATAAAAATCGAATATTATAAAATAAGAAGTTGGTTTGAGATATTACCGAAGTTGGTTTAAGAGATAATAAAAGTTAGTTTGAGATATTTTAGAAAAAGAAGGTCCTTTGAGAGATGATGAATACGAAATAAAGCAGGTTTTTCTCTATTTATAGAGAAGAAACTACCAAAAATAAAATAGCCTTCGGACCCAAACGAGCATCCATTTCAATACAATATTTATTTTTAAAAATGATTGCGTGTAATGGAAGCCTAATCAGAGTAGTGGTCGCTCATTCATTCAAATGAATATTTAAAAAATATTAGAGCAAATGGGCGTCCGCTATGCCAAATGAATGCCCGTTTGTTGCAATGGCTAGTTAATCTAGCTATTGGTGGGTTGTTTAAAGATAATGGGCGTCTCTTTGGCATAACGGACACCTATTTTTGCCAATGACAAGTTTGACTAGCCGTTGAAGCAAACAGATATTATTTCGGCACAACAGATGCTCGTTTGCTCCAACAGATAGGCAAATGTAACCATTGGAGAAAACGGGCATCCGTTATGTCAAACATATACATGTTTACTCTAACAGATATAATCTTTTTCACCTATAAATATCATCATTCCAACCATTTTTTCTCAAACCAAACATATTATCGAACAACTCTTGAAAGTTTCTAATTAAATATATATTATATTTTACTATTTTTTATATTATTACAAACCAATTTTTTGTTTTATATTCAGTTGCTCCGAGAACTAAAATTATATTATAAAATATATCGATAAAGCATCCAGATCGAGAACAAGATCCAGGACGGTCAATGAAGAAGTTAAAATATAGGAACAATCAGATGAGGGTCTTGAAAAATATATTTGACATGGGTCGACTATGATGTTATCGTTCCGAGTGGAAATACAATAAACGCGAGTATGTATATACTTAGATTACATTGAGCACAATGGTGTACAAGGTACTCAATTCCTAATTGATAATCTTCTTAACTTAAGGCTGGTTATATTTTACAACATGTAGTTCCAAATGGTATGTCAAGATAGTAGATAAATTTTATGGAAATGCAAATATAAATATAGAAAATAAATTAAATTATAGAATGCACTTCACCTTTTAACGGTAAGAGGGGTACATTTTATATATTTGACTTATAACAAGAATTTGGTTTTCCTATATTAGATTTAGGAAATGATTTAATGTCTTTAAGTTATCCAAAAAAGAAGTAGTCTAATGATTGGACTTTGATATTAGAAGAAGCAATAAACCATTAAGTCATCTACAAAATAAAGTTAGTGATTTTGAGCTTATGGAACTTCCAATGGAATCCGAATGAGGGGTGATGTGTCTTCTTTATTAGAATACTTGAAAATACTTGTATAATAAGAACGAAAAGAAACGGGGAGAAAGGGTCCTCTTGCCATAGACCTATTTTACCGTGGAAAGAACATAAATTATTTTTATTTATGTTGATCGAATAAGAAAGAGTTTAGACACACTAGATAATCCATTCAATCATATGATTAAAGAAATCCATGGCATAAAAATGTCAAGAAGAATATGCCAACGAATATTTGTGAAACCTTTCATTAGGTTGATCTTGAGGGTAGCATGATGACCTTTTCTGTTGGTATTGTAACCATGTAGAAGCTCTTAAGAAAGAAGGATACTGTGAGAATACTCCGACAATGATGAAGGTAAATTTAGATTAGTCAATAAGTGATAGGAAGGAATCCTTAGTCCTATTAGTAAGAATCTTAGAGATGGCCTTGTAAGTAATATTGCAGCACGCAATGGTTCTTAAGTCGTATGAGGAAGATGGGTTGTCAGACTTTGAGAGCAGAGAAATGAGGGTCTTATTCCAGCAAGGGTCCATATGGCTATAGTGGAGAACATGATGGAAAACCTTGTAAAATTTATTGTAATGGTGGCCCAATAAGACTTAAAAAAACAAGTAGTGTAGTCGTTAGGGTCGGGGGCTTTGTTACTATTAATACTGAATTAGGCTTTTTTATACCTCATTTTTGGTTTCATACATAATCAAATGGGTTTTATCATAGGCACTAAGTTTGAAAGTGATCAGGCTTCTAACTCTATTAAGCCCAAGGTAATTAGAGGGGGTGACACTAAGGAGATTAGAGAATTGGTTAACAAAAATGTCAGTCACGCCCTTAAAAAAGGAATAAATGACACCACAGGGGTCATTAATAAATATATTTGGTTCTGTAGATATGAGTTTTGATACTATTATGGAAGAATTCGAAGTTACATTCCTGTAACTTGATCCAAGTCTCACGAGACTTCTGCTTAAAGAAGGAATATTCCATATGGCTAAACAAAAGGTAATTCTTTAAGGAATAAATGTTGGCATTGACGAGAGAATGTTTAAGGGGGTCATTTGTTAGGTTATGTGGGGATTAAAATATGGAAGATTGGATGGAAGAGAAACATTCACTAATGTTAGTCAACTCTCTTTTATATAGACAAGAGAGTGCAATTTGGAGGTGTTTCACCTTGGAGAGGATGATGGACATGAATAAGTCTTCGATGGAAAGGTTCTAGTTATTGGTGATAATAAGAAGATAATTAGGGTGGGATTTCCATATACCAGAAAAACTGAAAAGATTTTTCGATAAAGTGAGTCGGAGTAAGGTACATGGTAATAGATGTGTGATTAGGGGTATGCGGGTAATCATAGTGAGTAAAAGAGGTTGGAAAGTCATTATCACAATGGTTGTTGACAAGAATATGACCAGTTTTTGAAGAAATAGGGTTGCTTGCTTGTTTGTTGGACTAATAAAATTGAAAGCCAATGGCTTGGAGATTGTTCAGCTCACTGTGGTAACAAAAATTATGTCTATAGACGTGGTATAAAGGTCCATATTTCCCATTCGGTCATCTGGCTTCTAGATGGCATTTAATTCGCCTAGAGTAATCCAATGAATACTTTTAGTGACGGGAAGATATGGAACATATATCATGCCAAATGAGGGAGCGAACGACGGGTTGTTCACCCCGTAGATAGCAAGGAGAATGAGGTTTTACATTATATATAGGTAATAAACAATATATAATTTGACGAGATATATAAAAGTAACTATAAATTCATTAGCCATAATCTACCTAGAGGGTGCTGTGATTCGTTTTAAAGTGTCAAAATTAAAGAGTATAACGTATAATACTATATTTTTTTTCTTTAAATTTAATATAATTTGAGAATACGTACTTGGTAACATATTTTTTTCGGACTGGGTCATAGATCTAGTTTTGTTCGTCTTAAAAAATTAAAGCTAATAGTATATAGACTTTTAAAAAAACTAAAAATAAAGAGAGAATGACATAGTGGTGATGAAACATAGGTATTTTAGATATTATATAAAATGATGGTTATTACATATTAAATAATTCATTCATTATTGATAGTTGGGTATAGGGCTGTCAACGGTTCTTCGGAACCGAGAACCGGACCAGAACCGAACCGAGAACTGGACCGAACCTTAACGGTTCGGTTCGCGGTTCTATTTTAAAACCGATAACCGATAAGGAACCGGAACAAAAAATTGGTTAGGAACCGAACCGATATGGAATCGAACCGATAAAACCGGTAAAACAATAGAACCGATACAAAATCGAACCGATATAACGGATAAACCGCTAGAACCGATAAGGAATCAGACCAATAAAACCGTAATAAAACCGTTAAAATCGATTATATATTATTATTATTTATTCTTTTATAAATTATATTACCAAAATTAATAGTTAATTACCCATTTTTAACAAAATCAAACATTAATTTATAAATTTTAGTTTTTATATTATTTATTTAAATAAAAATAAATAAAAATAAAATTTTAATTGGATTAAATTTTTTTTTTAAATGGACCAAACCGGACCGATAACGAACCGGACCGAACCGAAACGGACCGAAAACCAAACTCGGACCGAACCGGAACCGATCCGAATCGGACCGAACCGAACCGGACCAGACCGAACCGAACCGAAAGCTTAGCGGTCCGGTCCGGTTCCAAAAATTAGAACCGAAAGCTTAGCGGTCTGGTTCGGTCCGAACCGATAAGCTTAGCAGTCCGGTCTGGTTCCATCAAAGCCCTGACCGGACCGTTAACAGCCCTAGTTGGGTATTATGTGGCATTAAAGTTTAGTGTTCTCAGGTACATTTATGCATAAGCTTTTAGTCGATTCGTTCGGTTCTCGATTATTTTGGTTTTTGATTTTATAAATTCTTTTAAATTGGTAATTGTTTAGGTTCATTTGGTAATCATTTATTAACCAAATAAAATTTTGTTTCATATCTGGTTATTTTCGGTTCAGTATGATATAACTTTTTAAAAATATTTTCGTTATATTTTTATATTTTTTTTTTAATTTACCATTATATTTTAGAAAAAAAAGTAAATTCTAGTGGACGGTTGATTTAATTAAATATTTTCGATATATATATATATATGCAAGTCAATTTAGTTTAGCTAAACATTTATAATATGATTTCACCAAAAAAACATTTATAATATGTTATCTATTTTTTATCGGAGATGTTCGAATATTAAACGGAAACCGAAACCTTTTTATTTTGGTTCTAGTTAAAATATTACGACTAAGTACAATCTCTCTTAAAATTTTAGGGGTGAGCATTGTATTTATTATTTATTTTTAATTACTAATTATCAATAACACAACTAAAAAGAATTTTAGCTATTGAAATTTATTTATTTTTAGAAAAATATTGTAAATTATTTTAGATGATGATGATGATGATGATGATGATGATGATCATGATGATGATGATGATGATGATGATGATGATGATGATGATGATGATGATGATGATGATGAGTTTAGGAAGAAAGTTAGTTTGTTCCAAAAACGAACTTTTAAAATATTAAGTTTAAAAGACTGATTTAAAATGGATTTTCAAAAATTATTTTAAAACCTTTTTTCACTTTTATTTAAAAAATTCAAAACCTTTTATTTATTTATTTGTAATTATGATAGTAATTTAACTAGTTTTAGACTATCTACATTGAAAGACATGAATATATTAAAGCTTTTAATTTAATGCATGGATTTATTTATCATCTTATCATCGGTGTTTTTATAAATTTATGAAAACACAGATGATAAAGCTTAGGTCACAGTCGACCAGAACTTTAAACAAACATGTGACCTATTACTAGCTATGAAATTAGGTTTCTTACAGCTCACACAAAGTATTTAAACAAAAGAACTTTTATTGATGAGATTAGTCGTCAATGTCATGCTTTATGCTTTCGCGATTTTGATAGGGCATGGCCATATACACAAATTTAGTATTCAAATTCGTTCTCAAATTGAAACCTCAGGACTCTCTCTATTTTCTCTCACTTTACTTTTATCATGCACAGTAAATGTGAGGATGCGTTTTTCAACGTCATTTTAGGTCTTATTCTAACTCCACTATTTGCACTTGCATTTAATACATTTTGTTTTTCAACTATTTTCATTAAGTATGTTTGGTTTTTTTTTTCGTTTATAAAATAAAATGACAATATTAATTTTTATTTTTTATTTATTTAACGAGATGTTAATGATTAATCATAATTTTTAATTTTCTAAATTCTGAAATAGTTTTTTATTTAAATTAAATTTTTATGAAAATTAAAAATTACAATGAGAGTTAGTTTATACATACATGGTGGCATTTTTCGAAATATGAGTTTTAGGATCTTTTTCTAACAATAAAAAACATAACAGAGTTCCAAACATAAAATACAACCAAATATAATGAAATATTTTTTAGTAATAAAAAATACAATAACATCAAATTGCACGCCAATAAATAATTATTTTGTGTGCAAAAAAACCAACCGAGAAACAAACAAAACTTAAATATTTATAAAAACATCACTAAATGGAAAAAAAACATAAAGTTAGTAATGATTTAGCACGGCCAATGATCTTTATGTCATGGAATCTCTAACAGATGTGAGAGAAGATGCGGCGGGATAATGCGGATCCTAACGAATGAGAGTCTGAGAAAATACTAGAGTTTTTCATATAGGAACCCATTTACACCAAATTAAAGAGGGGTTACCACTCAAAATGTATGAGAAGTATTTGAGGGCAGTTGTCTGATTCTAGACCCTAAGGTTTAGAATCTTAAAGCTTCCCTTTGACGAGGGAAATGTGATATTTGTCCATGCGACTTTGGAACCATAAATTTTCATCTCGAGTCCGGAGTCTACGAAATAGTTGAGAGAGTTCTTTAAGGATAAAACTAGAGAGATAAAAACAGATGACCGATATACCTAACCGACGAATTGGACAACCTTGATATGATGTAGCCTACCCGCATATGAAATGTGTTTGGAAACCCAGAAGTTGATGCGACTCGTTATTTTATGGGAAAGAAACACGCAATAATTGTAAAAGAGGCGAGAAATCATTATTAATACCCCCAAGTAATGAACATGAATAAATAATATAGCGATAGATTGAGTCAGATATCGTGATAGCTAAATATGACTGCTGGTGGGGTTACGTTGGAGGCTCAAGAGGTTGAAAGATTCCTAAATTCCTTCTTTTATAAGGTTAATTGAGTTAGTATTGGCATAACAGAAAACCATTAAGTCATATGTAACGCAAAAGTTAATGATTTTGAGCTTTTGACACTTCCAGTAGAAGCGAAATGGGGGTGTTGACTCTTTTTTAGAATACTTGAAAGTACTTGTATAATAAGGATGAAAAGAAACAGGAAAAGAGGATCCTCTTGCTATTTACCTACTTTACCATGGAAAAAACCAAAATTGTTTCCATTGATACTAATCTAATAAGAAAAAGTTGAGATGCACTAGATAATTCAAGCCACTATACAATTGGGGAAGTCCGTGACATAAAACACATTAAGTAGGAGATACAAATGAACATGTAGAAGCTATTCAGAAAGAAGGATATTATCGGAGTTAATCTGGTCATGCATGAAGGTCGATTGAGAGGAGTTAGTGAGATATTGGAAGGAATCCTTAATCTTGTTAGTAAGGATCTTGGGGATAACATTATGAGTGACATTGCAACATGAAATGTATCTGAAGTCGGCAGGAGAAGATGGGATTCCTGAATTTGGGATCAGAGCAATGAGGGTCTGATTCCAGTAAGTGTACATACAAATATAGCGAAAAAATTGATGGCCAGCCTTGCAGAAGTCAGGGGTGAGGGTTCCTAAGAAGACTTATAAAAACAAGTATTGTAGCCCTCAGAGCCGAAGGCTTTATTACTGTCAACCTGATGATATGGGTTTTATCAGAGGTACTAAGTTTGGAAGTAATCGGGCTTCTAACTCTATTAAGGTCAGGTTAATAGGGGGAGAGGGTCTTTTGACACCAAGTATATTAGATAAATGGTAAATAAAAATTCCATCCACACGCATAGGTTGGAACAAATGACACCCTGAGGGTCATTAATAAACAACTTTGTTTCTGGAGATGTTAAATTTGATACTATTGTCAAATAATTTGGAGTCACGGTCCTCTAATTTGAACCAAGTCTAACGGGATTTATACTAGAAGAAAGACTCTTCTGCACAGCTAAAGAAAATGTAATTCTTTGAGGCGGAAATTTCAGCCTCAAGGAGAGAATAGTTGATGAGGTCATTTGGCAGGTTGTGTTGGGCTTGGTGGAGGAGATCAAAATTTGGAGGTTTTCTAGCTTGGAGAAGATGATGGACATGATGGGGCCTTTTATGGAAAGGTTACAGTTATTAGTAACAATAGGAATATAATTAGGGTGGGATTACCACATGCTAAAAAACCGAAGATGTTTTATGGAAAAGTGACTCAAAGTACTAATGTAAAAAGTAATAGAGGTAGTATAAATGGAGTTCTTGCTTGTTTGTTGGACCAATAAAATTACAAACCAGTAGATCAAAGGTCATTAAGCTCACTATGGTAACAAAAGTTATTGAGATCATCTATAGACATGTAGACGTCTAGTTTTCTTGTTCGATCATCTTGCTTACATATGGTATTAAATTTGCAAAGAGAAATCCAAGGAATTACTTTGCGATGGGAAGATATTGTAGAGATATCATACCAAATTGAGAGCAAACGGAGAAGTCGTTAAACCTGTAGATACCAGAAAGAGAGAAATAAATGTTACACGATATATAGGTAATGAAACAATCTATAATTTAAAGGGATATATAAATTAAAAATAACTTTAAATACACTAGGATTCTGAGCAATCTAAATTATATCCAGAGGGTGCCTCGTGTGATTGGTTTTAAAAATCCAAAAGGGAATTTAATACTATCCATTTTATTTTCTTTAACTTTAGTTTCTAATATGCATATAAAAATAATTTGACGAGTGAATACGTATTTGGTAACGTCTTTTTTACGGACTGGGTCATTGAGACCACGCACGTTCCAAGATGATATAATCAAAATGATAATGAGATGGAAAGAAAAGTTACGTGGTTTACAGATTGAGAACCATGCCTCGAGTTTCTCATGGAAGATATGAGCATTGATATGTATCCTAGTATGGGTAAGGAATGAATGGACTTATGTGGCAACTTGATCAATATAAGAAATATCATAGTAAACTTGGGCGAAGCTAGAGATGAACAAGTACAAGAGCATCGAACCTTTAGCTATGAGCTTAGTGAAAGGTGTGATAAACTACCAGTAAACACTCAAATTTAGTTGAATGGATAACGCCTTCCACCAACACTATCGGGACTTCAATAGAATCTCCAAGAGGATCATCGGGCATTTCAACCAAATATCCAACAATATCTTGCAACTATCTAGCCGAATGCCAACAATATCATATAATATTTTACCGTAATATCCAACGACATAAATCTCAGGCATTTCAGTAGGGTATCCAATAGGTTCCCCTATATCATGGAGTATAACCGAACATTCACTAGGTCATACTTGAGCTCCAGTCAAACTACCATTAATGACTCTAATATTTTCGAGTGCAACCAAATGTTTACAATCTTGGTTAACAATCCAGTTTAGATTCTAACATGCTTCGATGCCACCATTAGGAGAACATACTTAGTACCACGCTACTCCACCCTCGTATGAGCCTCAACAAAATTATGCATCGGTGCACATGAACATAAGTCAGTAATACACACAGACCTCAATCCCTATGGAAGGGAACCCCTAGAACGTGCTAGACTATGCTTACAAGGTTCAGTTGATCCCCTCATAATGCTATCTTACATGACAGTCAAGCCCATACTATGCGCAATACCCCCATTATTATCGACTAGTGTTCACAAACAGAAGTGATGAATCATATTTTCCGAGCAATGGTAAGGACCTGAAAATCAACAGACTTATACATTCATCTAACATACAAACAATAGTCAATTGGATATTAGCTTGAAGGACGATGAGGATTTGGAAGACGATAAATAATTTTGGGCTCTTTATATCCTTTATTGAGATCTCTCGACAAATTTCTGCAATTGTAAGATGGAAAAATACAATAGAAATGAAAATCTAAAGCACTGCTTTGAGTATTTCAAAAGCGAGATAGTATGGTCCAAGGCTAAATAAGATGAAAGATATGGTCTTTCTAATGATCTTCCACGATAGTGCCATAACATGGTTTAAAATACTCTTCACAAATGCATAAAAAACTTCAAGATAAGAACAACTTATATAAATCTTTTCATTAATTCTAATTTGATCAAGATATATGCAGATTAAATCATTCACTTCAAGTAACGACCGAACAAAACCCTATGGGGAGACAATCAAAGGTTCATTGACATAAAAAGCTAGTTGCAAGATTCTTATGACTGGGTGGCACGAAATACAGACGTGAAATGCTACACAGACCTCTATTAGATGCTATTCTAAAAAATATGATACTCAAATTTAAAGACCTGATCAAGCAGGAAGGTTCATTACATCATGGTCGAAGACATCTCTAGAATATTTGTCAATATAGATACAACAACTCCCACTACATATACTCGTAATATCCTTGGTGCAAATAAAATATCAACTCACAGTGGCTTAGGTGAACTCCAAACCACATCTGGAGACATTCAGAAATAGTACGGACAGTTCGGAAAAACCAAAGAAAAATCAAAACGATAGAGGTAGCATAATAACAACAACAACTGATAAACGAATGTCCGACTAGAGGATAATTCATCAAGCTCATTAAGAACCCAGTCGTAATATGTGAATGCACTAAGGATATAATCACATAACGAAGGAAAAATAAGTTACATTCCCCCAATGGATCAGAAAGACAAACCCAACTTTTGGAAATTCCATAATGATATTAGTCAATATATCGGGAATTATTGGGCATTGCATGACTAAACCCAGAAATATGATTGATGAAGAAAATATATTGGAGTACGTTAGGAAAAGAATAAAAATAAACCAGTACATGGATCGGTTTAAGGAGATCCTCTACCAATTCATGAGAGGCAAGCTCCAACAACATCAGATAAACCCATTATTTTGGAAAAATACAATTTTGAATTAGAAGATAAGAAATATATTGAACAGAATCCCAATGAATAAATTGTTGGAGCCATTGCAATCCTTACCTAGTTCGGGGTTCTCGAATGATGATTTACGAGAACAGGTGATACCCTATAACAGTATCGTTCTAATCACACTAGAATTGGTAAGAGTAGTAGTCTCACATGTCATAATCAAGTCCGTAAGATCTTCAAACATCCTCTAATATAGTAAGTATATTAAGATGAAGGGATCCATTCTTGACTCAATCTTAACGAGTTTTGACTAGTTTTATTGGTACAGATACCAACCTCTTAGAAGAACTCACCTTAGATGTCACATTTATAAGAACAATATTCTGAAAGACAGTTTGATTATTCATGATAGAAACTCCATATTCTTATAACTTTACCTTGGCAAGATCATGGCTAGAAGAAATGTATTTTGTATTATCCATAGTCTATTAATTCCTCTATTACCAGATTAATGAAAAAGTATGAGTTATCTGAAGGAAATAGAAGACTTTCAAGAAGTGTTAATGAGCTTCCTTCGTCTTTAAAAAATAAAAATTAATAGATTTCCGTGATGATATAAAAAATGATTCAAAAGAGCCCCACATATTATTGAGCCAAAAGAAAAAGTCAAACACATTAGTAGAAAGAAAACAAAATATTATGAATTGTATGTAACTTACTAACCAATTTAAGGTACGAGTCACTTAACTTCTTAAATCATAATTTAGATATGTTCGCTTAGAAATTGCATGATGTTAGTAGAATCATGGCCGAAGTTTTATGCCACACATTATTTATTAATAATAATTTACAGACAATTAAATAAAAATGAAAGTCTTACTCCCAACAAAAGAAGGAGACCACTATTCAAGAGGTGAACAAACTAACTAACGTATACCAAATTCGAGACTCTTATTACTCAGTATGGATAACCAATACAATACTCGTAAAAAAAGTAAATGACAAATGAACACTGACTTGACAAATATTAATAAAACTTATCTGAATGAACATTTCCCTCTACCATGAATCGATCGGTTCATAGATGTAAGTACAAATATACATATGTATGAAGATGATCAAAAGAGCACACAATGCTTATCACAGAAAAATGATTGCATAACTAAAATTTTATACCTATTGGGCTGAAGAATGCCAGATTTACATATCAACTTCTTATCAACAAGGTCTTTTCCACACAACTTGGTCAGAACTTGCAAGAATATATTGAAAACAAAGGTTCTCATACTAGTTGTCATATGTTGTTACTTGTATACTATTGATCATTCCTATAGACGACGCCAAATAAATCTGTAGTACCGCTATGACTCAGGTGGTGTATAATATGATTAGAGTGAGCGGTTGAAAATCAATTGAAATGAGGCATTTTGGAAGTGGAGTAAAAGCAAATTTGTTCGGGTCTTTGGACCCAAAGTGAATAATATTAAACTAATGAGGAGATCAGATTGGTTCAAATTTATATACATAACCGGACTATGCGACATCCATATTCTCAATACATGATTTTTTTTAATTTGTTTAATTGATTTATTTTATTTCTTTGAAATGTTTTAATTTGATTTGTTTAATTTGTTTGGATCATAATTGATTTATTTGAATTTATTTCATTGATTTATGAGAATTAATTTATTGATTTATTTTATATACTTTCATCCAATGTGCAATTGATAATTTGAATTGTTTGAAGTGTTTAATTAACTTATTCGCATGTCCTAAAAATTTTGGAGTCTAATATTTTTATTATAAGAAATAATCAACATTAAAGTCTCTCAAAAACCTTCAACCAATAGGCCATACGAACAACATTTTTCTATTTCCTACATGTACAGATACATGATCTTCAAATAAGATATTAAAAAGGGGATATTTGGAATTGGAACTTGGAAAAAGAACTAAAATTTATAATTATCATCCAAATGATGAAGATAAAGTAAGAATAACTTATCTTGTAAATGGACCGACTATATCCAATATGACAAAATATTCTTCCATTTATATTATGAAAATGAATTATTTAAGAATAGTTGATTTAAAGACAATGGTACGAGTAGTTTTGTATTTATGATTAAAGGTTTTAAAAATTAGAATCTAACTAACATGTTGAATAAACATGTTAGTGAAATCAATAGTCATAAAAAAATTTATTAAAGCATATGAAGATCTTATGAAGAAAAATAAAATATTGAATATTCATTTTAAAATCGTAGTACAAAAGCATAAGCTAATTATTTTGTTTGATGCCCACTACAACTATTAAGCGGGTATTTTGTGGTATCAAATATGTGAAGAATGAGTTGAAAAATCAAATATATAATCCATGACTTAATGTTTGTTTAATGATATTTGTGGAGACACAAATGTTTATTACCATCGATGATCTAAATATTATCAAGTGCTTTTAAACCATAAATGATACATTTACGCTTGGATTAGATATAGTTTTTCATTTTGAATTGTAAATGATACATTGATATGTTTTTACTATATAATACCCAAAATTTATTTTTTGCTCAATTTTTTCTATGATATTTTTTAATATATCCTATATTTTAATTTTAGATATATCTTATTCAACATTCCATAATGTGTTTTCATGTTTTTATTTTGGTCCTCCTATCGATTATTCTAGTGGAACTTTATTGTCAATTTTTAACAATATACATCTCTTTTGATGGCGCGTCATCTCCTAGATTTATATATGTGGTTGATCATTTGACTATAATGATTTCTTTTATATTATCTTTTGACTTCAAAACATTAGGTGAAGGTCCCTCGACTAAATTTCTTCCATATAGTCAGTTGACTTTAAGGTATCTGATAAGCATCCCTCGACTATGATGATTTTGATAAATTTAGTCCCTCACACCTAAGGAGTCAAATATTAAATTTATCAAAATAGTCATAGTTGAGAGACGTTCGTCGAACATTTTGAAATCAAATGACTAAATTTATTGAAATCGATAAACCGACATAGTTTCATTAAATATTATTTTTAAAAAGTTATTATAATTAAAAAACCAATGACGGATTTAAACCTCACCTCTTATATGCTAAAATATTTCTTTATAAATAAAATAATTTTAAAAATATATTTGAATTAACCAATAAAATCTTGATGGATTTTATTTTTTCAACTGTATATATTATATTGATCGTCATTCAATAAATTTTATATATAACACAAAAATAAAAATAATATTGGGTTATAAATATATAAAAATATTTTTTAAAATTGATAAGACGATTTAATTAAATATAAAATTACAAAACCACATCTTGTTAGCGATTTTTATCGAAGGTTCTAGTATTACTACTTTATTACTACATGACTTAAAGTTATTTTTCAATATTCAACCACTGTTATTTTTCAATATTCAACCACTATAATGGACCACTAGCCAGTTTTCCTACGCGTAAAGTTTTGGTCAACATAAATTAAACAATGCTAGATAATCAAACTCTAATATGATGTTAGAAGATATACGCCTAGCATTTTTATAAAATATTCATGGATAAAAGAATAAATAATTTATCTTTTAAAATATTTTTTGAGAAATAAAAATTTATGTCCTCTAAAATGATACAAGAACATTGTTAAATTTGTATATGATTTGATCGGAAAAAATAGATTTTATTTTGTTTGTAAAATTAGGACTTTTAATGGTTTGTGGGACCGAGAACCTGATCGAAATTAAACCGGACCAAGAACCAGACAGAACCCTAACGTTTGGTTCGTTGTTCCATTCTAAAAACTGAAACCGATAAGGAATCAAAATGTTAAAACCGGTTTGGAAACCAACCAATAAACCGATGGAACCGCTTCGGAACTGAACTGATAAAACTAGTAAACCAATACGAAACCAAATGGAAAATACCACTAAATTGGTATAACCAATACAAAACTGAATTGATAAAACCGTTAGAGCCGATTGATTTTCTTTTTAATTTATTTTTATACATTATATAATTAAAAAAATTATTTAGGTAATAAATCATTAAAAAAATCAAAAATTAACTTCCAAACTTTAATTTTTATATCGTTTATTTAGGTAAAAAAATTGAAAATCAAGTTATAATTAGATTTTTTTTAAATGGACCAAACAGGATCGAACCGAAACCGAATCAAATAAAAAAAGGACCGACCGAACTGAAATCAGACCAAACCAACCGGAACCGAACCGAAAAATTAACAAACTACAACCGAAAATTTAGCGATTCGATTTGGTTCCAAAAACTAAAACAAAAAACTTAGCAATCTGATCTAGTTTGAACCTATAAGCTTAAAGATCATGTTTGGTTCCGTCAAAATCCGGACCTAACGTGACCCATAACGACCTAATAAAAACAATCAACAGGTCCATCCAAAATAAAATAAACTTTTTTTGTGAATAAAAATATTAAATTAAAAAGATAAAAAGTTTATACAAGTACCAAGGGCATACTTCGAGGAAATACAATGACTTATGAAAATGTCTAGAACTAAAAATTGCTAAAATAAGAAAGCAAATGAGATCTAGTGGCTAGATCAATAATGGAGAGCAAATACTCTAAATACTAAAAGCTCCGCAAAACAACAACACCAAGCAAAAGTCACTGACACAACAGTCGCAACATCATCCTGAGTCAATCGAGTTAATATACTGTAGTAACCTAGCCCACCCCACAATAAAGGCAGGCGTGCGAATGACATTGTATGTATCCTTGATAGTGAAGATATAATTTATAGGCTTCGCGATCCATTAATAACATTGATGGATAAGATGTTGGGCGGATGATAAGTAAGAATGAGAAGGCTGATTTTTTGAATATTTGCACGATTACTAGCAGAAGCCGATCTGAGATTGGCGGGCCAATTCCAATGGCCATCAGAGATGATGTCGGAAACTTTGAAGTTTTTGCCAAGCTTAAAGTCTTTAATGATGCTAGAGCCATAGTGCTCAACTAGAGAGGTAGTAAGAAGTCATGAGTCATACCAAAAATAGGTATTCATACCATTACCAATAGCTACTCTGTATAAACTATTGGCTAAGGGTCAGAGATGTAAAATTTTCCTTCAGACCCAGGACGGGGAGCAGCCAAGATCAAGGTCCCAAAAGTTTTTATTTCTAATTTTTTAATTTAATCCAATCACTCCAGATGGATGGATTGTTACAATTAATTACATACCGTAGGTGCTTGAGGACGACTGTCTTATTCCGGATTTTGAGATCTAGAATCCCAAGGCCACCCTCTTTTAAGAGAGAAGTGACATTGCCCAAATGACTTTGGCCCCATAAATTTTTATGGCGGTGCCTGACCAAAGGAATTGACGAAGATATTGGATAATTCTTTAAGAATTATGGAGGGGACAATAAAAATAGAGGACCCGTTAACTTGTCCAGCGAACAAGACAAACTTAATAAGTTGGACACGACCCGCATAAGAGAGGTGATCGGAAGTCCAAGACTCAATTTGAGAAGTAATTTTATGGATGAGATATCGACAACCAATAGGAGATTCGGCTATATAGTAAATGAACTCACAGTACTGGAGAGGGAGAGAACCTTCACCAAATCCCAAAATAGAGAGGATTTCATAACGAAGGGGACTATCAATTCCAGAAAAGAAGATGTGACTTTTGGAAGGTTTGACTTTAATGTATGAAAGGGAGTGAAAGTCGTCAAGACCTTCTTTGATCAGCAAAATAAATATTGGTGATTTAAAGCTTATGAAATTGCCAATATAACCGGAAATTAAGGTCGGAGCTTTTCTCCTTAAGAATACTTGAGAGGACTTGCATTACAAGGATAAAGAGGAAAGGAAAAAATGGATCCCCTTCTCCGAGGCATTTTCTGCCTTGAAAGTTTCCATGAGGATCCCCATTGATGATAATATTGTAGGAGGTGGAGGAAATACATTTATCCTCGAATTAAATATCAAATCCGCAAAATGTATCGCAACAAGAATGTCAAGGATGAGGTGCTAACGGACATTTTCAAAGGCTTTCATAATGTCAATTTTAAGAGCAACCTTACAACAACGAGAATTAGAATTATAACCCCTCAAAAGCTCTTGAGAGAGGAGGATATTATCATAGATGTTACAACATGCTACGAAAGCAGATTTAGAAGAATCGGTCAGGTAAGGGAAATAATCTTTAATTATATTGGCTAGAATTTTAGAAATGATTTTGTAGGTCACATAGCAATAGGTCTGAAATCGGTGGCCACCATAAAGGAATATTTTTTTATAATAAGGGCAATAGAGTTAGAGTTCCAATTAGGATCACGAGTACCAAAAATTAAAAAATTCAAGAACTTCATTACAGACAACAGGGCCAGCAATATTCCAGGAGGCCTTGAAAAATATAAAGTTGTACCCGTCAAGGTCATCAAATTGGTTACCGTCAATACTCAATAAGGCAGACTTAATCTCCTCACATGAAACCTTGCAGGTCATTAAGGATTTATCAAAGTTTTTGACTTTGGAGGTGAGATGGGAGAAAATCTCTCCAAAAATGGATAACCAGGGGGTGTCTAGAGCCCAACAAATCCTTGAAGCAACTAACAATGACATTACCAACCAAAATCGGGGTGGAGACGATAACCTTTTGGTCATTGTTAATGAAGATAATCTCATTGCGGAAAAGACGGGTTTTTATATTGTTATGGAAGAATTTGGTATTCATATCAGCAAGCTTGATCCAATTGGATTCTTCAGCATGACCAAGGAAAATATAAGAATCAGAGGCTTCAATCTCCTTGGAGATAAAAACGGGGTTGATAGGATCAAGAGAGAGGTTGGATTGGGCATGGAAGAGAGTATTTTGAGCATTAGTAACCCTAGAGCCAATGTCACTATACGTTTTGCTATTGAGGCAAGCAAGCTTGTACTGAAGCTTATTAAGCTTTAGGGAGAAAAGTCTCATCCCGGAAGCTTCAGCAAGGAGATTCCAATTATTTGACAATAATTGAATTAAAGAAAATATTGAGATTTCCACGTATTGAAGAATTTGAAAGGTTTCTTCTTATGCATACGGGGAAAACCAAGATAGAGGGTGACCGTAGTGTAATCAGAGGAGTTGACGTATCCAAAATGAGCAACAGTCATCGGAAATTAGTCGTCCCAATCAGGGATGACAAGGACTCAATCAATTTTGGATAGAACTAGGTGAGAAGGTTGTTTATTAATCTAGGTGAACAGAAATCCAGTTTAACGGAGATCACTGGATTCGCATGGATAACAATATTTATTGAAGTCATCGATTGTATGGGTCCAGAGTTCCGAAGAACCTAAACGCTCTCCGGTTTTCGTATAGCGTTAAAATCTCTAAGAACAATTCAGAGAGTACCCTTATCATGAGAAGCTAAATACCTAAAGTCACTCAAAAAATAGATACGATGTTAAGTTTCATTAAAAACGTAGATAGCAGTTAGAGTTAGACGATAAGAGGAAGGACGATTATGATATTATGACATTTAACCATGCATAATTGATGCATGCAATGGGAAGCTTCGTTTAATATTATTTTTTAGTTCACCTGTGATGGAATATATTTAATTTAATTATCTAAAATAAATTATAAAAATCGAACCGTGAGTATTATTTAGTGAATACTAATTTTTTTATTTAAATAAGTTAAAATATAGGAGTAGTTATTAACTGGGTGTGTACCGGATTGATTTTGTTGGGAAGAGCGAGTGAGCGAGTGTGCGAGTGTCTGGTGTTAGAGAAGAATGTGGGTTGCTGTGTGATTTGTCATCAATTAAAATAAATAAACCTAACAAGTACCCCGTCTGTATATATATAGTTAGTTAGTTTTAGTTTTACGTGTTTTCGTTTCAGAGTGAGTCTATTTAACCTAGGCTACCAATACACAAGTTTTCTTCCAAGTCTACTTAACCTAGGCTAAGAGTGAAAGCGTGAAAAAGTGAAAACGACTTAACATTACCCCGAAACTAGGTATCGGAAGGAAATAGACTTAACGTTATCACAACTGGACATTTGCGAAATAGACTTAACATTGACATTTACTACTATACTGGAGTTCATATGATCTTTTACTGTGATAAACATAACATTCATATTCTTTTTATGAATATTTAAAAAAAATTATAATTATAAAAATTTATAACAGGCATAATTAAAGTTTATTTCGTAAATGGATGAAAATTATGATTATGAATAATTTTTTAAAATTATAATTATTTTATAGTATGTATTTTTTGATTTTCTTTTTAAAATATGTTAAAAGTAAATGTGAAATCATATAAGGTAAATTAAAAAGTATCTACATGAATAAATAGGTTTTGAATCGTTCGACAAAATTTCGTATTTAAAATTCACCGAAAATTTTAAATTTTACAATCATATATACTAAAGTTAATTTTTATTTTTATTTTTTAATTCTAAAAAAATATTTAATACGTTGATCCTCCTCTTATTTTTAGAGGATCCTAAATATTTTTAAATCTTACACTAACTTAAAAAGAAGTACTAAATCTTTTCGATTTAGTAAAAGAGTAGCTTATTTAGGTTTGTGATTCTTAAAAAATTTCAAAAATAAATGTTAAGTTTTTAAACTTTTTTATCCTCATTTTTAATAAAACAATCTCGACTCTGGTAATAAAAGTTAAATATAGTTAGAAAATACTACGATCAACACCATATTCTACCTTCTCTTTTGTTATCCTTTCGTCATTGCAACAACGTAAAAAAATTTGATATCCGCTTTGTCCTATTGAAAACATGTTAAAAATATTACTTAAGGACCAAAATAAATTAGTCTAATTACGATTTATTATTTTTGGTTGACTATTTGTTTCATGATAGTATCCATCATGTGCCAAAAACTCTTTCGAAACTAACTTATGAATACCATATTTTCATCGTACATATGATGATGCTATTTAGTAAAGTAAAAAAAAAGCATCCCATGCATGCTATAAGTGTAGCCCATTTTGGGACATTCGTTCGAATATATTTTCTTAGAGGGTAAGAATTACAAATGTTGGCTTAATGTTTATTTGGTTATCCGTTTTGAAATGGTAGGCATTTTTTTTTGAATTAGTGTCCATCAAGCGCGAAAGGCTATTCCAAAAAGTAACTAGTGAATACTAAATCTTCATCAAATATTATAGATAACTCATACAATCTAATAATCTTTTTCAAAAAACCTTTACCACGTTAGATGTATCGAATTCCATAGAACACGTGCTCATTTTTGGATAAATGATCCAGAATCCCGTACGTATAATAATGATTCCCTAAAATTATAAGTAACGTTTTTACAATAAATTCTTTCTCGCGACTAGTGTATAAAGCCTTTTTTACTTTGCATTTATCAATGGATTTTTCTAATATTCAGTGACGTTCGGTTGAACCAGTTATCATTCTTCATTCATTTTGTTAGGTATATGCTAGAATTAACTCGTTAATAAAGCAAATTTTTGATGAACCGAGTTTCCTATTTATTTGGGTTTCATATTTAACTAAGTTTTTATTTTGGTGGGTTTTAACTAGGTTTCTTATTTAATTAGATTTATAATGTTGGTGAGTTTCCTATTTAATTGGGTTCCTTATTTCACTAACACAATGTATTTTGTTCTTAATTGAACTGAATTTCATATTCATGAAATTTCATGTTTTGAAGATTTAATCTGGAGCATATGTTAAAAGATAAGGGTTTCATGGCAACCATCGATTAAAGGATATATTATGATTAAAGAAAAATTTAAGATTCAAAATCCAAACCACGTAAAATGTTGTTTTATGTATTTGGTTTAGTTTTTATTTTTCCTTTTATTGTATCCATCAAATATGTTGAAAGTTCTTTTTAGAGGAGCGATTCCCAACAAGTATTGTGTTGAGTATAAAACAACAAAGAATAGACAAATATCGTTTTACGATCTAGATATTAGAGAGGAATATCTCACCTTGAAACCAAAAAGTCACAAAAGATGAGTTCTATTAATCTTAACCTAGAGAAATTCAATGAAGAAAATGATTTTAACCTCTAGATATTTAATATTAAAGTTTTCCTACTATAAAAGATACTAGCTACCATTAATGAGTAATTTACATGGATTGATATTGTGGGACTGTCTAAATCTCATAGTGCCCTTATAGTAAGCTTGGGAGATGAAATGTTGCATGAGGGATCTGAAGAGCATACTATGTTGGGGATTCAGAACCATATGGTGGAAATTTACATGAAAAATACTTATGAAACATATTATACCTCAAGAAAACATTATGCATGTTATCTATGGATGGTACAAAATATATACGAAGTCATCTAGATGGCTACGACAAAATTATACTTGACTTAAATGCAGTTGGCATCAAAGTGAGGGCCAGGATATGATAATCATATTTCTAGGTATTCTTTTGAAGGTGTATGATCACTTTATGGACACCATGGTTTACATAAAATATTTGCTTATAATGGCTGAAGTAAAGAGCGTATTAAACTAAAAGTATATTCAAAGGAAGGTCATCTCAAAGTGTGATTATGATGGTTACGTTTGAGTATAAAAAAAATATTAGGAAACAATTTAAGCAAAAAGTGAAGAAATTCTCAGTCAAAGTCAAGGGGATAGCGACGGGTTCTAAAGTAATATATTGGACATGCATAAAGAAATAAAATATCTATAATAACTACCTAGAGAAAGAAAATAATAATATTAATCTGAAGAGCACAGTGGGAGATACCGCAATGGTATCAGATGAATTTGAGTATGTTAATAGTTTAATGGTTGTTTATTCTTGGATGTACAATGATAAATGAGTATTGGATTTGGGCACATCGTTCTACATGAGTTCAAATAAATATTGGTTTGAAACCTATAATTTTTTGAAGGTGGAGATGGTCATCTTATAGAATGATGGATAATGTATTATCAAAGGGTAAAAATTGTTTGACTCAAGATGTCTACAACATTTAAGAGAGTTATTAACAAGTTAAGGTATGTACCCAAAATTAAACAAAATCTTCCTTCTATTGGGCTGTTAGATGAGAAAGGGTTTACATATATAGTTGGAGACGACATACTTATGATTTTATAAGGCGCACTAGTTTTTTGAAAGCTTATAAGACTAAATAAGTTCTAGTTACTGATGGTTATGTAGTGATATGATGTATGTCTAGCATACAAAATGATTCAGCCACGTTGTGGCATCTTTGACCCGAGCTTTTGAGTGAAAATGCCTAGGTGAACTTAACAAATATGGATTCTCGATGAACTGTGTTTCATATTTTGATAGGTTTCATATTTAACTGGGTACTTTATTTTGTTGGATATAATATTTAACCAGGTTTTCTATTCTACTGGGTTTTCTAATTTACTAGATTTCCTATTTAATTAGGTTTTCTATTTTGTTGGGTTTCTATTTAGCTAGGTTTCCTATTTAACTAAAATAATATGTTTTGTTCTTAATTGAATTGGATTTCATATTTATTTGATTTTGTTTTTTGAAGATTTAATCTTGAGTGTATGTTGAAAGACTAGGTTTTTGTGATAGTAATTGATTAAATGATGGTTTATGATTAAAGAAGATTATAGGATTCTTTTATATAATATATAAATAGAATAAGCACGACATGTGTTTTAAGGGTATCGAAGAGTTGATTTATTTGTATGTATGTATATTATCTAGAGTATAACGTATGTTTCCTAGATAGAAAAGTAAGGTAGGAGAGAAAAACTATGAGAGTAAACTATGGATTCATATTACGTTGTAATCCGTGAGTGATTTACAACACAGAGAGTGACTTAGTTTTGTTATCTTTGATAGAGTTCGTACTGTAACCTCCTTGATAGTAAAATAGAGTATCCATTTCTCGTGGATGTAGAATTTCTTCACAATCTGGGCCGTGTAAAATTTTATATTATGTACTTGATTTACTTTACATATTTTCCTTTTATTATTTTCATCAAACATGTTGAAAATTCTTCTTAGAGGAACGATTTCCCAGCACATTTCATTATCGTTCATATCTGGATCTGGTTCATAAAATTTCTACTTAAAAAATAATTTGTATTTCGTTGGTTTTAATTGTTAACATTGTTCGAGTTACTTATTGTATGGGGAATTTGATAGCAAGATGGCCAAAACCTTGGCACCCGTAGCTCCACAATGTTGTTTTTTTACAATAGTATCTTTAGATTTTATTTTTCTTTGTTCATAGACACCTTTTAAACATCGTGACTATTTGGTATCGAATTGGCTTTTGTTTCAAATTATTAGGATTATGATAGAATTACATGTGAAGTGTATGCTACGATGATGCTCGTTGGATTTAAGTATAGATGTCGTTTCAGTTCTCTTACCACTTGGTAAGCTAGTTCTATTGTATCCATATCATGAGTTATTAGTTTTATTTTCAATTTTCCTAATGAAATCTTGTTCTGAAATGAGAGCGAATAACCAATGAATCTTTATTTTCATTTCATATCACCATTAATTCTTCAAATTGAGAAATATATTCAATAACAACCATGTTGCATTGATGAAGCATGTGTCACTGATCAAGCAATTGTTGTTGATAACACAAGGGAACAAATATTTTATTTAGTTTTCTTTTTATTTACACGTGAAATTATTGAAATTTATCATGTTCTTTGTATATGTATTTCAACACTAGTCCAAAATAATCTTACTTGTCCCACCAACTTTATTTCGTAAATATGACCTGACGACCGTTGCACAAATTATGTCATTCCAAGAATTGATCAATTCAGGATAAATAATCGAGAATGTTCTTTGGGGTAGTTATCCGTAAAAATCATGTGGCTCTGTATACACCAATATCATTAATATTTTCTACATATGTGAAACATTTTTGTGGGTTTATTCTTTTGGATGTTTGTTTTGTCATTCATCATTGTAGCTCTAGTTACGCTTTAGTTGTCTTTGTTTTGACATACTACTTCTAGCGTTACAATTCCTTGGTTATATTGGTTTCATACTTGGATGTAAGGTTCTATTTTATTTTGTTTTCATGGGTTTTCTTAAGACTATTACATGAGAAATTGATGTAAAAATATAACTAATATGGAGAAAAATCAGATATATTTATATCATATGGCTTTTACATAAAAATTGATATAATACACTAATGGATAGGTTGACAAGGCTTCTTGCAATATTTAGAATTTCACCTCAAGACTTTTACACTTAAATTTTGTTTCCGCATGATGAGTAATTGTTTTTACTAATTATCAAAAATTATTTTTGAAAAGTTTATTTTCTACCTATTATATGAGATATTAGATGATGTATGTCTTTTATTAAGCTAAAAAAAACATGAGGCTTCCATAATCTAATTGCATAATAATAAAGGAGCTCCACAATTAAATTTTTATTCTTAACACTTCTTTCAATATAGCTGTAAAGTATTTTTTATTTTACGTACCCCATGATATCCTAAATATTTGAATAATATGAATAATATTTTGACATGATCATTTATCAATAAGTACTCCAAAATAATAATACAAATGCAAACAAAAAGGCAAATATCTTATGCAATAATAACACTCCATTGGTAATAATACAAAAACAATCATCTAAATTTATTATGTTAGACTAACATGACATCATAATCATAGAAAATAATTTGATTGGAGAACAAAACTAACCAACTACATACAAACAAAAAGATATTTTCCCGAACATACATGACAATCTTGTAGTTTGAAGTTACGAGTTGTCCAATAATCATCACAAACATTATTTTTTAGCCAATTATGTCTGGCCAACTTTGAGAACAAATGAAAAACTCATTGTTAAGTCGTACGATCGTGTCAACATTTTTCGAATATAACTCACCAGCTAATTGTACTACTTGACACGATAATCACATCTTTTTATTTTGGTTGTGAGGCTGTGAGCTGGTCGGACCACTCTTTATAGCTACAAAAATGAGATCTGACATTTGATATTATGAAATATTACAAAATGGATTAAAGATAAATATTTAGCCTAAATATGATCCTAAGAAGTTTATAATTTTTATAATCCTCTTCATGTCGTTATTTATAATAAAAGTAAATTGTTATGTAAATTACATAATGAGCTATGTATCATCACAAACTTAAGTGTGTATATACGTATCTATATTGTAATATATAAACACATAAGATATAATGATATGATAAAGGATTACATGTAAATTATTAGGTTATTTTTCTAAACCATATAACAATTTAACAAGTCAACATACCTTTGATTCATTTTTCAAGATAACAAATCTCTTAGGTGGTTTAATATAGACCTATTATTCCAAAATTTTATTTACGACTGTCATTTTAACATCCATTTTATGAATCGTCAAATTATATATCAATTTAATCATTAATGAAATCATTATTCTTGTGGGTATCGCAACCGAATAATACATTTCAGATTAATATATTTATTTACTTTTCTGAAAATGTTTGATAAATAATTTAGTATTGTTTGCTTGAATGATTCTATTTACGTGGTATTTTTTTCCATAAAAACCCACTTGATTGTTATTTAATCAGAAGGTAAATAAACTACTTCTAAAGTATTTTTGACTTGTTTAAGTCTATTTTTCCATTTATGAAATACTATTTCTAAAACATGGAATCTATTGAAGATATTTTCTTGTTGTACGTTTCAGACCGTCTATTAAAACATTACAATATGAGTTTCTAAATTATTTTTTGTAAAAAATATTTTCAATATATATATATCTCATTGGATCTTAATATTTTTGTATTTTTTAAGTTTGGCTATTACGAGGCTTATTTGGTTGCTCTTCATCATATGTGATTTTTTTAAACACTTGACTTATTTTAATTGACGGTAAGCCTGGTTATCACTATTAAACGTGGCTTCAAAAAAATGATTCTTTAAATTATACATGACATTAGACTATAAGTTTTAAATCCTATGAGCTTTGTTAATTTATGCATAACCAATAAAAGCGTATCTTGTAGATTTTAGACCCGATTTCAATTTCTTTGAGGTTTTTGCTTTAGAACAAAAACACTCAACCTATATTTAGAGTTCTTGATGTTTGTTTCTTTTTTTTCCGTAACTCATATAAAAATATCTTAAATTCATTAAAAGAAACTCGATTTAGTATATCGTATGTTATTCACACATCTTTACCCGAAATTTATATATGATATAGAGTTAACTAACATTAAATTTCAAATTTTAATTGAAGATTTTTTTACGTTTGTATGTTTTATTTTGTTATTTCGTAAAAGATACCAATTTTTGCAAATGACGAGTTAATCTGGCTGTTGGCAGGTTGTTTCCAGACAACCGGCGTCCTTTTGGTATAACAGATACCTATTTTTGCTAACGACGAGTTGGACTAGACGTTGAAGCAAACTGACATATGTTGGGCATAACAGACGCCCGTTTTCTCCAACAAATATACAAATATAGTCGTTGGAGCAAACATGTGTCCGTTATGTCAAACGAATGCACGTTTACTCCAACGGCTAGAATCTTTTTTACCTATATATATCATCATTCACAACCATTATTTCTCAAACCAAACACATTATCAAACTGCTCTTGAAAGTTTTTAATTAAGTACATTATATTATACTCATTTTTAATATTATTACAA
The DNA here is from genome assembly GCA_036936605.1 of Limnanthes douglasii subsp. nivea. NCBI lineage: Eukaryota > Viridiplantae > Streptophyta > Magnoliopsida > Brassicales > Limnanthaceae > Limnanthes > Limnanthes douglasii. The sequence continues at coordinate 84,170 of JAUPFV010000121.1, forward strand.
ACCATTTTTTCGATTGCTACGATAACTAAAAAAAATATCAACAAATATGTCGATAAAGCATCCGGAACGAGAACAAGATCCAAGACGGCCAATGAAGAAGTATAAATATAGAAACAATCAGATGAAGATTTTGAAAAATATATTTGATATGGGCCCAACTGCGACGTTATCATTTTGAGTGGAAATACAATAAATACAGGTATGTATGTACTTAGATTATGTTGAGCACAATGACGTACAAGTACCCAATTTATAATTGATAGTGTTCTCAATTTGGTTTCGTTGTATTTTGTCACACGTAGTTGCAAATGGTATGCCGAGATAGTATAGCAATTTTATGGAAGTGAAAACAAATATGAAAAATAATTAAATTATAGGATGTGTTTCACTATTAATAGTATGATGGGTATATTTTATGTATATGACTTATAAGAATAATTTCGTTTTCATATATCACATTTAGAATATGATTTAGTTTCCTTAAGAAATCCAAAAAAGAATTAATCTAATGATTTACCTTCTAATGGAAACCGAATGAGGGGTGACGACTTTTGTTTTGAATACTTGAAAGTACTTGTATAATAAGGATGAAAAGAAACGAGGAGAGATGATCATATTGTCATAGACCTATTTTACTATAGAAAGAACAAAAATTATTTCCATTAATGTTGATCGAATACGAAAAAGTGGAGACACCGTGGATTATCCAGTCAATCACACGATTAAGGAATTTAATGTTATAAAAAAAAATTCAAGAATGAGATGTCAACTAATATTTTCGAAGGACTTCGTCAGGTTGATCTTAGAAGCAACACGAGGACCGTTTCTGTTGGTATGGTAACCATGCAAAATCTCGTGAAAAAAAAGATATTGTGAGAGATACTCCAACCATATATAAAGGTAAATTTAGAGGAGTCAATAAGAGATGAGAGAGAATCCTTAATCATATTCGCAAGGATCTTGAAGATGACCTTCTAAGTAATATTGCAGAACGTAAAGGTTCTTAAGTCGTATGAGAAAGATGGTTTGTCATACTTTGGGATCAGAGCAATGAGGGTCTTATTCCAGCAACGGTCCATACACCCCAATAAGACTTAAAAAAACAAGTAGTGTAGTCGTCAGTTTCGGGGCTTTGTTACTGTTAATACTGAAGTAGGATTTTTTTACCTCATTGTCAGTTATATACCAAATCAAATGGGTTTTATCAGAGGTATTAAGTTTAGAATTGATCAGGTTTCTAACTCTATTAAGTCCTGAGTAATTAGGGGGGGGGGGGTTGACACCAAAGAGATTTGAGAATGGGTTATCAAATATATCGGTCTCACCTTTCTGAAATGAACAAATAACACCATGAGGGTCATTAATTAATAGATTTGTTTCTAGAGATCCAAGATGTGATACTATTATGAAATGATTTGAAGTTATAGTCCTCTAAATTGAACAAAGTCCCGTAAGACTTCTGCTTGAAGATGGAATACTATGCATGGCTAAAGAAGATAATTCATTAAGGCGGAACCTTGACGAGAGAATGGTTGATGGGATCATTCGTCAGGTTGTATTGGGTTTAAACGATGAAAGATCGGGCGGAAGAGAAAAAATCATTAATGTTAGTAAACTCTCATTTATTTAGACAATAGAGCGTAATTTGGAGGCGTTTCAGCTTGAAGGGGATGATGGACATGATGGAGGTGTTCCAGTTATTGGTGACAATATGAAGATAGTTAGGGTGGGATTTTAATATGCTGAAAACCGAAAATGTTTTTAGGGTAAAATGACTAGGAGTAAGGTACAGAGTAATATTGGTGTGATCATGGTACGCAAGTAATCATAGTGAGCACAAGATGTTGGAAGTGGTCATCCCAATGGTTGTTGGTAAGAAGATGGTCAATTTTCAAATAGATAGGCTTACTTGCTTGTATGTTGGACCAATAAAATTGTAAACTAGTGGCTCGAAGGTTGTTCAACTCACGTGGTAGAAATAATTATGTTTATAGACGTGGTACAAAGGTCTGAATTGCCCATTCGGTCATTTGGCTTCTGGATGACATTTAAGTCGCCACGAGTAATCCAAGGGATGTCTTTGAAACGGGAAGATGTGGTAGTGATATCATGGCAAATGAGGGAGCGAACGAGGGTTCATTCAATCTGTAGATAGCGGAAAGAGAGAAGAAAAAATTACATTATATATAAGTAATAAACAATATATAATTTGATGAGATATATAAAAGTAACACTAAATTTATTAGGATTCCAAGCAAGGGTGCCTAGTATGATTCATCTTAAAATGTCAAAATGAAAGGATAGAGCGCATAATACTATGTTTTTTGTTTAACTTTAGTTTCTAATAAGCATAGAAAAATAATATTATTTGAGAACACGTATTTGGTAACGTCTTTTTGACGGACCGAGTCTTAGATCTAGTTTTGTCTGTCTTAATTAAATAAAGCTAATAGTATTTTCGTATTTTTTATGAGTTACGTTTGAAAAAATACGGACTTTTAAAACAATAAGAAATAAAGGGAGAATGACATGGGTGATGATGAAGCATAGGTATTTGAGGTATTATAGAATATGATGTTTATTAGATGAGAGTTTATTTGGGTACTAAATATTCAATAATTCATTATTGATAGTTCTAGTATTATCTGGTCTTAAAGTTTGGTGTTCGGTACCTTTGAATACAAGTATGCATGAACGTTCAGTTCTCACGTTGATTCTTTCGGTTCTCGGTCTTCTCGTTATTTTAAACTAATAACCGTTTAGGAAGCAAATAAAATTTGGTTCAGACCGGTTCGGTTCTTCGGTTCTTGATTCTTTCAGTTGTTATAATCTGGTAACTATTTGAAAACTAAATAAATTTTGTTTCAGCTTGATTCTTTTAGGTTTGGTTCAATTTGATATCACTATTTTAATTTTTTATATATATATTTATGCATTTTTTATTTATTTATTATTCTGTTTTTAAAACAAAATAAAATTTAATTGATGGTTGATTTAGTTAAAAAAATTTAACAAAATAATATCATAAAACATTCAAAATCTATATTTTGATCATATAATATAAATATAATTAATATATATATATATATATATATATATATATATATATATATATATCAATGAGTCCACCGTAAATTAACTAAATACTTGTAATATTTTATCTGTTTTTATCGAAATCGTTTGAATATTAATTTTTTTTTGTTTTTAGAAACATTAAATAATTATAAAAGTATACACAATCATCGGGCATTCCTCTGAATTTACTATGCATTGCACAGAGAGCTATATAGAGCCTAAAATTACCAGGTTATTTCTCTCAAAACTACCCCAATAGAACGAAGTTCAAATATGTCTAAAAGCAAGAAATTAATACAAAACAAACAGTTATTACATAGTCGAAATACACAATAGATCCCCAAAGAGAGGAAGATCTCACTGAAAATGATAAAGTCTAAGACAATCTATCATACTACTTATACCAGAGAGGGAGAAGAGCATAAGTGATTGAATCACATAACCACCAAAACAGTTGATAGTAGTAGCCGGAACAACAGCTCTAAGCCATGAGAATCCAATCGAAGGTAGGAAGAGAAACCTAAAATATAAGGCTGACGTCGAGAGTCACGAATAAAACGAAAAAGAGTCAAAATGGAAAAGTGAGGGAGCTGAAAGTGCATATCCGGGTAACTATGATCAACGAAAAGGGTAAAGGTGAGGGAAAAGATTCGTCGTCTTGAAAAGCTAACCAGAGGCCCGAAGAGCTATCAAAGCCAAACTCCGAAACAAAATGAAAAATAAATAGAAAATAGACTAGATAAGTGAAAAGATTTAGTACATAGAAAGAAGAGACAGTTGGGTTGAACAGAAAGAGTTTCACATGTATTTTTAAATATACATATTATCTTTAAAAAAATACTTTCCAACAGTTAATCTAAAATGTGGTCTAAATTTAGAGATTTTATTTTTATAATCTATATTTACCTAGGCGGTTACACGATCTGTATATTTTCTTCTTATTTTTCTCACTATTTACAAAACTAAAAAACTAACTTAATTATAGATTAGCTGTTTATTATTTAGTAGTCTAGAATTATAATATGTCATAATTTAATCTATATCTACCTAAATTATAGATTATCTGTTGGGGATACTCTAAAGGGAGGAGAGGGTTTCTTCTCACTAGAAGCCCTTAAAATATTAGATAGAAACCGAAACCCTTTTATCTCCATGATAGTTAACATATTATGTCTAAATGTATTATTTTTAAGTTAAAATAATATTCATGTTAACATGTAATGATTATTTACTCTTCCACTAATTATTAATATATTTTCATATATAATAATATTGGGCCAGGGCTCCCTCATACTCTGCCTCATTGTTTGATGCTTGAAACCGAGTCGAATTGCTTGATACATTGCGATGCGATCCAGGGAAGTTAATTGCACACCTACTCTGCACCCGGATGAGCTGGAACCCCCATCGGTTTGGACTTGCCACTCAGAGTTGGATTTTTATTCTTCCATATCCACAACATCCATGTCAGAATGAAATTCCACTAAAAAAATCAGCTATCGCTTGCGCTTTGATCGTCGTTCGTGGTTCGAACTCGATATCGAAATCCCCAAGTTCCACCGGCCACTTAGTCATCCTTCCAGAAACATCAGGTCTTTGTAACATATTTTTTAAGGGATACGATGTTCGTACTACCATCGTATGAGCTTGGAAGTAGAGCCTCATCTTTCGAGCCGATGTTACTAGAGAAATTTCTAGCTTTTCTAATTTAATGTATCTCTTTTCTGCATTTAAGATGCTTTTGCTTACGTAATAAACTGGTCTTGGAAGGCTTGATTCTTCTCGGACTAAAAACGATCTGACCGCAAAGTCGGATACTGCTAAGTATAGGAACAACTTCTCCCCCGGATTTGGCTTTGTCAATATTTCCGGGGATGAACGATGTTGTTTGATTTGATTGAAAGCATCGGAACATTTTTTAGTCCAGTCAAATCGGTTCGATTTCCTTAGTACTTGGAAGAAAGGAGCACACTTGTCTAACGACCTGGATATGAATCTGTTTAGAGCAGCCAACATAAGGCATTTAACTGCACCGGATCTGCTTCGATGCCCTGATCACTGACTATGTAACCTAAGAACTTTCCGGATCTTACTCCAAATGTGCACTTTTTTCGGGTTCAACTTCAGATTTATTTTAGCCAGATTAAGGAAAGTTTCTTCTAGGTCAGCTAAATGATCTTAATCTCTTAGGCTTTGACTAACATGTCATCAATATAAACTTCCACATTTCTGCCAATCTGATTTTCGAACGCCTTCTTCACCAACCGCTGGTATGTTGCCCCTGCATTCTTTAGTCCGAATGGCATGACTCGGTAGCAATGTAGACCTCTTTCACTGATGAAAGCGTGCTCTCCTGATCCCTCGGGTCCATTCGGATTTGATTGTATCCAGCATACGCATCCATAAAATACAGTAAACAATTTCCGGATGTTGAATCCACAAGCTGATCTATTCTTGGAACCGGGAAAGGATCTTTAGGGCAGGCCTTATTCAAATCAGTGAAGTCCACACACATCCGCAATTTTCCGTTCTTCTTCTTTACTAATACTGGATTGGCGGTCGATAAAGGATATTGTGTTTCGTGGATGTGGCCCACTTTCGTTAAACGGTCTACTGCTGCCATTATCGCTTCAGTTTTTTCTTGGGAAAAGGATCTTCGCTTATGAATGATTGATCGAACACTGTTCCGAATAGCCAATCTATGACAGATGACTTCTTCTTGTACTTCGGTAACGTCCTCTGTACACCAAGCAAACAGATGTAATTTGGTTGAAAGAAATCTGATTAAGCTTTCTTTTACCTCAGCCGATAATCTTGTTCCTATCTTGAGACTTTTTCCAGGGCCAAACGCATGATCCTCGAAGCCTTCATCAGGGACCATGAATCTAGGGGACTCCCACGGATCATCAACAGGATCGGAATCCGAATGAGGCCCCTCTGACTACTATTCTTTTTTGGATCCGACCCCCTTCAACTGCTTGGGGGCCAACGCTGTTTTGTAGCATTCTCTAGCCATTTTCTGACTTGATCTTAAAATATAAGGCTGACGTCGAGAAACACGAATAAAACGAAAAAGAGTCAAAATGGAAAAGTGAGGGAGCTGAAAGTGCATATCCGGGTAACTATGATCAACGAAAAGGGTAAAGGTGAGGGAAAAGATTCGTCGTCTTGAAAAGCTAACCAGAGGCAACGAAGAGCTATCAATGCCAAACTCCGAAACAGAATGAAAAATAAATAGAAAATAGACTAGATAAGTGAAAAGATTTAGTACATAGAAAGAAGAGACAGTTGGGTTGAACATAAAGAGTTTCAAACCCTAATTAGGGTCTCCAAGAGCATCCCCAACAGATACGCTATTTCACATGTATTTTTAAATATACATATTATCTTTAAAAAAAATACTTTCCAACAGTTAATCTAAAATGTGGTCTAAATTTAGAGATTTTATTTTTATAATCTATATTTACCTAGGCGGTTACACGATCTGTATATTTTCTCCTTATTTTTCTCACTATTTACAAAACTAAAAAACTAACTTAATTATAGATTAGCTGTTGTATTATTTAGTAGTCTAGAATTATAATATGTCATAATTTAATCTATATCTACCTAAATTATAGATTATCTGTTGGGGATGTTCTAAAGGGAGGAGAGGGTTTCTTCTCACTAGAAGCCCTTGAAATATTAGATAGAAACCGAAACCCTTTTATCTCCATGATAGTTAATATATTATGTCTAAATGTATTATTTTTAAGTTAAAATAATATTCATGTTAACATGTAATGATTATTTACTCTTCCACTAATTATTAATATATTTTCATATATAATAATATTGGGCCATGGCTCCCTCATACTCTGCCTCATTGTTTGATGCTTGAAAACCGAGTCGAATTGCTTGATACATTGCGATGCGATCCGGGGAAGTTAATTGCACACCTACTCTGCACCCGGATGAGCTGGAACCCCCGTCGGTTTGGACTTGCCACTCAGAGTTGGATTTTTATTCTTCCATGTCCACAACGTCCATGTCAGAATGAAATTCCACTAAAAAAATCGGCTATCACTTGCGCTTTGATCGTCGTTCGTGGTTCGAACTCGATATCGAAATCCCCAAGTTCCACCGGCCACTTAGTCATCCTTCCAGAAACATCAGGTCTTTGTAACATATTTTTTAAGGGATACGATGTTCGTACTACCATCGTATGAGCTTGGAAGTAGAGCCTCATCTTTCGAGCCAATGTTACTAGAGCAATTTCTAGCTTTTCTAATTTAATGTATCTCTTTTCTGCATCTAAGAGGCTTTTGCTTACGTAATAAACTGGTCTTGGAAGGCTTGATTCTTCTCGGACTAAAATCGATCTGACCGCAAAGTCGGACACTGCTAAGTATATGAACAACTTCTCCCCCGGATTTGGCTTTGTCAATATTTCCGGGGATGAACGATGTTGTTTGATTTGATTGAAAGCATCAGAACATTTTTGAGTCCAGTCAAATCGGTTCGATTTCCTTAGTACTTGGAAGAAAGGAGCACACTTGTCTAACGACCTGGATATGAATCTTTTAGAGCAGCCAACATAAGGCATTTAACTGCACCGGATCTGCTTCGATGCCCTGATCACTGACTATGTAACCTAAGAACTTTCCGGATCTTACTCCAAATGTGCACTTTTTCGGGTTCAACTTCAGATTTATTTTAGCCAGATTAAGGAAAGTTTCTTCTAGGTCAGCCAAATGATCTTAATCTCTTAGGCTTTGACTAACATGTCATCAATATAAACTTCCACATTTCTGCCAATCTGATTTTCGAACGCCTTCTTCACCAACCGCTGGTATGTTGCCCCTGCATTCTTTAGTCCGAATGGCATGACTCGGTAGCAATGTAGACCTCTTTCACTGATGAAAGCGTGCTCTCCTGATCCCTCGGGTCCATTCGGATTTGATTGTATCCAGCATACGCATCCATAAAATACAGTAAACAATTTCCGGATGTTGAATCCACAAGCTGATCTATTCTTGGAACCGGGAAAGGATCTTTAGGGCAGGCCTTATTCAAATCAGTGAAGTCCACACACATCCGCAATTTTCCGTTCTTCTTCTTTATTAATACTGGATTGGCGGTCGATAAAGGATATTGTGTTTCGTGGATGTGGCCCACTTTCGTTAAACGGTCTACTGCTGCCATTATCGCTTCAGTTTTTTCTTGGGAAAAGGATCTTCGCTTATGAATGATTGATCGAACACTGTTCCGAATAGCCAATCTATGACAGATGACTTCTTCTTGTACTTCGGTAACGTCCTCTGTACACCAAGCAAACAGATGTAATTTGGTTGAAAGAAATCTGATTAAGCTTTCTTTTACCTCAGCCGATAATCTTGTTCCTATCTTGAGACTTTTTCCAGGGCCAAACGCATGATCCTCGAAGCCTTCATCAGGGACCATGAATCTAGGGGACTCCCACGGATCATCAACAGGATCGGAATCCGAATGAGGCCCCTCTGACTACTATTCTTTTTTGGATCCGACCCCCTTCAACTGCTTGGGGGGCAACGCTGTTTTGTAGCATTCTCTAGCCATTTTCTGACTTGATCTTACGAGTTCTGATGTTACTTCCCACTACATACTTCAAACACTGGTGGACCGTGGATGGCACAATATGCATCTTAGACAACCATAACCTTCCGAAGATGGCGTTGTACGATGCGGGTGCGTCTACTACGATGGACAGTAGTGTCAGTATTTTATTGAATGGTCCCATACCCAGCTCCACCATTCCCTCGAACTCTCCGACGACATCTGCAGTCGCGCCGATAAATCCCACTATGGTCCTGTCGGATCGTAGGATAGTTAGAGGATTGGTTATCTTATTATAGGTTATCATGAACATGATATTGGCGGAACTGCCCGTGTAAATCAGAATCTTTCTTATCTCGTTTCCAACAATCTCTGCTCCGATTACCACGTCATCTTGTTGCGGACCAGCAACTTCCCTCATGTCGTCATCCTCAAAGCAAATGATTGGTGATGGGTTCCAGTAAAGGTGTGATGAGGCACCCGTCTCTAACTGTGTTGCTAGAATAACGATATGCCCTTTCCTTGAGTAGTTTGATATTACTGCTACTGTATCTCCCCCAAAAATGCTTAGCGACTCAAAAAATGAATATAATTCACTGACCTTTCCTCGGGGGATTATCTCCTCAACCATGTTCACGCTATTCCTGCCCTCCTTCGGATCAAGATACTCTGTTGCCACATCAAAGGCATCTAGAAATTCTTCTTCAATCACATCAGAAATCATCATGGTATCATCTTGTCTCGGAGCGAGTTTTTGTTTGTGCACCACTGCGGTATTCTTTTTGACAAAGTCAACCAATTTTTTGTTTTCTATCAAGTATTGGACTTATTTCTTCAAAGCCACACAATCCTTAGTGTGATGCCCAATGTCGTCATGGAACTGGCAGTATTTTTTCTTTCTGTGTTCCCTCGGAATCTGAAGAGGAAAAGGTTTGCGGAAGTGTACGTTTGCACATGCCTTTTCAATGATCGTGGAGACACACTCAGTTAATTCAGCATAGTGAGTTGGTCGAAACCATCTATTTGAGGCTGGTCGGACATACTGTTGACTGCCTGACCAGCCTGGTGATACTGTTGGTCTGAGTCGCCCATTGAGGGGTTTGGTTTGTTGTTTGAACTGTATGAGCCCGCGGTCGTACGGTTGTAGTCGATTTAGTAGCTTGTGGTCGGACATTCACCGTTGTCGTACTTGCTCTGGCTAAGTTCAGATCCTGATAGAATTGAGACATGGATTCTATCTCTGAGGCCCTGGTTTCCTCGACTAAGATTCTTTTTTCTATATGGTCTAACAAAGCTCCAAACGTCATCGCTTGTATTTCTGCAGCATTATCCGTCATTACACGTGGAAGAAGACCCATCCGGAAGGCAGCCAACGCAACTTTTTCCTCGCAATACTCCATGTCCGTCTTGACTTGGATGAATCGCTTGGTATACTCTTTCAAACTTTCTCCGATCTTTTATCGACAATAAATGATGGTATCTCCGTTAGCATGAAATTTCTTGCTTCCGACAAAGTGTTGTCGGAACATACTCCGGAATATATCAAAATTCTTTATACACCCCTAAGGCAGTCGGTTGTACCACTTAGAAGCGGAGTTCTTGAACGTCTGAGAGAAAGCTCTACACAGAAACTTGTCAGCGTTATCATAGTTAATCATGAAGTTCTTGAAACTGTCCTAAGTCCCATCAAACTTCTCTAGCTTGGAAATATCAAACCATTTAGAAATGTTTCCAGACATAATTTACGGGGAGAGAGGTGACGACCTCTAATTATGTCCGACCTTGTATGTACTTCCCCCCGGACCGTCATTAGTGGCAGGGTACAATCTTTCCTCGGTTGGAGAAGTAAAATAGTTACTGACTCTGTAATCTTGGTGATAACTATCAGACTGAGTTTGTTTCCAAGTAGTAACATGGTCCTCAGAGTACATTTTTCTTTTACCAGCATCATCTTTCTTCCTTGAATCACTCCTTCTCCTGCTAGTCCGATGAGTATGTTTATGCTTCCTCGGATCTTTGTGCCTTCGATCTACCTTATACCTCGAGTCAGTCTCCGAAGTAGAAGAATTATCGGAGCTCAACGAAGTGTATTCGCTAGACTCGAACGGCTCATACTTTTGCTCGGATCTAGCACGTCTTTTAGAATGCCGATGGCTTTTCTGGCGTCGGCTCTCTTTAGGTATAACAGCATCTTGGATGTGGTCGGCCTCGAACTTTTCTTTTCGGACCTCGGATCTGACCCTTTTTGTGCTTGCCATCATAAGATCTCTTTCAGCATTTAATCTTTCGATGTCTTCCAACAACTCTTTTTGTCTGGCGACCAAAACCGACTCCTCTAAAATTTCTTCCGCACGCCGATTCAGGGCATTGCCCTCCTTCGTAACCTGCTCTTCCATCAGATGGTCTCCAGACTTGATACCAACTTAATATTTGGTCGGATTAGTCTCAATCTCTCCACGCATTTCTATATCCATAATTTTTTGCTTTTAATTTTCAAGGTTTTAGAAAATTAATTCTGGGTACCAAACGTTTCCCACAGACGGGACAACTGATTAGCTCAGAGAATCTTTAGTGAGACTCAGGAGCGAAGATGTTCGTGTGAAGGGGTCGGACTAGAGAATATTCGTGTGACGTGATAGTGATTAGAAAATTACTAGAAATGGAAGTGACAAAATGAATAAACGTTGTAATTATTGATCAATCATTGGCCCTTTTTCCCCAAAGGGAATGTCCTTTATATAAGAAACGAAGTAGATGGTGAAATTACATGTTTACCATTATAAAAGTGGATTTCTTACCCCCACTATTTTACTATTTACAAACAAGTTCTAGGGGACTATCATTTAAGTCCCTCACTTTTTATGTGTGCTTTACGTTAGTCCTTAGCCACTAAATACATGGACTTTGACCTTATTTGTGGGCTAAATTACATGCTAAACACCTATATTTTCCTCCCCTTATCAGAGACCATGCACATTCCAAGATGAGATAATCATAATGAGAATGAAAATGAAAGAAGAATTGTGTAGTTTACTGATCGATATGAGCATTGACATGTATCCTAGTATGGGTAATAAAGGAATAGACTTATGTACTCGCTTGATCAATACCAAGAATCTCATAGTAAACTTGGGTGAATCTAGAGAGGAACAAGTACGGGAGCATCGACCCTTTAGTTATGAGTTTGGTGAAAGGTGTGATGGACCACCAATAAACACTCAAATTTATTTGAATGGACAAAACATCTCACCAATACTATCGCGACTTTAACATAATCTCCAGGAGGGTTCATAGTCATTTCAGTCAAATATCTAACAATATTTTGCAACGCTCCAACCGAATCCCTAAAAATATCATATACTATTTTAGTGGAATATCCAACGACATATATCTCATGCATTCCAACAGAGTATCCAACAGGTTCCCCTATATCATGGAATATAACTGAATATCCACTAGGTTGTACTTGAGATCTAGTTAAACTACCAGTAAGGACTCTAATATCTTTGAGTGCAGTCGAAAAAACTTGTGGAACCAGATGATGCTTTTAGCTTGTGAAGATAGACCTTGGATGGTGGCTGGTGACTTCAATGCTATCACCACCTCTGAAGATCAGCTTTGTTGTTCCTCTTTTGATGCCTCTAGTGCTGATGACTTTACTGAAACCATACGATTATGTAGCCTTGAAGACCCTGGCTATGTGGGCTCAAGATACACATGGAGCAACAACAAAATCTGGAAACGTTTAGACAGAGTATTAATAAATTCAACAATGGTTTCTAACTACCATGTTCAGGTTTTTCACATGGTCAGAGCTTGCTCTGACCATGCTCATTTTCTTATTAATCTCTTTAATACTCAGACTAATGCTCATTACAATAACAAATGTAACTTCAAGTTCATAAATGCATGGGCTAATGATTCTGAACAAAAAAATGTCGATATACGATAAAACAATGTCTTCATAATTTGTTTGCAACTGTCAAGATTCTCGAATTTGTTTGCAAGTTGATTTTTTTCCTGGGTATACGATAAAAAATGTCTTCATAATTTTGTTTTTAGTCGATAGAACAAATTTTTAATGTCGAAAGCAAGTGTTTTATGAATCATGAGACGGGCTTGTAATTTTGTTGCTAACACTGATAAATTTTGTTATCTGTAGTTTATTATGTTATATATGCAGTGGTCTCTGTTTATAAGTTTATGTAGAGCTTCTATTTTTGTTTAGAGAAAATGTATCTTTATAGCGGATAGTACGCCTCGACAATGTCCGCCGCCTTCAGCGTCGCATCTATCCAGGCTATATCAGCGGTACCTCGAGCATCCCGCATGGCCGCATACGGCGTGAATAATACCTGTAAAATATTAACATACCATTTATCATTACCAACTTATATTATATATAGGATAATTGAAATGAAACTGATTACAACTTACATCCTGCTCGGTGAAGCTATCCAGACAAAGTCTAATACCGTCTCGAGACTCCTGGCTCTGTCGAAACTTAGCAGGCGCATGGAGGCATATAGTAGGATGTGCGATACTATACCTCGGGTACTGATGAACTGCAAACGACGTGAAATGGTCGTAAATCCACGTCTCTAACATGGCCAAAAAACCAGATATACCCGAAGTAGAGTGTAGGCAGCCTCTGCCTAGCTGGTAGTAGAGCTGCACCAGTATCATCTGCCCCAGTTATACCTCGCGGAGCTAGTGTAATCGTCGATGAACTGCAAGTAGTCTAGGCTAATGTTGTTGCCCGACTTGTTGGCCAAAATGGTACAGCCAAAGAAGTGCAACAAATAGCCCCTCGTAGCTCGTTTGGCATCCCCCACAGTGATCTTCTCATCGTAATACTGATGGGTGCAGAATCTCCTCTTCAGCCATGCAAGGCGAACATGCCTATTAGCGCCGCCTTTGTTCTCCTTTATCTCCGTCTCAAGCTCCGCAGCGCTGCACCCAAGTAAGCGAGCGTATCTCGGAGTACGCTCATCAGCAGTGGGGTACTCATATATCTCACAGTTGAGACCGACAACTGAGAGCCTCATTATCATGTGGACGTCATCCAGGGTGACGGTCATCTCCCCGAACGAGAAGTAGAAAGTGTTCGTCTCGGGATGCCATCTCTCTAGAAAGCCCTCAATCAAGTGGAAATTAGTAGACCACTTACCCAAGGCCTCAACCAAGGGCCAGAAACAGGTGCTCCTAACCTGTGCGAGTACCTTCTGCTGCCGGGATTTCAAGTCCCAGCTACTATGTGTGTGGTACATCGCATAACAGCGCAGTGAATGTCGGGCCTGCATGCATTAAAAACATACAATATATAAACATATATGCAATCTAAAACTTAAGATAATCCAATAACCAACATGTTCAATATATATGCAGTATAACAACTAAGATAAAACAATAACCAATAACCAACAAATACAATGCAGTAGTGAGTGTTAAAAATTAAAACCTAAACTCATCATAACATATAAATTCATTGTAACCTAAACTAATAAAATTTATAACACAAACCTAATTTCAGTAACATATAAATTCTAAACATATAAATTCAGTAAATTTATAACACAAACCCAATACCAAATCCAGTGCAGTAACATATAAATTCATTCACCATTTCAATAGAAAGTGTTAAAAATTAAAACCTAATTTCATTCTAACATATAAAATAGTTCTAACCTAACCTAAACTACTTATATTTAAAACACAAACCATTTCAGTAGACAGTGTTAAAAATTAAAACCTAAAGTCATTGTAACATATAAATGAATTCTAACCTAACCTAAACTAAACTAATATAATTTATAACAAAAACCAATATAAAATCCAATGCAGTAACATATAAATTGATTCTAACCTAAACTAATAAAATTTCTAACACAAACCAATAATAATAATAATAACTTTAAAAAGTAAATTAAAACTATAAAACTTACATCGCCTTTGAAGACGCTGTATGCCTCGTGCTCTGTGTACGAATGAAACGTAGAATATAGGTCTACGATGTGAGCATTGTATCTACAGAAGCGCTGCTCCGTAGATACGCGACGCTGGACTGGTGGGCGCTCAACGGCCTGTAAGGTCCTTCTCACACGGACCCAGACGCTCCGAGAAGTCTCACCGCGAGCGAGCTCCTCAGTCTCGTGATCTGTCTCGTAGTCTCTATCGGTAACGGGAGGAAGTGGGCGAGGAGGCATACTGCACAAGACAAAACCGAACAATTAGACGAGTTGAAACTTAAAAAAAATAAAAGTCATGGATTCTACGAAAATTCGCAATTTAATTCGTGGATTAGGCAAATCCACGCATTAAATTGCGAAGATTTCGCAAAATCCACGCAGCGTGGAATCGGTGTTTCCACGCATGTTCTTGCGTGGAAATACCGGATGCACGCAATTTTGTGCGTGCATCCGGTATTTCCACGCACGAACATGCGTGGAAACACCTGTTCGAGAATACAGCCCCCCTCTACCCAGATCTGCCCGAAATCAACCCTAAGACTCTAACCCAACACCCTAAACGGTCCTAATCTCCTAACTAACAACATACATGCCCTTCATGACATGAGCGGTGATGAAGCATAGATATTTGAGATATTGTAAAAGATGATGTTTATTAGTTACAAGTTAAGTTCAATATTTGGGTATTAGATATTCATTATTGATAGTTGTGGTATTAAGTGGCAGTCAAGTTTGGCGTTGGGTACCTTTGGGTATGATTAGGCGCGGACATTCAGTTCTTCGAGTCAATTATTTCCATTTTTGGTTCTTCAAATTTTTATAAACTGGTAATCATTTAAAAATCAAATATAATCTAGTTCGGATTAGTTCGATTCTTTCAGTTTGTGATACTTTAAGTTTTTATAATTTTGTAACCATTTATAAACCAAATAAAATATGTATTTTAAAATAACAACATGTAAGAGTTTAAAAAACAGGTTGTTTGTTCACAAACTAATTTTTTATAACATTGGTTTTAAAATATAGATAAAAGATGGATTTTCAAAAATTATTATAAAAACTTTTTTATTTTTATTTAAAAAAATTAATGGCCAATGATCACGAACCATCATCCTTCTTATAAACCTCAAAACATGGGAAGACTTTCATCATTAGCTGTATCAAATAAGATAGAAATCAGCAAGGAATTCAAAAGGTTCTTAAGTAAAAGGATAAAAAAAAATCTAAAGTCACAAACCTTAAAGGCAGAATCCCAATGAAACCTCTACTTACTAAAGAGTCTGGAAAGCCATTATTTAACTCATTTAAATGATCATCACTATTATAAGTTAGAATTTGAGAGGTTTAATCTCTTATCTTTTTTGCAGGACTTGAGATTCTAGGTAACTCAATCTACAAAAAGGTATCAAGCAAAAAGGCATTGACAAGGCTAAATGATGAGATCAGAATTTAGAAAAATACATATTTATCAATTTTTTGTAGGAACAACTCATGCACCTCTATTAACACCAAAAATGGAAGAGTTGAAATCAACAATGATCCTCTGATAAGAAACAAATGGAAATTTCTCTTGGATACACAAGTCATCCATAATCGGATCATAATATATATCCTTCTCATGAATCGTACCTGCAAATATTTCAAAGCTTCTCATATGATTACCTAAAAGTCCGATCAAATCTTCAACCAAAGTATTAGTAATGGTAGAGTACTTTGAATCAATTAATCCGGCCTAGTTAAACAATAGATGAATCAGAGAACCGAAAACCTGTTCTGCCTTATTAGATAGAGATTTCACCTAAACTGGATCAGAGACATCAACTTGGAATATAACTACTCGTGGAGCAACATCAAAACCTGTAAGTTCGAGCGAATTGATCTTAATAGCAATCACGTCCGCTTGACCCAAGTTAGATGTGTAGTCGACAATAAGCCGGGTAACGAGATGAGCTAGGTGGATCGTTATGGATCGTCTAATTCTACAAAAAGTATCAGTGAAGATAGAGACCCGATATTTGAGGATGAGAGTTGAGGATTACAGTGTAGTCAGTTTTTACGAGATAAAGAAATGAAGACAAACACAAAGGAAGGTGAGTTTTTAGTTTTGATTGAAGAATTATTGGTTTTATGATCGAGAGAATATTGTTTAATTTATAACATATAGGATAAAGTGGAACTCCACCCAAAGTATTTTTTATGTCTTCTATAATTCTGAATGAATAACCATTATTTTGGTAAACTTGGACATGGGCCTGAGCCGAGAATGTTAAGAGAGATGATACGATAGAAATAAAAAGATAATATTGGATTAATGTGTATATTTAGAATAACATGATGCAGAAGTTTTATATATTTTAATTCTGTTTGATCTGCTCAAGGTGTAAGGCTTCATTTGGCTATACTAAATTAATTAATTTTTTTATATTAATTTAATATTTAAACTATATTTATTAGGGTTATACTAAAAATATCCAACATAACATTTTACTGCCATCTAATATCTCAAATATCAATAATAACTATATAGTATCCAGATATGGTACTTAACTACTAATTAAGACCTAGTTTTTTCCATAATACATAAAATACCCATATTTCATCACATGGCTCATCAATCTCTCTCTCTGTCTCTAGCTCTCTTTTGTTTTTTCTAAAAGTATGTACCTTTCAAATCATAGCTCGAAAAAAAGTACCATCGACTTTGTTTTAGACAAACAGAATTAGCTTCATAAATGAATATTTTTGTGAGACCCAGTTGGCTAGTCTCACACTAATTGCACTTAGGCATGACATATTTTCGTATGATGTAATAGAAAAATGCAGGAAAATGTATGATTAAATGGCGAGATTTGAGACCAAACATGATGAAATGAAGAGATGCGAAACAAGACATGGTGAAATGAAGAGATGTGAGTCAATATATTATAAAGTAAAGAGAGACGAGATACAAGGCATGGTGAAATAGAGGGACGAGAGACGAGAGACAAAAAAAATGATAAAATGGAAATATATGAGACAATTCATGATGCAATGGAGAGAGACGAGGCATGTACTACTGGAGAGATGCAAAACCAAAGATTATATAATTGAGAAATATGAGACAAGATGAGAGACGAGAGATAAGTCATGATGAAATGAAAAAATTAGAGATGATAGACAAGGCATAATGAAATTGAGAGACGGGAGATGAGAGACAACACATGATTAAATGGAGAGATAAGAGACAAGGCATGATGCAATGGAGAGACATAAAACAAGTCATGATGTAATGAGCGACGCAAGACATGTACTACTAGAGAGATGCGAGACCAAACATGATGTAATGAAGACATGTGAGACATGTACTACTAAAGAGATGCGAGATCATGCATGATGTAATGGAAAGATGCAAGATAAGACGAGTGACAATAGACGGGAGATGAGAGACGAGAGACGAGAGACAAGACATGATTAAAGTGGATTGACGCGAGACAAACGAAAAAGCATGATGAAATAGAGAGACGAGAGACGAGAGATAAAACATGATAAAATGGAGTGATGCGAGAGAAGACATTATGTAATGGAGAGACGCGAGACATGCACTAGAGAGATGCGAGACCAAAGGTGATGTAATAGAGAGGTGCGAGACATGTACTACTAAAATTATGCGAGATCATACATGATATAAAGGAGAGATGCGAGACAAGAAAAGTTACGAGAGACTAGAAACGAGAGACAAGACATGTTAGATGGAGAGACGAGAGACGAGAGATCATACATGATGAAGTGGATAGAAAAGAGATGACAGATAAGACATGGTGAAATGGAGAGACGGAAGATGAGAGATAATGCATGATGAAATAGAGAGATATGAGATAATGTATTATGTAATGGAGAACTGAGAGGCATGTACAACTAGAGAAATGCGAGACCAGACATGATGTAATGGTAGATGCGAGACAAGACGGGAGACGAGAAACAATCCATGATAAAATGGAAATACGAAAGACAATGCATGATGAAATGGAGATGAGAGACAATGAATGATGAAATGGAGAGACAAGAGATGTGATATAAGATATGATGAAATGGTGAAATGTGAGACATGTACTACTTAGTGATAATGTAGTTTTATTTGTCATAAAAAATATAACGAATAATATTAATTTTATTTTTTAAACTATAATTTTAAAATATAATTTTGAAAATACATATATATAATTAAAAATAATTATACTGTACTACATTTGATTTTTTCTTCTCTTGTCCAGAAACGTGTTTTCTTTCAGATACTCTGACAATAAAAAACCTTGCATAAACATACCTAAATAATTCACCTTAGGGAAAGGTTAAATAGAGACCTTATTTAGCTATAATGAGACATTTTTATAACGAGACCTATCTTGGCTATAATGAGACCCCCAAAATGACCAATTTACCCTTAATATAAAAGTTGTATTTCAACTAAAGTTCATCTTTTCTCTCCTCTCTTCGCCAAAACCTTTCAAAATCGGCCAAAAAACTCAAGATTTCTCAAATCCGAACTTACAAAGACGTTAAAGTATGAATCATATACCTATTCATGTAATTTTAATGCAATTTAGTTAGGTATTTTTAGTGATATTTAGAGTTATAGGTTCTACCTCAAAAGTCGAATTTTCATCTATATGTTGTTGTTGTTTTTAAAAATAAGTCGTAGATATGTGTTAGTCTACTGATTAGCAACGTTTTGGTATGAATTTTGTTGATTTTGATTGAGTTTTTAAGAATCTAGGGTTCATGGGTTTCGAAATTTGGGGTTTGTTGTCTGGGGCGAATCACGAACGCCCAACGCCCGATTTTGGGCAAATCGCGAACGCCCAACTCGCGATTTGCCCAAAATTAGGCCTTGGGCGTTCGCGATTCCGGAAGCAAAATTGCGAACGCCCAATTCGCAATTCTGGTTGTTTCACCATTTTATTTTTGAAGGTGTTTTTTTACCACATTTTGTAGCTTTTTTTAGGTCTAAATTTTACACCATTCATTGAAAATGACATGTATTATATTGGTGAAAAAAAATTGAGTTTCGAACCCGTAAACTTAAAAAAAATGATAAATGATAAAATTTCCAAAAACGTTCGCGCATAGGGAGTGTTCATTGTAGCCAAAATTGCGAGCAAAGGGTAACTGATTTTGTCAAAATCGAGCGCTCATAACCCGCGATTCTTACAAATTATAGCGTTGCCAACGCTCAATTTAGGCAACTTTGCGAATTGGCTATTCGTAATTTTGTCAAAATCGAGCGTTGGCAACGCTATAATTTGGACAAACCAAAACAAAATGTTCTTCGCAGTTCATGCAGTTCATAGCGTTGGTAGTGCTATATTCGCACTGAAATTTCAAAAAACACAAAATGCACCTCTTCTTGGGTTTGGAGGTGGTTCGTCAAAGGCTCATCCTCCTCCGATAATAAATCATCCATATTGCAACTCAACTCTTCGTTTAAATCACTCAAATCCATGATTTTTGGTTTTAAAAAAAATTTAGCTTAGTTAAGAGAGAGAGTTGTAGAAAGAAAAAAGATTTAGTTTTTTGTTAGAACTTTTGTTTTATGTATGAAAAATAAATTTGTCATCTTACATTAATAGAAAAAAAATTGAGTTAAGAATCCCATTATAGCAAAAAAATCTCGTTTTAGCATAGCCCTTCACTTTGTATTTGAATAAAAATTTGAAAGGTTAATAAAGAAAATAACACTCATTCAAATATTAAAAATATAAATATAATGGTGATAACCTTAGGTTCGTCATGATTTAAATACGTCATATAAAGTGGTCCTCTCTTTCTGGTGGCCTGCACCATCAAATTACCTTAGATAGACACCTGATTACTTATTTTTATTTATTACTTTTTATTTCTTTTTTCTTTTTACGGAGCGCATTTAATCTAATAACAGTAAAAATGCACTTCGACACATTTTCATGAAACAAATTAAATAGTAGAGTCGTGGTACTCGATTATTTTATTAAAGTAAACACCACAAAAGATTGATATAAATAAAATGTAGTATTAGTTTCTATTATAATAACGCAACTTAGAGAGACAAACATAAAACTCGAAACATTGGTAGTGGTGTTACATAAGCTGTCATCCATCAAAATTTATTTACTTTTCCTCATCGACTATTATACTTAAATTTTTGTTGTCTGTTCGCTAATACAAAATCCGAACTTTACAAATTAATGATTTTGAAGCCAGCTTTTTTCTTTTTTTAATATATTAGCCCAAAAGAATCTAAATTATTTATACGTTTGAGTAACTTTAATTCTTTTTTGAAAAAAAAATGGTCATTTATCACTAGAAATCCAAACAATTTATACTTAGTATTTAAATAGTGAACCCAAGTTATACTTATATATTTCTAACTAATTATATCATAAATGATGAGTTATTAAGGTAGGTAGGTATCCACCAAACCACTTCACTGTCAAAAGCCTAAACCCGAGTATCAGTTACTCTCTTTCTCTCTACTCCGCTCTCTGAAGCTGAGAGGAGCCCCCCTCAGCATTTAGCGTTGTTCTTATTTCTACCGAACAGAAGATTCAATCTTCCTTGCAACCCGAAACTCTTATTTCTACCGAACAGAAGATTCAATCTTCCTTGCAACCCGAAACTGTAGGTTCGTGCTTGTAAGTTCTAATTACGCAATCTCTATAAGTTTTTTCATTTTGATTTTTATGGTTCATCTTTCATTTATGTGATTTAATTTCGTGTTAAGCTCCGATTCTCGAATTTGTTTGCAAGTTGATTTTTTTCCTGGGTATACGATAAAAAATGTCTTCATAATTTTGTGTTTAGTCGCGATTCTCGAATTTGTTTGCAAGTTGATTTTTTTCTGGGTATACGATAAAAAATGTCTTCATAATTTTGTGTTTAGTCGATAGAACGATTTTTTAATGTCGAAAGCAAGTGTTTTATGAATCATGAGACGGGCTTGTAATTTTGTTGCTAACACTGATAAATTTTGTTATCCGTAGTTTATTATGTTATATATGCAGTGCAGTGGTCTCTGTTTATAAGTTTATGTAGAGTTTCTATTTTTGTTTAGAGAAAATGTATCTTTATATGGCTAGTTGTTAAACCTGAAGTTACTTGATCTGATATTGCAGAGTCAACAGAAATAAAAAAAAATGGTGCAGTATAATTTTAAGAAGATAATAGTGGTGCCTGATGGAAAGGCGTTCATTACTGTTGACTTTGACAAGTCGAGTAATGACATATATCCCTTATGGACAACAGTAGGTGTTTGTCGTTGGGTACGCGATAGGATGATATCAATGATCGATAGGATGATATCAATGAACGCCTTTCCATCAGGCACCACTATTATCTTGGCATACAAATAAATCTCAACAAGAAAAAGAAAATCATGACCGGGCAAAAGAAGATAAATGATGCATCGCCCAACAAAGCTTCAATCTATTTAAACCAAAGCGAATTGGCATGTCTCGGAAATGTTAGTGCCAGATTATTCTCCCAAAGAAGATCACGAGATTACAAGTTGTTGCTCGCAACTCTTGTTGCTCGCAACTCTCTATGATTATCGAAATCATAAAATCAGTCTTCTTCAGGTTTTTGGGAGAGTTAATCACTTGTTAAGAGGGAACGACGATCTGACAGCAAGATTCAAAGAAGGGAAAACATATTAGATTTCTGGCATAAAATGGCATGCAGTAATCTAACCGTTAAAAATACAGAAGTATCTTGAGTTTAATTAGCAGTAAGCAAAATTTAGTGATAGACCAAAATATGCTTCCAATTGGTTTATTCAATGATAAGTTTATTAGTGAAGGGGTTGGATAAGAAAGATACAGGCAGTGTAGAGTCCTTCGGAAGCATTCGAGCTATCTCGAGGGCTACAATATTTAACATGTTACTAATCATGTTTAAATGACGTGCAAGTAATAGAACGAGAAAGTTAAATAATGAGAGTCACCACACTCATGGTCATGCAACATAGAGAAACTACATAAATGAGAGACGGGTGATTAAAAAAGCCGGGTCCGAGTCGGTTTGGTACCTAATACCTATTATAGGGTGAGAGACGGGTGATTAAACGGAACTTAGATGGTTTTAAGGCGGTTAGGTGATGCGCATTTTCCTTGTTGGCGGCCGCCTAGCCGGCCTTCTCAACCTATTTTTAGAATATTGATTAAGATTGAAAAACTAGAGACCTAACTTCTAAGTAAATTCAAAAAGATGAATTATGCCAATAAAATTTATAGCAAATCGCGAACGGTTTTTATTGGCCACTATTCCTTAAAAGCTAAAATACAAATAGATAGAGCTAAAAAACTGATTTTATTTTGTTTTCTGAGTTCATCACCATCACATCCACTAAAGTGTCACAATGTTAGATAGCAACAGCCAAAATCCTAATCATCCTCCTTCCTCATTGCAAAATGGGGTTACCACCAACAAACAAGTAAAGAAGACCCAACTTTTATTTAACATGAAAAGTTTAAATTTTGTTTTTGGGTTGAAATAAGCTTCTTTTGTTTTATCATGGGTTAATTTTTTATTTATCAGATACAAATGTATGAATTGTTTTCCTATTACGAAAAAACACAACTAGAATCAGATTGGCAAGAAATGTAAAATGTGCAGCCAAGGGTTTTAAAGAGACCATAACCTCTAAATGCAAAAGGAGCAACATGGAAAATTCAACATATTATTACAGGAAAAATATCATGCTTTATGAAGTAACATGTCAGATTTTGCTGCATAGGTTCCTTATTTATTTGTATATTGTATTACAAAGGCTGCATATAATTAAATAGGCATATAACAGATCCACGGAGATGCATATATTCTAAAGCGAACATGCACAAATAACAATCCAGACACGTATTAACACCAAATTAAAGACTAATAAAAAATGTTCTTTGTCTATTGGATAAGACTCTAGAAAGCCAGTCATGGGAAGTTATCTATTAAAAGCTAGTCATGAAGCTAGTCATGACAGATGATTTCCAAAAAGCTAGTCATGAAGAGTTCATACCTGATTATATCAACGCCTATCAGTTTTGCCAGTAGATCGTTTCCCAGAATATAAATGCTTTGGCCTCAAAGTAGGTATAACTCTATCACCCTCTCCCCTGCGAGCTTCCTTGTTCCTATTTTTAGTGGATTTCCTGGAAATTTTAATAGCCTGCATCTTTTGCGCAGCGTCTTTAAATCCATCTCCTGGAACAACTTTGTTAGTTCCAGGACGTGACATTGACATTGACTTTGACCTTGCCATTGATAGGGACCTAGACCTTAGACGTAATTTCTTTTTAGCTGATTCATTATCATCAACATCCATCGCATCATCATTATCAGCTGATCTCTCCCTTTTCTGATCCCGGGACTTGCTTCGAGCGCGCTTAATTGCTCGTGAAGAATTCAGCCCCAAAGCAGAAAGTTGTCTGCCCATTCTCTCTGTTGTATACTTCTTGTCCTTGTCAAACTTTCTCGGCACGACTGCCCGACTCTGGGCATTGGTTTTCTTGAGTCTGTGCTCTTGAATGAGCAGCTTTTTCTTCTTCCTGATTTCCGCAAGTGCTTCTTGTTCCGCCGGGTTTAGATCCTGATTGTCCATCTCGAAGTCATCATCATCGCCTTCTCCTCCTTCAAGGAGGCTTTCCTCTGCTTGACGGATGCCTTCTTCTTTCTCCAATTCTTCTAGCCTCAGCAGAATATCAGGATCAATAAAGTCGTAGACATTGTGACCATCAAGGATTTCAGGTTGTATATCTTCCTTCCATTCGTCATGGGCTAAAATGTAATGCTTCTTCAAACTAGCCGAGTAAACACCAGCGCGACCAGTCTCATTCTCAATGTCCTTCTCGGTTTTGCGCTTCTCTTTCTCAGCTGCTTCTTGAGCCTTGGCTTCGAGAACAGCCAGAGGTATACAGGGTGGACGTTCCTTCTGATCACGTGGTTTTGGCAAAGCGACATGAAATCTATTCAGGCAATCATTAATCTTTTTTTATTTCATTTTTAGTTCAACCCTCTGGTCCAACAATCGCTCGCATGCTGCATTCTTTACGGCAGCTACCCCTTCCTCAGTCAAAGTGCTCATTGTCAACAGCACCCCCTCGTCATCTGTCAGATCACCTCCCTGACTCATGGCTTTCATTGCCTCAGCTTTCATCTCTGCGATCAATTTCTTATCCTCCTCCGGAAGAGTATCCATTGGCTGTAAATCCGTCTTGTTACAAACAACGACCAATGGCTTATTTGTGAACAAAGATTTTATGCTGTGAAAAAGCGCAGCCTGTTGTGCAATAGTGTACCCACATGACCCAGAGATGTCCAAGAAAAATAGAATAGCAGCACGGAGATGCGCCAAGGCAGTGATACTGCACATCTCAATAATGTTACGATCTTCAAAAGGCCGATCTAGAATCCCTGGAGTATCAATCACTTGGTACCTCAGATACTTGTAGTCTGTGTGACCAACAAAGAGTGATTTTGTGGTGAAAGCATAAGGCTGAACATCCACGTCAGCTCTTGTAACTTTGTTCATGAACGAGCTCTTGCCAACATTAGGATACCCACAAATCAAGACTGTTCGGGTGTTTGGGTCAATGGAAGGTAGCCTTGCCATATGCTGACGTATCTGTTCAAGATAAGCCAAACTAGGACCAATCCTCTTGATCACAGTACACATCCGTCCAAGAGCCGCAACCTTCAGCGACTTGCATCGGTACAAAGAATCACCATATTTCAACAGCTTTACATAATCCTTTGCAATCTTGCTGATGAGGTTCCGTGCAGTATTAATCTGACCAAGTGCAAGCTTGTAGTGATCTTTGTTATACAGCACATGAAGAAGGTCACCGTAGAAAGGATGGATATCATCAAGGCGAGGGACCTCATCGATGATTCTAGTGAGCTTCTCAAAGTAGTTTGTCTGAGTGTACTTGACTTTGCGCATGTAGAATTGACGAGGACGAGTAATGGCATATCCCTTATGGACAACAGTAGGTGTTTGTCGCTGGGTACGCGATAGGATGATATCAATGAACGCCTTTCCTTCAGGCACCACTGTTATCTTCTTAAAATTATACTGCACCATTTTTTTTTTATTTCTGTTTACTCTGCAATATCAGATAAAGTAACTTCAGGTTTAACAACTAGCCATATAAAGATACATTTTCTCTAAACAAAAATAGAAGCTCTACATAAACTTATAAACAGAGACCACTGCATATATAAAATTTATCAGTGTTAGCAACAAAATTACAAGCCCGTCTCATGATTCATAAAACACTTGCTTTCGACATTAAAAAAATCGTTCTATCGACTAAACACAAAATTATGAAGACATTTTTTATCGTATACCCAGGAAAAAAATCAACTTGCAAACAAATTCGAGAATCGGAGCTTAGCACGAAATTAAATCAAATAAAAGATGAACCATAAAAATCAAAATGAAAAAACTTATGGAGATTGCGTGATTAGAACTTACAAGCACGAACCTACAGTTTCGGGTTGCAAGGAAGATTGAATCTTCTGTTCGGTAGAAATAAGAACAGCGCTAAATGCTGAGGGGGCTCCTCTCAGCTTCAGAGAGCGGAGTAGAGAGAAAGACCGTAACTGATACTCGGGTTTAGGCTTTTGTATGTGTATGGTGGGCTGGGTAGTGAGTGGGTACGAGTCCGTTTAAGACTACCCGGTTATAATTTGTAATGGGTTGAAGAAATTAAGTTGGATTTTGTTTTTCAAAGAATCGAATCAAAGGAAAGGGTCCAATATATCCCAAGTTTAAATCAAAACTTGGGAATTAGGATCATTTTCAAACCCCCACCAGGTACAATGGCGAATAAAGATAGTGCCAAGCCGGATTTTATGCAAGTATCTTCCAAGTAAGTTTTTTGTTTTGAAAAAAAAATTGTTTTTTATTTTGATTTTGTGTTTAATTTTTTCTTTAAGTTCATATCAATGTTTGTTAGTATATAGTTTACCAATGTTTGTGGACATGAATTTGCGGTTAATTAGATCGAACTTGGAGAATAGGTTTTTATCATTTTTGAAAATAATAATATGTTTTTTATGGCCTTCTTCGTTGGAAGCGCAAAGACACATCGATAGTTCATTTGTTGTACCACCATCGGCAATTGCTCCGATGGTACAGAAAGTTATGCATCTTCAGCTTATCTTCTTCCTCGTGATGGTGCGAAACCCGTTATCTAGGGTTTGTTTTCTTATCCTAGTCTGATTTTTTACCCTAAATAGTTTAAATGTCTTTGCTGTAGAATTATTTTTGTTTGTTTTAGTTCATATACACTTTATTTTATTGTTATTCTAGCTTCTATTATTTGAGTATTATTTGAGTTAGGTCGTTTGACACTTTAAGACCATTCTCTCGACCAGAGAGTTCGTCTAATATGATTTAGAAGGGTTGAGGCTTTCAAGAATCGAGTGTTGCAAATCGTTTCTCTTTAGGATTTATGTTTGTTTAGTCGTTGTCTTTGTTTCTAATTCATACGATCTTCTCATTCTCAGACAATGTTATTTTGTATTAGACCATAGATTTTTTTATTTTAATCACTTATCAATTATGTGTTAATTTATACGATATTTGATGGTTTTTTATTAGTCACATATCAAGCTCAACTCGTAATAATATAATGTTAGTAAAAAAATTAGGTTATGAGTTCACTAAAAACTATTCAAAGTTTTTTATTAACTTAAAAATCATTTCGTAACATAAAAAATTTAGGTTGTGAAGTCACCTAAAAAAACTACTTAGTTTTTTTTCAAATTTATACATGGGTTTTCAACTTGTCAATTTGCACCATCGGCGTATAGGCATTGCATTGATGATGTAGAATATCTATACTGATAGCAATTTTGCAACATCGGTCAAACGGTCCGCGCCGTCAGGTAAAACCCTACGTACCAACGGTACGTAACCTAGATTCCAACTAGATGAAAAAAACTCATAATTAGCGTTATATCTTCTTATCCGATAATTCCATCTTTTCTATGAGCTCTTTCTTTAAATTCATATATTTCCGGAAAATGCAAATCATCTTCAATTTTGTTATCCTCTTCCATCTTCTTAGTCAATGTTGAATAATTTATTTATTTATGGAAAAGCTATTTTTTCCAAGAATGAAATTATGAATTTAAAAGAAAAATGATATTTGATCTTGTTATATTGTTGATATGTTTGTATTATTTGTTTAAAGATGTGGTAAGTGATTTTTTCGGAATGTATTTTGGATATGAGAAAAGTCAGCTTGTACTCAAACAAAAAAAATGGGTAGGGTTATCCTGGTTGTAGGTGAAAACAGCCTAAGTCTATCCAATATTCTAAATTTTGTTTTGATCAAACATCGATTTTTTTTTTCACTCAAAATACCTTAACTTACCTTTTTATTTACAATTATGTCAATGATGAATTTGTTTTACTAAATTTATTCATTAACATAAAAAAATGCCTTATCAACAACTTAGCAAGATTAAATTTCATTTTCCTTAAAAGTCAAAACCTTTTTTCTAGAAGATAGATTTTTCCAAAAACAAAATTAATTTTTTTATATATATGAAAGTTAATGTTTCATATATTAAAAAATAAATACATGAATACATTATATCGGTAAGAACATGAGTTTCGTATCGAGCTTCACACAAATAAAAATAGATATTATTAATTATTATAAAATTTTATGCAATATGGATAGATTTTTTAAACTCATGGTATTTATTATCATTTTAGTATTTAATTATTAATCCATTAGCTTCATGCTACCTTTACAAAAACATATTTTAAACTTTAATTCATTTTTTAATCCTAGTCCGACAATACCTCGAATTTCTCTTTCATTCACTTTCAAGAATTTTCATTTTTTTCGTAATCCCTAAAAAGTAAAAAAAAAATTGAGAAAATCTGAATTTGTTCCCACCAAACGTGACGTAACTAAGAAGGTTCAATAATTAAATTATATTACTTCGTATTATATAATTATATATATAATTATTTTATTTAGCAAATCAAATTTGATTATATATATTTTTTTAGATTTTTTTTTATAATATTTTATTATATAAAGCATCTCATACTCTAATGTTAAGATATCTTTATTGAAATAAACATATTTTTACTGAATTTTCAATTTTGTTTTCCTTATATTATGGTTACATCTATCAATTTACTATTGGATTATGGTTTAGATTATCGTTTGTTCTTTTTCAATATTACACTGCATCAGTTGGTATCGGAGCTTGAATTATGGTTATATAGATACATGGAATCATGTTTCCAAAACTTAATTTTTCTGATTTTAGGACTAGAATAAAGAACAACGTCTTTTAGTCTACATGCACAAGTGGAGGAAGAATTTGCAAGTTCGTAATCGGTTTGAGTAGTTAGAGGAATATGATTTCTAAAGAGGATGTTCGAAAAGTGGCATTGAATACTGAAGCTCTTCTGAACCCTTACATATTTGTGGGGCTAATAGAGTACAATGAGGTGACAGTTTCTAAACGTTATCTAATTTCATTTTTTATTGGTAATTACAATTTACAAAGATACATCACGGCATGACGTAATTACTATGGACGTTTGCCATCGACTGTTAAGACGTATATGGAAATTTAATATGAATTGTACTTATCATGGTAGAACAAATCAATATAGTTTTATAATGGATGGTCACAAACTTACATTGGTTCATATAGAAAAATATCTTTAAAACCATCACCACGAGTTAATGAGTTTCGTGGTCATACTGAACAAGTTAACAATCTTAGCTTTGACACTAAAGTGTATCCAGACCGGTATTTGACAAGCCAATCTCCAGTGAATATGATGATCATTAACAAAATGAGAATCTTAAAAATAAGAAAGATTATGAGGTCAATGAGAAGAATATTGATGTTAAAAAATTTAAAACACCAGAAAAATTAAAGATTTTGAATCCAAATTTTTATCAATCGTGGATAGAAATCATCATCTTACAATTAATCTTGCATATGCATTATCTACGATTAAACGTGTGGATAAAAGTCTTATTATTACATATACCCACTACAATCTAACAGGACCAAAAAGAATTATCATTCTTAAGAAAAAAACATATATGGATCTGCTAAATAAGTCATCCAAGTCCAGTAAGTTGATTTGCTTCAAAATAGGGAGCCGGTGAGAAAGAAAACCAGAGGCCAATAACGGACTCGAAAGAGAATAAAATGAAGATTGGGTGATGTTTATAGTGGGAAAAAGGTTAAAAGTGGAAGATGTACAATTTTTCGGTACCAAAAATACTTAACACTTTCTCTATCGCTCGAAAAATCATAACTTCGTCACTAGAAGAGAAATCATGGCAAAATCAGACAACCAGCTTGAATAAAAGTTGACAGAAGTGGGAAACAACCTTTTCAATTCTCATTCTTCTATTGATGAACACATTCCTCTTCTCAATCAAGCTGAAAAAATATTTTATCAAATCCTGAATAGTCACCTTCGACAATGATGTATAAGGTACTTTCACCATCACTTGGATTACTGGTCTCCGAAATACTTTTCAGGTATCCAAATGTTGATATAATAGTCGCAATTGTCTCTTGCATATATGAGATAACATAGACCTACCATTTCTCTTGTATCAATCATTCTCTAGACTGTGTCTTTTTTGGAGTTTGGTATTGTCTACAGTGTGATAAAAAAGGCGCAGTCTGATATACATGTAATTTTAGATGAATTAGAGTTAATTTGGAAAACTAGAGAAGTCGATATTAGGTTTAATTAGCAGAAACATTATCTTGTTAAATATAAATTTTATTTTGTTCATAACCAATAGATTTTATTGACCCTACAAAGTAAGAATTAAAAAATATTACCAAATTAGACTAATAAATTATAAGGAATTTGAATACTTCTTCAATAATATTTTGATGGATTTCCCTTGTTAGTACTGGAAGCAGTGATTTTCATCAAAACTATTATATTAATCTATTGCTTTACAAATTGTTTACTCCTGATGAGTTCTCAGATATACTCATCCAGTCAGATACAAGTTTTATTTATAAATTATATGATCTAGAGGCAATAAGAATTGGTGTCGCAATACTTTCGTAGTTAGGTTGCAGCCATTATAATCTAGATGCAACAATATATATATATATATATATATATATATATATATTTGAGTTAATATTAAGTACATTAATATATATATATATATGATTATAATAAAGTTTTAAATTCGGAAAAAGTTAAATCTTTTATACCTTATGAGTTATGAATAAATAAGGAAACTTCTAGTATCTTCATATAGTTTTTTATTTTCCCTATAATTTTTTTGAAAAAAATTATAATAATATATTATACCTTCTAACCTGTAACTAGATATCTAATTTATATTTATTATCTTTCATTTAAAAACATAAAATCAAACTTTTCTTAGCTCATTCTATACACATAAATTTCGAGAAATAGATCTCTAATAGAAGGTGAAAATAATGAATCAAGTTCAGAAAATATCACCCAAAAAGTAATAAGGTATATTGATCTTTTGTTCTAATCGTAGTTTTATAAACCATTAAAAGAACATATTTCCAAAAACCATATATAAAATTTGTGATAGGGCATGTTATTTTCTTAGATTGTCTCAAAGTCTTTAATATTTTTTAAAAATAAATTGATGTTGATTCCTCGCCACAGTCTCATAAATATGTTTTTTGAATTGAGAACACTTGTTTCTAAACCAAGTCTTGGAAATCAATATCATTAATTTCGAGAAACTGCCTCAAAAATATGTATTTTTTTCTTATTAAAAAATATACATTTCCAAAATTTATGCTCAGTTACAGTTTTGATTAAAGAATTAGTTAAATGTTTTTATGTGCTTTTATCATTTTTAACTTTTTATGCAAGTGGTTTGTTCTTTCATGCTGTGTTTGTGGTTTTTTATATAAAAATTGTATTAATATTTTTGTATAACTTGTACGCTTGTACTTTTTTATATTGATGATTTCATTAAATCGAGTTATGTACATTTTTTTTGCAACGGTTAAATCTCATGGAACCTATGCAGATGATAATAACCAAATATAGGGTGTTGGTTTCAATCCTTTATGATATGTTATGATTTGATCTTTAATGAGATGTGATCATTTATTGTTGCATCAAAATTGTTACTATTGAAATGTGAGGCACACACAAATTTGATATTGCTTTGATTTTCTTAAATTGCAACCAAGGAAAGCAGAAATGAAGAAGCAATGACATTCTCTATTTATCATTTTTTATGACCATCAAATATTTGCAATCAAGAGGATAACATCGATTTGTTTACCTTAATGTTTTTTATTTGACTTTCATAAAGTTTTCAAGTGTTTAAAATTCATAAAAACTGAAATTCTCGTCTTATTTCAAGAGAATTATGTTAAAAGCACACATTATTTTGGTTCTTGATTAATTTGAAAAAACATATTTACATGTTTATGTAAGGTACAATTTTTACCGTTTTTATTTAATTCATCATAAATGTGTCATAAACATAATAAAGTTGTACGTAAAAAATGTGTGTTAAAATATACTAGTCTATTTATTTTGTATGTAAATATTTTTTCTCGAATTAACCAAGAAGCAAAATGATGCATGTTAAGAGACATGTGGTTAGCTTGACTACATATCAGAATCCAGCTTCATTCATTGTATTTGATGATGATGACTTAAACAATATTGATGGGGCACATAAGGATGTTGTGGTAATTGAAGGTGTTATTGATGGAACATAAATACGAAGGATTCTGAGTGATACTATCGGTTTAACCAATATTTTATTTTTATCCACTTACAAGTTGATGAAAAACCTATCATTTATTCTTCGATCGAATAGAAGCATAGTGGGACTTACATGAAACACTGTTGATGTTATTGGGGAATTCGTATGAGAAACTATCATTGGTAAATGACCATTTAAAAAAATTGTGAGAATTTTGTTTATAGTGGTTGATTGTCCACCTCTTTACAATGCCATCTTTGACAGATTTTGGCTGTCAAATGTGCATGATGTTGCTTCAAATACGCAATCACATACCGGGTAAGGGTTCCTCGGAGCATCCAAAAAGTGGCTAGAGAAGGCTACGTTACCGTCCTTGCTCCAAAGGCATTGGAAAATATGACAACTAAAAAGGAATAACAATTATTGGGGTCCTCTTCAGGTTCAAACAAGATAGATGGACCACGAGAGACTTCTAGTGGAGTTGTTCCGATTGAGGAGGTTGAAGTACACAATTTTCCAGACAGAAAAATGTTAGGATCGGGGCCAAGAAAAATTGTCGTCATGTTTTCCAAAAACTTGCATGTATTGGTTATACGATCTGATGCATGCCCTCTAATACATAGGCGAATAGCATTTTCAGAAGAACATCTGAAACTATTGTCAATGAGGTAGACATGCTAACAAAAGTAGGGCATATTCGGAAATCTCAATACTCGTTGTGAACTGCTAATCAAGTATTGTGCAAAAGAAAAATGATAAATGGTGGATGCGTATTGATTTCACATGCCTAAATAGGGCATGCCCGTAGAATACATTCCTTGTCCCTTGGATAAATCAATTGATAGATTATAATTTCTGCAATAAAGTTGTTATATTTCATGGATGTGTTTGTTAGGTACAATTAGATACATATGGATACGAAGGACCATGATCATACTATATTTATCACTGATAGAGGGTTGCGTTATTATAAGGTAATGCCTTTCAGTTTAAAGAATGTTGGGCTACTTACCAGTATTTAGTGAGTAAAGCGTTGTAAATCATATTGGTAGAAATGTTAAGGTTTATATTATTGATATGATAGTAAAACGTTTGAAGAAGGAGGATAACTTGCTTGATCTCAAAGAAACTTTCTCTAACTTGGAAGCCATTAATTTGAAGTTAAATTCAGATAAGTGCACCTTTAGGGTACGATCTAGTACGTTTTTGCGGTATGTTATAAGTGAGAAGATTTAAGTCGATCCAGCGTAACTAAATACATTTCTTGCTATAGAACCTCATATATCCACAAAATAAGTTAAGATATTGTCAAGATCATCAGACAAGTGTGCGTTATTCTTCCAAGTTTTGAGAAATGCCAAGGAATTTAACTGGTCTCCAAACTATGATGAGGCATTCCTTAAGATCAAAAAGCATTTATCTTCACCCAAAACTCTATCTAAGTCGATAATGAGAGAAAGAATTTATGTTTACTTGACGATATCCGACTATTCAGTAAGTGCGGTGCTTGCTCGAGAAGTTAATAATTACTCTGGACCTGTTTATTATGTTAGCAAACGTTTTTTAAATGCTGAAAAAAAGTACCCAAAATTTGAAAAGTTAGTATTAACTCTAGTGATAGTAGCAAAAACAATGATAGCCTATTTTCAGGCAAATTCGAGTATTGTGCGAACTTCGTTTCCACTCTAAAGTATGTTACAAAAATCAGATGTATCGGGTCAGATGACCAAGCCGTCTGTGGAATTGTGAGATTATGATATCGATTTCTCTCCTCGAACTGCAATCAAAGCACAAGTTGTCTCAGATTTCCTGGTTGACTTTCATTCAAAATGTCCGTTTGTGGAATCTACTATTTATAGTCCTATGAAAGAATGGGTAGTCCGAACAGATAGATGACCCAATACGATGGGTTATGAAACATGAATTTACTTACTATCCCCCTTTAGAGACGCGATATACCAAGCAATACATTATTGATTCAATGCATCAAAGAGTGAAGATGAGTATGAGACAACAATAATTGGGCTAAGAATTGCTTGATAAGTGACTCACAGGTGCTCATACATCAAGCCCTGAGTCAATCTGAAACGAGAAAATAAAAGTTTAATACAAGCTTAGTAAAATATAGAAAACAAGCTTAATACAATTATTAAAATCTTCAGATTTCATCAAGGATTCTCAAATCTAAATAATAAGATATGGATTATTTGGAAAAATGCATATAAGGTAAAAATGATTTACAATCACGAACAACTAGTTCATCTTAAAGTTACTCATACTAATTCAAACAATCTAATCATGGTAACTATAGTATATACATAATAAACTAGAGAAAATCGGATGCTCTTGTGGGACAAACTGAGAGAGTTGTCTAACAATCCATATGAGTTGATTGTTATGGGTGACTTTAATTGCATTACGAATTCTTCTGAACATTTATCTTGTACAAACTTGTGTCTTAGAAGTTTTGATGACTTCAATAATACTATTTTAGACTATGCATGAGATGATGTAGGGTTTATAGGTTTCCCTTTTACTTGGACTAACAAAAAATGTTGGAATAGACTTGACAAAATCTTCAACCATGCCTTGATCACTATATATATATATATAATTCTATAAAACCAAAAACCTCCTTTAAGTTCTTTAATATGCGGTATCAACACATACACATAGACTTTACTCAAATAATTGAAGAATCGTGCAATCTTCCATTATATGGTCAATATATATATATATATATATATATATATATATATATATATATATATATATATTATGTGAAAAAACTAAAGAGATTGAAACTTAAACTAAGATCTTAGAATCAGGAATCCGTTGGTAATATATTCAATGTTATTGCCCAACCATGAGGAAGAAATAATATTATTTGAAAACAACTATCTGATCTCTAAATCATATGAAGATAAAGTTAAATTATCAAAAGCTAATGCCTATCTACTTCTTCTCTTGGAAAAGAATAAGTACCTTGGGAGAAAAAATAGAATTGATTAGATTAAACATGGAGACAAAAATACTAGCATGTTTCATAACTTTGTAAAGAAAAGGCAGAAACGGAACAAAATAAATGGTATCCTCAATGATGGTAAATGGATTGAGGAATATGCTCAAATCAGTGATTCTGTAATTGATTAGTTCAAAAACCTTTTGACAAACTCAAATACAGGCAATCAATACGTGGATACAATGAATATAATCCCAATTTAGTTACCGAATCTAACAACCACTATTTTATTGCCATTCCATCAAATGATGAGATTCACACAACTGTTAAAGAACTTAAAATAAGTAGTGTGGTTGACCCTAATTTCTTTAATGCATTCTTTGACCAATCATGTTGGAACATCATCCAACGGGACTTATGCTCTGCTATAAGGGATTATTTAATGGTAATCCTTCCTTAATTGGCATCTGTTCAACCACTATTTTCCTAATTTCAAATTTGAGAACCTTAAACAGTGGAAAGACTATAGACCAATTAATTGTTACTTTGTCTTCAATGGACTAATCTCCAAAATATTAAATGATCGATTTTCAATCGTTCTTCCCGAGATTATCTCCCAAGAGTAAGGAGGATTTGTTCTTGGTATAAGTATACATGAACACATCCTTATCTCCTAATAAATTGTTTATGACATATATAAAAAATTCAGAGGAGGGAACATCTTTTGAAGCTGTATATGACTAAAGAATTTGACAAGATAGATCATAGTTTTATCTTAAATGTTATGAATATTTTTGGCTTTCATAGTAATTTCATAAAACTAATAAATAATAGTATTCAATATGTATATTATTCTATTATTAGAAATGGTGAATTAAAAGGTTACTTTAAAGACCTTAATGATATTAGGCGGGGAAAACCAATCTCCCCCAGCCTATTCATAATTATAGAAGAATACCTCATCATATGTATTAATATGTTGTTCAACAACCACCATGAGATGAGATACAACACAAAAAGAAATCTTAGGATAAATTACTTGGCATTTGCAAATGACTTTGTCATATTTTTAAATGGTTGCAAAAATAACATCAATAGAAAGAAAATCATCCTTAAATTGTATCAATATATATCATGTCAAACCATTGATGCTGAAAAATCAAGTCTTATAACATCCTCTAACATTAATCAAAACAGAATTAAGTTAATTGAAAAAACTACTAGTTCAAGAATAAGTCTTTACCATTGAAATACTTAGTTAATAAGACTAATGTATGATTAGGATAATAGAACTCTATCATTTGTGGGTAGGATAGTACTGATTCGATCAGTACTAATAACTATCCCCACATATCATATGATATGCTTTATTATTCTCAATTTTGTCATAAATTGATAGAAAGACTATTTAACATATTTTTTGGGGGTTCCAAAGAATAATCTCAAACAATAATTTGGTCAAAATGTAATTTCTTATGTAAATCTTTAATGAAGGGGGTTTAAATATTAGAGAACTTATTGATCGTTATGATGTATTTTCATGTAAAATTTGGTATAAGTTTCATGAAAATAAGTTAATTTGGGCCAGGTATATGCATTATATATACTGCAAAAATCATCACCCCTTCAATTAAAAGCTAATACAAAAGGTTCAAAAACATGGAAAATATTTTAATATATCAAAAAAATTATTGAACCTCGTGTCTTATGGAATTTAGGAAATGCAAATATTGAGTTTTGGTTGGACAGGTGTTACAAAACTCGTCCTCTAATCAATTTTTCAAGATGAAAGCAATAATTAATGGTTAATTATTGATAAAGTCAATTCTTCTAGGCTAATAATAAGTGGGACCATGATAAATTAAGTTATAACATTCCTTCAGACATAAACAAGATTCTTCTGCTTAAAATAAAAAATCATAAAGTGGATACCATTATTTGATATTTAAACAAGTCAAATCACTTTAATTCTAAAGTCACGTGGAATCATTTGAGAAATAAAGGAAATGTCTCAATCCTTTATGCTAAAATTTAAAATAATGTAACTTTTACCTAATACTATTTACTCATGTGGAAGATTATGAAGGGCTTGATTTATGTGGACACTAACTTACAAAAGAGACACTTTAATCTTGCATGTAAATGTTATTGCTGTCAAAACATAGAAACTATTAATCACTTCTTTGTAAACTGCCCAATATCTTGGAATGTTTGGAATAATTTAGCTAGTTTATTTCACATAAATATAGTTAGATTTATGACAATCCATCCACATTAGAACAATTCTTTCATTAATAGTCTGTTGGTCCAATTGGTATTATATGAATAAGGCCAAGTATAATAACTTATCTATAACTTCTCAAAGTATATTAGATAAAGTATACTTAATTCTTGTTAGATTAGACAATTCTAATATATTCAAAAAGAAGATATGGATAGGATATACTAATGTTGCTAACATCATTTGCTGTTATTTCTATAAAAATAGTGCTAGCAAAGTAAATATCTATAATAGGATTCCTCTAAAAGACAATAGAGTTAACTTAAATACCGATGGCTTTTGTCTCACAAATAGTGAGTCAAGTGAAGCTGGAATTGTTAGAGATAAGAATTGTGAAATTATATTTTCATATGGTAGATTATATGGAAAGCAAAACCCATTAATCCGTAAAGGTATGTTTTGAATTGACGGTCTCATTTTATGTTTTAAAAAAAGTTTGACACAAGTAGATATAAAAACAGATTCCTCTATTTTTATTGACATGCTTGATAAGAACAATGACCCTTGGTATCTAAAACCTTTAATCAACTGGTATATAACTTTAATTGGATCAACAATATTTATTAAACATATTTCTAGGAATCAAAATCAAACGGCGTATTGGTTAGCTAGATGGACCCTAAAATGTAAAATGAGATTAGATCTAAATAACAATCAAATACCTAACTCTCTAAAAGCTATAACTTTGTTGGAAATTTTAGGTTTTGAAAATCTAAGAATTAAAGATTGATGTCTCTCGATATTTATTCAA
Source organism: Limnanthes douglasii subsp. nivea (assembly GCA_036936605.1). NCBI lineage: Eukaryota > Viridiplantae > Streptophyta > Magnoliopsida > Brassicales > Limnanthaceae > Limnanthes > Limnanthes douglasii. The sequence goes on from JAUPFV010000121.1 coordinate 122,526, forward strand.
AATTGAATATTTGTTTATGGAATCGATGGTTAGATTTACTCACAAGATTGATTTAAGTTCTATATGCATGTTTATGTTCTCATGTTCAAAGCAAAGTGTCTCATATATTCAAAGATCAACCTGATTGAGTGGAAGTCTGCTTTGGATCAAGAAATTACTACAGAATCGTTGTTTTTTTAATACAAGAACAATTTTGAATTTGGTGAAGGTTGTAGTGAAGATTGTCCCTGAAAAATATCATCTTTATCTAATGGTCATGTCTTCAAATATTAGAAAATGATCAGTATAAACATAGTAAAATACTTTTAAAGTCACTTTAATAAATAACCAATCTGTGTGCAAAAGAATCATCCGAGCAACAGGAGAGCTAGGATACTTGTAAAAACACACAAAATGAAAAAAACAAAATATTAATACTAATTTAGCACAATCAATGATCTTTGTGCCATGGAATCTGTAACGAAAGTATGAGAGGATATGGTGGGATAATGCAGATCGCAATGAATGGTAGTCTAAAAAATCATAGAATTTTTCTCTTGCCAAATATGATAGATCACCGCACTGAAATCGGCTCGCCAAAGATAGCTGAAGCCAAAGGTAGACGGAGTCTAATTACTGGTGGTGAGTAACCAAGAGGCCAATCAGAGGACATATGGGGAACTTAAGATTTATATAGCATGCCTCCCATACTAGTTGAGAGTATGGCCAATCCATGAGAAATACTCAGGGGATATGATGTATCTTTAAACAATAAGCATGTCTCTAGTTAGGATTTAGACAATGGAAGAGTATCCAAGAATATTGTGCTTGTTCCAGACGAGAAGGGTCCAAGGTACTTAAGGCGCAAAATGCTTAATAAAATTATATGTGGTGGTAATCATGAAATAGTTACGTTTCTGGTTAGGTTTCCAGAACTTAACATCCTCTCTATCAGAGGGGGATGGATGATATCAATAGCGTATCCAATTTTGAGCATATAGGATTGATGAGACCTTTTGTGTGAGCAGATCTGAGTATGTCTGTTACAAGTGTCATTAATGATTATATCAGTGACCATCCTAGTTTTTTGCATTCTTGCATAACGTATAATACTAAGACCCAATCGGTGAACAAGATAAGTAGGGAACAACCAATGATCATAATAGGGAAGGTGGAAGTATTATTATTGATATCCTCCTTATAGAACTTGACGGTAAGAGATTTTAAATTGATATTTTTCTTCCACTCTAAACTAAGGGACGATCCGATGAGGAGATTCTGTAGGTTATTATTTTTTACCTTTTCATATGAGAACCCATTTACACCAAATTAAAGAGGGGTTGGCACTTAAAATAAACGAAAAGTGTTTGAGGGTAGTCGTTTGATTCCAGACCGTAAGATCTAGAATCCAAGGTCGTCTTTCGGCGAGGGAAATATGATCTTAGTCCATGCAAAATTGGAACCTGAAATTTTCATTTTGGGTCTTAACCACAAGATTCTATAAAATATTTGAGATAGTTCCTTAAGTACACAAACTGTAAAGATGAAGAAAGACAACCAATACACCTGACTGATAAATATGACAGTCTTAATAAGTTGTAGTCTACTCGTATATGAGAGGTGTTTCGAAGCTCACGAGTTGATATGACTTGTTACTTTATGGAAAATAAGCATGCAAAATAATTGTATGAGGGACTAGAAGTAATGAGGGAGGAGCTTAAATAAAAAATATGAATAAATAATAGAGTTATAGATCTAGTTGGATACCCCTGATAACTAAATATGACTGCTGGTGGGGTTGAGGTGGAGGCCCGAAAGGTTGGAAGTTTCCTCAATGCGTTCTTTTATAAGGTTAATTAAGTTAGTATTAGCACAACAAAAAACCATTCAGTCATCTATAAAATAAAGGTTAGTGATTTTGAGCTTACGGAACATCCAATGGAAGTCAAGTGAAAAATATTGACTTTTCCTTTTTAGAATACTTGAAAGCACTAGTTTAATAAGGAAAAAAAGAAACGGGGAGAGGGGATCCCCCTTTGTCGTAGACCTATTTTACCATGGAAATAACTAAAACAATTTTTATTGATGATAATTGAATAAGAATGAGTTAAGATGCAATGGATAATTGAGGCACTCATATGATTGGGGAATGCCATAACATAGAGAACATCAAGTAGGATATATCAATAAATATTTTTGAAAACTTTCATCAGGTCGATCTTGAGGGCAGCACAGGGACCTACCTTATTGGTATGCTAACCATATAAAAGCTCTTTCGAAAAGAGAATATTGTTGGAGATACTTCGACCATGTATAAAGATCAATTGAGATAATTTAATGAGATATGGAAGAGAATCCTCAATATTTTTAGTAAGGATCTTGGGGATGACCATCTAAGTATAATTGCATTACGCAATGGGTCTGAAATCGGAGAGGAAAGAGGGATTGTCTGACTTTTGGATCAAAGTAATGAAAGTCTTATTTCAATAATGATCTATACAACTATGGAGGAAAAATTGATGGACAGGCTTGCAGAAGTCAGGGCCAAAGGTGGTCCAAGAAGACTTCAAACAAATACCGGTGTAGCCGTCAGGCCCGAGGGATTTATTACTGTTAGTATCGAATAAATATTTTTTTATCTCATATTCGGTTACAAACCGGATCATATGGTTTATTCTATGTTTGATGATTAAAATATAGATATGCATGATCCTTTAGATATTGGTTTACAAAATCCAACCTTCGAAAAAAAATATTTCCATGATAGTGCTAACACTAGCACTAGTTCAAAGTCTATGAAGAAAACATTTTCGGTATGAGAATAATTTATTGAAACATAAAAATAATACAGCTATGTGTAAAGTATATCGAAAAGAAAGGTTATATAAGGGGGAAAACAATATAACAAATCGAGGGGTATGGTATTATTCATATCTTCAATAACTTTAGAATGATTTATAATTTGGTGTCTATTTTCAAATGTCTAATCATACCGCTGGTGCTGCTATTTTGTTTTTCCAATCTTATACGATTTGTTTTTTCACATGTTGTAAACATAACTATATTATTTTCATGTCTCTCAATAAAGTAGTCTAATACCTAAGATATTTAATTTCTAAACATCAAACTAGTGCGATTATCGCTAGCATTGAAATAATATGTTTGAGGGTTATATTTGTAGACCACTATCTAAATGATCATACATATCTACGCTTTTATCATTAATAAAATATAATTTAGGTTTATAGGTCAAGAAAGTTGGAAAGTACTATTCGGTCATTTTCTTGGCACCATTAAAATAATTATAATAAAAATATTAAACACCTAGTTATATGCAATAGATCAAACGATAACGAAAATAAAATAATGGATAGAGTATACCAAGCACTTATAATCACCAATGATCCACCATTAAACAAAATATAAAAATCGAATATTATAAAAGAAGAAGTTGGTTTGAGATATTACCGAAGTTGGTTTAAGAGATAATAAAAGTTAGTTTGAGATATTTTAGAAAAAGAAGGTCCTTTGAGAGATGATGAATACGAAATAAAGCAGGTTTTTCTCTATTTATAGAGAAGAAACTACCAAAAATAAAATAGCCTTCGGACCCAAACGAGCATCCATTTCAATACAATATTTATTTTTAAAAATGATTGCGTGTAATGGAAGCCTAATCAGAGTAGTGGTCGCTCATTCATTCAAATGAATATTTAAAAAATATTAGAGCAAATGGGCGTCCGCTATGCCAAATGAATGCCCGTTTGTTGCAATGGCTAGTTAATCTAGCTATTGGTGGGTTGTTTAAAGATAATGGGCGTCTCTTTGGCATAACGGACACCTATTTTCGCCAATGACAAGTTCGACTAGCCGTTGAAGCAAACAGATATTATTTCGGCACAACAGATGCTCGTTTGCTCCAACAGATAGGCAAATGTAACCATTGGAGAAAACGGGCATCCGTTATGTCAAACATATACACGTTTACTCTAACAGATATAATCTTTTTCACCTATAAATATCATCATTCCAACCATTTTTTCTCAAACCAAACATATTATCGAACTACTCTTGAAAGTTTCTAATTAAATATATATTATATTTTACTATTTTTTATATTATTACAAACCAATTTTTTGTTTTATATTCAGTTGCTCCGAGAACTAAAATTATATTATAAAATATATCGATAAAGCATCCAGATCGAGAACAAGATCCAGGACGGTCAATGAAGAAGTTAAAATATAGGAACAATCAGATGAGGGTCTTGAAAAATATATTTGACATGGGTCGACTATGATGTTATCGTTCCGAGTGGAAATACAATAAACGCGAGTATGGATATACTTAGATTACATTGAGCACAATGGTGTACAAGGTACTCAATTCCTAATTGATAATCTTCTTAACTTAAGGCTGGTTATATTTTACAACATGTAGTTCCAAATGGTATGTCAAGATAGTAGATAAATTTTATGGAAATGCAAATATAAATATAGAAAATAAATTAAATTATAGAATGCACTTCACCTTTTAACGGTAAGAGGGGTACATTTTATATATTTGACTTATAACAAGAATTTGGTTTTCCTACATTAGATTTAGGAAATGATTTAATGTCTTTAAGTTATCCAAAAAAGAAGTAGTCTAATGATTGGACTTTGATATTAGAAGAAGCAATAAACCATTAAGTCATCTACAAAATAAAGTTAGTGATTTTGAGCTTATGGAACTTCCAATGGAATCCGAATGAGGGGTGATGTGTCTTCTTTATTAGAATACTTGAAAATACTTGTATAATAAGAACGAAAAGAAACGGGGAGAAAGGGTCCTCTTGCCATAGACCTATTTTACCGTGGAAAGAACATAAATTATTTTTATTTATGTTGATCGAATAAGAAAGAGTTTAGACACACTGGATAATCCATTCAATCATATAATTAAAGAAATCCATGGCATAAAAATGTCAAGAAGAATATGCCAACGAATATTTGTGAAACCTTTCATCAGGTTGATCTTGAGGGTAGCATGATGACCTTTTATGTTGGTATTGTAACCATGTAGAAGCTCTTAAGAAAGAAGGATACTGTGAGAATACTCCGACAAGGATGAAGGCAAATTTAGATTAGTCAATAAGTGATAGGAAGGAATCCTTAGTCCTATTAGTAAGAATCTTAGAGATGGCCTTGTAAGTAATATTGCAGCACGCAATGGTTCTTAAGTCGTATGAGGAAGATGGGTTGTCAGACTTTGAGAGCAGAGAAATGAGGGTCTTATTCCAGCAAGGGTCCATATGGCTATAGTGGAGAACATGATGGAAAACCTTGTAGAATTTATTGTAATGGTGGCCCAATAAGACTTAAAAAAACAAGTAGTGTAGTCGTTAGGGTCGGGGGCTTTGTTACTATTAATACTGAATTAGGCTTTTTTATACCTCATTTTTGGTTTCATACATAATCAAATGGGTTTTATCATAGGCACTAAGTTTGAAAGTGATCAGGCTTCTAACTCTATTAAGCCCAAGGTAATTAGAGGGGGTGACACTAAGGAGATTAGAGAATTGGTTAACAAAAATGTCAGTCACGCCCTTAAAAAAGGAATAAATGACACCATAGGGGTCATTAATAAATATATTTGGTTCTGTAGATATGAGTTTTGATACTATTATGGAAGAATTCGAAGTTACATTCCTATAACTTGATCCAAGTCTCACGAGACTTCTGCTTAAAGAAGGAATATTCCATATGGCTAAACAAGAGGTAATTCTTTAAGGAATAAATGTTGGCATTGACGAGAGAATGTTTAAGGGGGTCATTTGTTAGGTTATGTGGGGCTTAAAATATGGAAGATTGGATGGAAGAGAAACATTCACTAATGTTAGTCAACTCTCTTTTATATAGACAAGAGAGTGCAATTTGGAGGCGTTTCACCTTGGAGAGGATGATGGACATGAATAAGTCTTCGATGGAAAGGTTCTAGTTATTGGTGATAATAAGAAGATAATTAGGGTGGGATTTCCATATACCAGAAAAACCGAAAAGATTTTTCGATAAAGTGAGTCGGAGTAAGGTACATGGTAATAGATGTGTGATTAGGGGTATGCGGGTAATCATAGTGAGTAAAAGAGGTTGGAAAGTCATTATCACAATGGTTGTTGACAAGAATATGACCAGTTTTTGAAGAAATAGGGTTGCTTGCTTGTTTGTTGGACTAATAAAATTGAAAGCCAATGGCTTGGAGATTGTTCAGCTCACTGTGGTAACAAAAATTATGTCTATAGACGTGGTATAAAGGTCCATATTTCCCATTCGGTCATCTGGCTTCTAGATGGCATTTAATTCGCCTAGAGTAATCCAATGAATACTTTTAGTGACGGGAAGATATGGAACATATATCATGCCAAATGAGGGAGCGAACGACGGGTTGTTCACCCCGTAGATAGCAAAGAGAATGAGGTTTTACATTATATATAGGTAATAAACAATATATAATTTGACGAGATATATAAAAGTAACTATAAATTCATTAGCCATAATCTACCTAGAGGGTGCTGTGATTCGTTTTAAAGTGTCAAAATTAAAGAGTAGAACGTATAATACTATATTTTTTTCTTTAAATTTAATATAATTTGAGAATACGTACTTGGTAACATATTTTTTTCGGACTGGGTCATAGATCTAGTTTTGTTCGTCTTAAAAAAATTAAAGCTAATAGTATATAGACTTTTAAAAAAACTAAAAATAAAGAGAGAATGACATGGTGGTGATGAAACATATGTATTTTAGATATTATATAAAATGATGGTTATTACATATTAAATAATTCATTCATTATTGATAGTTGGGTATAGGGCTGTCAACGGTTCTTCGGAACCGAGAACCGGACCAGAACCAAACCGAGAACTGGACCGAACCTTAACGGTTCGGTTCGCGGTTCTATTTTAAAACTGAAAACCGATAAGGAACCGGAACAAAAAAATTGGTTAGGAACCGAACCGATATGGAATCGAACCGATAAAACCGGTAAAACAATAGAACCGATACAGAATCGAACCGATATAACGGATAAACCGCTAAAACCGATAAGGAATCAGACCAATAAAACCGTAATAAAACCGTTAAAATCGATTATATATTATTATTATTTATTCTTTTATAAATTATATTACCAAAATTAATAGTTAATTATCCATTTTTAAAAAAAACAAACATTAATTTATAAATTTTAGTTTTTATATTATTTATTTAAATAAAAATAAAATTTTAATTGGATTTAATTTTTTTTAAATGGACCGAACCGGACCGATAACGAACCGGACCGAAAACCAAACTCGGACCGAACCGGAACCGAACCGAATCGGACCGAACCGGACCAGACCGAACCGAACCGAAAGCTTAGCGGTCCGGTCCGGTTCCAAAAATTAGAACCGAAAGCTTAGCGGTCCGGTTCGGTCCGAACCGATAAGCTTAGCAGTCCGGTCCGGTTCCATCAAAGCCCTGACCGGACCGTTAACAGCCCTAGTTGGGTATTATGTGGCATTAAAGTTTAGTGTTCTCAGATACATTTATGCATAAGCTTTTAGTCGATTCGTTCGGTTCTCGATTATTTTGGTTTTTGATTTTATAAATTCTTTTAAATTGGTAATTGTTTAGGTTCATTTGGTAATCATTTATTAACCAAATAAAATTTTGTTTCATATCTGGTTATTTTCGGTTCAGTATGATATAACTTTTTAAAAATATTTTCGTTATATATTTATATATTTTTTTAATTTACCATTATATTTTAGAAAAAAAAGTAAATTCTAGTGGACGGTTGATTTAATTAAATATTTTCGATATATATATATATATATATATATATATATATATATATGCGCAAGTCAATTTAGTTTAGCTAAACATTTATAATATGATTTCACCAAAAAAACATTTATAATATGTTATCTATTTTTTATCAGAGATGTTCGAATATTAAACGGAAACCGAAACCTTTTTATTTTGGTTCTAGTTAAAATATTACGACTAAGTACAATCTCTCTTAAAATTTTAGGGGTGAGCATTGTATTTATTATTTATTTTTAATTACTAATTATCAATAACATAACTAAAAAGAATTTTAGCTATTGAAATTTATTTATTTTTAATTACTAATTACTAATTATTTATTTTGGTGGTGGTGGTGGTGGTGGTGGTGGTGGTGGTGGTGGTGGTGGTGGTGGTGGTGGTGGTGGTGGTGGTGGTGGTGGTGGTGGTGGTGGTGGTGGTGGTGGTGGTGGTGGTGGTGGTGGTGGTGGTGGTGGTGGTGGTGGTGGTGGTGGTGGTGGTGGTGGTGGTGGTGGTGGTGGTGGTGGTGGTGGTGGTGGTGGTGGTGGTGGTGGTGGTGGTGGTGGTGGTGGTGGTGGTGGTGGTGGTGGTGGTGGTGGTGGTGGTGGTGGTGGTGGTGGTGGTGGTGGTGGTGGTGGTGGTGGTGGTGGTGGTGGTGGTGGTGGTGGTGGTGGTGGTGGTGGTGGTGGTGGTGGTGGTGGTGGTGGTGGTGGTGGTGGTGGTGGTGGTGGTGGTGGTGGTGGTGGTGGTGGTGGTGGTGGTGGTGGTGGTGGTGGTGGTGGTGGTGGTGGTGGTGGTGGTGGTGGTGGTGGTGGTGGTGGTGGTGGTGGTGGTGGTGGTGGTGGTGGTGGTGGTGGTGGTGGTGGTGGTGGTGGTGGTGGTGGTGGTGGTGGTGGTGGTGGTGGTGGTGGTGGTGGTGGTGGTGGTGGTGGTGGTGGTGGTGGTGGTGGTGGTGGTGGTGGTGGTGGTGGTGGTGGTGGTGGTGGTGGTGGTGGTGGTGGTGGTGGTGGTGGTGGTGGTGGTGGTGGTGGTGGTGGTGGTGGTGGTGGTGGTGGTGGTGGTGGTGGTGGTGGTGGTGGTGGTGGTGGTGGTGGTGGTGGTGGTGGTGGTGGTGGTGGTGGTGGTGGTGGTGGTGGTGGTGGTGGTGGTGGTGGTGGTGGTGGTGGTGGTGGTGGTGGTGGTGGTGGTGGTGGTGGTGGTGGTGGTGGTGGTGGTGGTGGTGGTGGTGGTGGTGGTGGTGGTGGTGGTGGTGGTGGTGGTGGTGGTGGTGGTGGTGGTGGTGGTGGTGGTGGTGGTGGTGGTGGTGGTGGTGGTGGTGGTGGTGGTGGTGGTGGTGGTGGTGGTGGTGGTGGTGGTGGTGGTGGTGGTGGTGGTGGTGGTGGTGGTGGTGGTGGTGATGGTGATGATGATGAGTTTAGAAAGAAAGTTAGTTTGTTCCAAAACCGACTTTTAAAATATTAAGTTTAAAAAACTGATTTAAAAATGGATTTTCAAAAATTATTTTAAAACCTTTTTTCACTTTTATTTAAAAAATTCAAAACCTTTTATTTATTTATTTGTAATTATGATAGAAATTTAACTAGTTTTAGACTATCTACATTGAAAGACATGAATATATTAAAGCTTTTAATTTAATGCATGGATTTATTTATCATCTTATCATCGGTGTTTTTATAAATTTATGAAAACACAGATGATAAAGCTTAGGTCACAGTCGACCAGAACTTTAAACAAACATGTGACCTATTACTAGCTATGAAATTAGGTTTCTTACAGCTCACACAAAGTATTTAAACAAAAGAACTTTTATTGATGAGATTAGTCGTCAATGTCATGCTTTATGCTTTCGCGATTTTGATAGGGCATGGCCATATACACAAATTTAGTATTCAAATTCGTTCTCAAATTGAAACCTCAGGACTCTCTCTATTTTCTCTCACTTTACTTTTATCATGCACAGTAAATGTGAGGATGCGTTTTTCAACGTCATTTTAGGTCTTATTCTAACTCCACTATTTGCACTTGCATTTAATACATTTTGTTTTTCAACTATTTTCATTAAGTATGTTTGGTTTTTTTTTTCGTTTATAAAATAAAATGACAATATTAATTTTTATTTTTTATTTATTTAACGAGATGTTAATGATTAATCATAATTTTTAATTTTCTAAATTCTGAAATAGTTTTTTATTTAAATTAAATTTTTATGAAAATTAAAAATTACAATGAGAGTTAGTTTATACATACATGGTGGCATTTTCCGAAATATGAGTTTTATGATCTTTTTCTAACAATAAAAAACATAACAGAGTTCCAAACATAAAATACAACCAAATATAATGAAATATTTTTTAGTAATAAAAAATACAATAACATCAAATTGCACGCCAATAAATAATTATTTTGTGTGCCAAAAAAACCAACCGAGAAACAAACAAAACTTAAATATTTATAAAAACATCACTAAATGGAAAAAAAACATAAAGTTAGTAATGATTTAGCACGGCCAATGATCTTTATGTCATGGAATCTCTAACAGATGTGAGAGAAGATGCGGCGGGATAATGCGGATCCTAACGAATGAGAGTCTGAGAAAATACTAGAGTTTGTCTTTTTCCAAATATGATTGACCACCGCACAATAATCGGCTTGCCAAAAGATGGTTGAAGTCGGAGGTAGACGGAGTCCAAGTACTATCGGTAAGTAACCAAAAGGTCACTCATAGACATGTGTGGACCTTAAGCTATATGGATCACGCCTCTCACACTAGTTGGGAGTAAGAATAATTTACTAAAATATGGTTGATTGATTTAGGGAGCCTATTACAGGAGAAACACTCAGGGGATGCGATATATCCATAAGGAAGAAGTTTGTCTCTAGTTTGGAGTCAGATAGTGAATGTGTGTTTGGAAATGTTGTGCTTGTTCTAAACTAGATTGGCAGAAGGTACTTGGGGCACATAAGGTTGAATAAAATGATAAATAGTGGTAATCGTGAAGGAGTTACGGTTCTGGTTAAGGATTCAAAGCTTAACATCATCCCTGCCAGTGGGTGGGGGGGGGGGATATCGATAGCGTTTCCAATTTCGAGCATATAAGATTTGTAAGACCTTGTGCGTAAACGGATCTGAGTGTGCCAGTTCCAAGAGCCATTGTTGATGATATCGAAGACCATTTTGTTGATGTGCATTCTAGCATAACGTATATTATGACCTAAATCGTCATCAAGAGAATTAGAGAAGAAACAAGAACCATAGCAGAGGGAGGTGGAAGTATCGTTATTAATATCAACCTTATAAAGCTTGGCAGCAAGATATTTTAAATTTATGATTTTTCTCCACCCCAACTAAGGAAGAGCCAATTAGGAGATTATAGAGCTTTTCGTCTTTCACATTTTCATATAGGAACCCATTTACACCAAATTAAAGAGGGGTTACCACTCAAAATTTACGAGAAGTATTTGAGGGCAGTTGTCTGATTCTAGACCCTAAGGTTTAGAATCTTAAAGCTTCCCTTTGACGAGGGAAATGTGATATTTGTCCATGCGACTTTGGAACCATAAATTTTCATCTCGAGTCCGGAGTCTACGAAATAGTTGAGAGAGTTCTTTAAGGATAAAACTAGAGAGATAAAAACAGATGACCGATATACCTAACCGACGAATTGGACAACCTTGATATGATGTAGCCTACCCGCATATGAAATGTGTTTGGAAACCCAGAAGTTGATGCGACTCGTTATTTTATGGAAAGAAACACGCAATAATTGTAAAAGAGGCGAGAAATCATTATTAATACCCCCAAGTAATGAACATGAATAAATAATATAGCGATAGATTGAGTCAGATATCGTGATAGCTAAATATGACTGCTGGTGGGGTTACGTTGGAGGCTCAAGAGGTTGAAAGATTCCTAAATTCCTTCTTTTATAAGGTTAATTGAGTTAGTATTGGCATAACAGAAAACCATTAAGTCATATGTAACGCAAAAGTTAATGATTTTGAGCTTTTGACACTTCCAGTAGAAGCGAAATTGGGGTGTTGACTCTTTTTTAGAATACTTGAAAGTACTTGTATAATAAGGATGAAAAGAAACAGGGAAAGAGGATCCTCTTGCTATTTACCTAATTTACACCATGGAAAAAACCAAAATTGTTTCCATTGATACTAATCTAATAAGAAAAAGTTGAGATGCACTAGATAATTCAAGCCACTATACAATTGGGGAAGTCCATGACATAAAACACATTAAGTAGGAGATACAAATGAACATGTAGAAGCTATTCAGAAAGAAGGATATTATCGGAGTTAATCTGGTCATGCATGAAGGTCGATTGAGAGGAGTTAGTGAGATATTGGAAGGAATCCTTAATCTTGTTAGTAAGGATCTTGGGGATAAAATTATGAGTGACATTGCAACATGAAATGCATCTGAAGTCGGCGGGAGAAGATGGGATTCCTGAATTTGGGATTAGAGCAATGAGGGTCTGATTCCAGCAAGTGTACATACAAATATAGCGAAAAAATTGATGGCCAGCCTTGCAGAAGTCAGGGGTGAGGGTTCCTAAGAAGACTTATAAAAACAAGTATTGTAGCCCTCAGAGCCGAAGGCTTTATTATTGTCAACCTGATGATATGGGTTTTATCAGAGGTACTAAGTTTGGAAGTAATCGGGCTTCTAACTCTATTAAGGTCAGGTTAATAGGGGGAGAGGGTCTTTTGACACCAAGTATATTAGATAAATGGTAAATAAAAATTCCATCCACACGCATAGGTTGGAACAAATGACACCCTGAGGGTCATTAATAAACAACTTTGTTTCTGGAGATGTTAAATTTGATACTATTGTCAAATAATTTAGAGTCACGGTCCTCTAATTTGAACCAAGTCTAACGGGATTTATACTAGAAGAAAGACTCTTCTGCACAGCTAAAGAAAATGTAATTCTTTGAGGCGGAAATTTCAGCCTCAAGGAGAGAATAGTTTATGAGGTCATTTGGCAGGTTGTGTTGGGCTTGGTGGAGGAGATCAAAATTTGGAGATTTTCTAGCTTGGAGAAGATGATGAACATGATGGGGCCTTTTATGGAAAGGTTACAGTTATTAGTAACAATAGGAATATAATTAGGGTGGGATTACCACATGCTAAAAAACCGAAGATGTTTTATGGAAAAGTGACTCAAAGTACTAATGTAAAAAGTAATAGAGGTAGTATAAATGGAGTTCTTGCTTGTTTGTTGGACCAATAAAATTACAAACCAGTAGATCAAAGGTCATTAAGCTCACTATGGTAACAAAAGTTATTGAGATCATCTATAGACATATAGACGTCTAGTTTTCTTGTTCGATCATCTTGCTTACATATGGTATTAAATTTGCAAAGAGAAATCCAAGGAATTCCTTTGCGATGGGAAGATATTGTAGAGATATCATACCAAATTGGGAGCAAACGGAGAAGTCGTTAAACCTGTAGATACCAGAAAGAGAGAAATAAATGTTACACGATATATAGGTAATGAAACAATCTATAATTTAAAGGGATATATAAATTAAAAATAACTTTAAATACACTAGGATTCTGAGCAATCTAAATTATATCCAGAGGGTGCCTCGTGTGATTGGTTTTAAAAATCCAAAAGGGAATTTAATACTATCCATTTTATTTTCTTTAACTTTAGTTTCTAATATGCATATAAAAATAATATGACGAGTGAATACATATTTGGTAACGTCTTTTTTACGGACTGGGTCATTGAGACCACGCACGTTCCAAGATGATATAATCAAAATGATAATGAGATGGAAAGAAAAGTTACGTGGTTTACAGATTGATGACCATGCCTCGAGTTTCTCATGGAAGATATGAGCATTGATATGTATCCTAGTATGGGTAAGGAATGAATGGACTTATGTGGCAACTTGATCAATATAAGAAATATCATAGTAAACTTGGGCGAAGCTAGAGATGAACAAGTATAAGAGCATCGAACCTTTAGCTATGAGCTTAGTGAAAGGTGTGATAAACTACCAGTAAACACTCAAATTTAGTTGAATGGATAACGCCTTCCACCAACACTATCGGGACTTCAATAGAATCTCCAAGAGGATCATCGGGCATTTCAACCAAATATCCAACAATATCTTGCAACTATCTAGCCGAATGCCAACAATATCATATAATATTTTAGCGTAATATCTAACGACATAAATCTCAGGCATTTCAGTAGGGTATCCAACAGGTTCCCCTATATCATGGAGTATAACCGAACATTCACTAGGTCATACTTGAGCTCCAGTCAAACTACCATTAATGACTCTAATATTTTCGAGTGCAACCAAATGTTTACAATCTTGGTTAACAATCCAGTTTAGATTCTAACATGCTTCGATGCCGCCATTAGGAGAACATACTTAGTACCACGCTACTCCACCCTCGTATGAGCCTCAACAAAATTATGCATCGGTGCACATGAACATAAGTCAGTAATACACACAGACCTCAATCCCTATGGAAGGGAACCCCTAGAACGTGCTAGACTATGCTTACAAGGTTCAGTTGATCCCCTCATAATGTTATCTTACATGACAGTCAAGCCCATACTATGCGCAATACCCCCATTATTATCGACTAGTGTTCACAAACAGAAGTGATGAATCATATTTTTCGAGCAATGGTAAGGACCTGAAAATCAACAGACTTATACATTCATCTAACATACAAACAATAGTCAATTGGATATTATCTTGAAGGACGATGAGGATTTGGAAGACGATAAATAATTTTGGGCTCTTTATATCCTTTATTGAGATCTCTCGACAAATTTCTGCAATTGTAAGATGGAAAATACAATAGAAATGAAAATCTAAAGCACTGCTTTGAGTATTTCAAAAGCGAGATAGTATGGTCCAAGGCTAAATAAGATGAAAGACATGGTCTTTTTAATGATCTTCCACGATAGTGCCATAACATGGTTTAAAATACTCTTCACAAATGCATAAAAAACTTCAAGATAAGAACAACTTGTATAAATATTTTCATTAATTCTAATTTTATCAAGATATATGCAGATTAAATCATTCACTTCAAGTAACGACCGAACAAAACCCTATGAGGAGACAATCAAAGGTTCATTGACATAAAAAGCTAGTTGCAAGATTCTTATGACTTGGTGGCACGAAATACAGACGTGAAATGCTACATAGACCTCTATTAGATGCTATTCTAAAAAATATGATACTCAAATTTAAAGACCTGATCAAGCAGGAAGGTTCATTACATCAGGGTCGAAGACATCTCTAGAACATTTGTCAATATAGATACAACAACTCCCACTACATATACTCGTAATATCCTTGGTGCAAATAAAATATCAACTCACAGTGGCTTAGGTGAACTCCAAACCACATCTGGAGACATTCAGAAATAGTACGGACAGTTCGGAAAAACCAAAGAAAAATCAAAACGATAGAGGTACCATAATAACAACAACAACTGATAAATGAATGTCCGACTAGAGGATAATTCATCAAGCTCATTAAGAACCCAGTCGTAATATGTGAATGCACTAAGGATATAATCACATAACGAAGGAAAAATAAGTTACATGCCCCCAATGGATCAGAAAGACAAACCCAACTTTTGGAAATTCCATAATGATATTAGTCAATATATCGGGAATTATTGGGCATTGCATGACTAAACCCAGAAATATGATTGATGAAGAAAATATATTGGAGTTCGTTAGGAAAAGAATAAAAATAAACCAGTACATGGATCGTTTAAGGAGATCCTCTACCAATTCATGAGAGGCAAGCTCCAACAACATCAGATAAACCCATTATTTTGGAAAAATACAATCTTGAATTAGAAGATAAGAAATATATTGAACAGAATCCCAATGAATAAATTGTTGGAGCCATTGCAATCCTTACCTAGTTCGGGGTTCTCGAATGATGATTTACGAGAACAGGTGATACCCTATAACAGTATCGTTCTAATCACACTAGAATTGGTAAGAGTAGTAGTCTCACATGTCATAATCAAGTCCGTAAGATCTTCAAACATCCTCTAATATAATAAGTATATTAAGATGAAGGGATCCATTCTTGACTCAATCTTAACGAGTTTTGACTAGTTTTATTGGTACAGATACCAACCTCTTAGAAGAACTCACCTTAGATGTCACATTTATAAGAACAATATTCTGAAAGACAGTTTGATTATTCATGATAGAAACTCCCTATTCTTATAACTTTACCTTGGCAAGATCATGGCTAGAAGAAATGTATTTTGTATTATCCATAGTCTATTAATTCTTCTATTACCAGATTAATGAAAAAGTATGAGTTATCTGAAGGAAATAGAAGACTTTCAAGAAGTGTTAATGAGCTTCCTTCGTCTTTAAAAAATAAAAATTAATAGATTTCCGTGATGATATAAAAAATGATTCAAAAGAGCCCCACATATTATTGAGCCAGAAGAAAAAGTCAAACACATTAGTAGAAAGAAAACAAAATATTATGAATTGTATGTAACTTACTAACCGATTTAAGGTACGAGTCACTTAACTTCTTAAATCATAATTTAGATATGTTCGCTTAGAAATTGCATGATGTTAGT
The DNA here is from genome assembly GCA_036936605.1 of Limnanthes douglasii subsp. nivea. Lineage (NCBI taxonomy): Eukaryota > Viridiplantae > Streptophyta > Magnoliopsida > Brassicales > Limnanthaceae > Limnanthes > Limnanthes douglasii. The sequence goes on from JAUPFV010000121.1 coordinate 138,947, forward strand.
AGAATCATGACCGAAGTTTTATGCCACACATTATTTATCAATAATAATTTACAGACAATTAAATAAAAATGAAAGTCTTACTCCCAACAAAAGAAGGAAACCACTATTCAAGAGGTGAACAAACTAACTAACGTATACCAAATTCGAGACTCTTATTACTTAGTATGGATAACCAATACAATACTCGTAAAAAAAAGTAAATGACAAATGAACACTGACTTGACAAATATTAATAAAACTTATCTGAATGAACATTTCCCTCTACCATGAATCGATCGGTTCATAGATGTAACTACCAATATACATATGTATGAAGATGATCAAGAGAGCACACAATGCTTATCACAGAAAAATGATTGTATTACTAAAATTTTATACCTATTGGGCTGAAGAATGCAAGATTTACATATCAACTTCTTATCAACAAGGTCTTTTCCACACAACTTGGTCAGAACTTGCAAGAATATATTGAAAAAAAAAGGTTCTCATACTAGTTGTGAGATGTTGTTACTTGTATACTATTGATCATTCCTATAGACGACACCAAATAAATCTGTAGTACCGCTATGACTCAGGTGGTGTATAATATGATTAGAGTGAGCGGTTGAAAATCAATTGAAATGAGGCATTTTGGAAGTGGAGTAAAAGCAAATTTGTTCGGGTCTTTGGACCCAAAGTGAATAATATTAAACTAGTGAGGAGATCAGATTGGTTCAAATTTATATACATAACCGGACTATGCGGCATCCATATTCTCAATACATGATTTTTTTTAATTTGTTTAATTGATTTATTTTATTTCTTTGAAATGTTTTAATTTGATTTGTTTAATTTGTTTGGATCATAATTGATTTATTTGAATTTATTTCATTGATTTATGAGAATTAATTTATTAATTTATTTTATATACTTCCATCCAATGTGCAATTGATAATTTGAATTGTTTGAAGTGTTTAATTAACTTATTCGCATGTCCTAAAAATTTTGGAGTCTAATATTTTTATTATAAGAAATAATCAACATTAAAGTCTCTCAAAAACCTTCAACCAATAGGCCATACGAACAACATTTTTCTATTTCCTACATGTACAGATACATGATCTTCAAATAAGATATTAAAAAGGGGATATTTGGAATTGGAACTTGGAAAAAGAACTAAAATTTATAATTATCATCCAAATGATGAAGATAAAGTAAGAATAACTTATCTTGTAAATGGACCGACTATATCCAATATGACAAAATATTGTTCCATTTATATTATGAAAATGAATTATTTTAAGAATAGTTGATTTAAAGACAATGGTACGAGTAGTTTTGTATTTATGATTAAAGGTTTTAAAAATTAGAATCTAACTAACAGATGAATAAACATGTTAGTGAAATCAATAGTCATAAATTTTTTATTAAAGCATATGAAGATCTTATGAAGAAAAATAAAATATTGAATATTCATTTTAAAATCGTAGTACAAAAGCATAAGCTAATTATTTTGTTTGATGCCCACTACAACTATTAAGCGGATATTTTGTGGTATCAAATATGTGAAGAATGAGTTGAAAAATCAAATATATAATCAATGACTTAATGTTTGTTTAATGATATTTGTGGAGACACAAATGTTTATTACCATCGATGATCTAAATATTATCAAGTGCTTTTAAACCATAAATGATACATTTACGCTTGGATTAGATATAGTTTTTCATTTTGAATTGTAAATGATACATTGATATGTTTTTACTATATAATACCCAAAATTTATTTTTTGCTCAATTTTTTCTATGATATTTTTTAATATATCCTATATTTTAATTTTAGATATATCTTATTCAACATTCCATAATGTGTTTTCATGTTTTTATTTTGGTCCTCCTATCGATTATTCTAGTGGAACTTTATTGTCAATTTTTAACAATATACATCTCTTTTGATGGCGCGTCATCTCCTAGATTTATATATGTGGTTGATCATTTGACTATAATGATTTCTTTTATATTATCTCTTGACTTCAAAACATTAGGTGAAGGTCCCTCGACTAAATTTCTTCCATATAGTCTGTTGACTTTAAGGTATCTGATAAGCATCCCTCGACTATGATGATTTTGATAAATTTAGTCCCTCACACCTAAGGAGTCAAATATTAAATTTATCAAAATAGTCATAGTTGAGAGACGTTCGTCGAACATTTTGAAATCAAATGACTAAATTTATTGAAATCGATAAACCGACATAGTTTCATTAAATATTATTTTTAAAAAGCTATTATAATTAAAAAACCAATGACGGATTTAAACCTCACCTCTTATATGCTAAAATATTTCTTTATAAATAAAATTATTTTAAAAATATATTTGAATTAACCAATAAAATCTTGATGGATTTTATTTTTTCAACGGTATATATTATATTGATCGTCATTCAATAAATTTTATATATAACACAAAAATAAAAATAATATTGGGTTATAAATATATAAAAATATTTTTTAAAATTGATAAGACGATTTAATTAAATATAAAATTACAAAACCACATCTTGTTAGCGATTTTTATCGAAGGTTCTAGTATTACTACTTTATTACTACATGACTTAAAGTTATTTTTCAATATTCAACCACTGTTATTTTTCAATATTCAACCACTATAATGGACCACTAGCCAGTTTTCCTACGCGTAAAGTTTTGGTCAACATAAATTAAACAATGCTAGATAATCAAACTCTAATATGATGTTAGAAGATATACGCCTAGCATTTTTATAAAATATTCATGGATAAAAGAATAAATAATTTATCTTTTAAAATATTTTTTGAAAAATAAAAATTTATGTCCTCTAAAATGATACAAGAACATTGTTAAATTTGTATATGATTTGATCGAAAAAAATAGATTTTATTTTGTTTGTAAAATTAGGACTTTTAATGGTTTGTGGGAGCGAGAACCTGATCGAAATTAAACCGGACCAAGAACCAGACAGAACCCTAACGTTTGGTTCGTTGTTCCATTCTAAAAACTGAAACCGATAAGGAATCAAAATGTTAAAACCGGTTTGGAAACCAACCAATAAACCGATGGAACCGCTTCGGAACTGAACTGATAAAACTAGTAAACCAATACGAAACCAAATGGAAAATACCACTAAATTGGTATAACCAATACAAAACTGAATTGATAAAACCGTTAGAGCCGATTGATTTTCTTTTTAATTTATTTTTATACATTATATAATTACAAAAATTATTTAGGTAATAAATCATTAAAAAAATAAAAAAATTAACTTCCAAACTTTAATTTTTATATCGTTTATTTAGGTAAAAAAATTGAAAATCAAGTTATAATTAGATTTTTTTTAAATGGACCAAACAGGATCGAACCGAAACCGAATCAAATAAAAAAAGGACCGACCGAACTGAAATCAGACCAAACCAACCGGAACCGAACCAAAAAATTAACGAACTACAACCGAAAATTTAGCGATTCGATTTGGTTCCAAAAACTAAAACAAAAAACTTAGCAATCTGGTCTAGTTTGAACCTATAAGCTTAAAGATCATGTTTGGTTCCGTCAAAATCCGGACCTAACGTGACCCATAACGACCTAATAAAAACAATCAACAGGTCCATCCAAAATAAAATAAACTTTTTTTGTGAATAAAAATATTAAATTAAAAAGATAAAAAGTTTATACAAGTACCAAGGGCATACTTCGAGGAAATACAATGACTTATGAAAATGTCTAGAACTAAAAATTGCTAAAATAAGAAAGCAAATGAGATCTAGTGGCTAGATCAATAATGGAGAGCAAATACTCTAAATACTAAAAGCTCCGCAAAACAACAACACCAAGCAAAAGTCACTGACACAACAGTCGCAACATCATCCTGAGTCAATCGAGTTAATATACTGTAGTAACCTAGCCCACCCCACAATAAAGGCAGGCGTGCGAATGACATTGTATGTATCCTTGATAGTGAAGATATAATTTATAGGCTTCGCGATCCATTAATAACATTGATGGATAAGATGTTGGGCGGATGATGAGTAAGAATGAGAAGGCTGATTTTTTGAATATTTGCACGATTACTAGCAGAAGCCGATCTGAGATTGGCGGGCCAATTCCAATGGCCATCAGAGATGATGTCGGAAACTTTGAAGTTTTTGCCAAGCCTAAAGTCTTTAATGATGCTAGAGCCATAGTGCTCAACTAGAGAGGTAGTAAGAAGTCATGAGTCATACCAAAAATAGGTATTCATACCATTACCAATAGCTACTCTGTATAAACTATTGGCTAAGGGTCAGAGATGTAAAATTTTCCTTCAGACCCAGGACGGGGAGCAGCCAAGATCAAGGTCCCAAAAGTTTTTATTTCTAATTTCTTTAATTTAATCCAATCACTCCAGATGGATGGATTGTTACAATTAATTACATACCATAGGTGCTTGAGGACGACTGTCTTATTCCGGATTTTGAGATCTAGAATCCCAAGGCCACCCTCTTTTAAGAGAGAAGTGACATTGCCCAAATGACTTTGGCCCCATAAATTTTCATGGCGGTGCCTGACCAAAGGAATTGACGAAGATATTGGATAATTCTTTAAGAATTATGGAGGGGACAATAAAAATAGAGGACCAGTTAACTTGTCCAGCGAACAAGACAAACTTAATAAGTTGGACACGACCCGCATAAGAGAGGTGATCGGAAGTCCAAGACTCAATTTGAGAAGTAATTTTATGGATGAGATATCGACAACCAATAGGAGATTCGGCTATATAGTAAATGAACTCACAGTACTGGAGAGGGAGAGAACCTTCACCAAATCCCAAAATAGAGAGGATTTCATAACGAATGGGACTATCAATTCCAGAAAAGAAGATGTGACTCTTGGAAGGTTTGACTTTAATGTACGAAAGGGAGTGAAAGTCGTCAAGACCTTCTTTGATCAGCAAAATAAATATTGGTGATTTAAAGCTTATGAAATTGCCAATATAACCGGAAATTAAGGTCGGAGTTTTTCTCCTTAAGAATACTTGAGAGGACTTGCATTACAAGGATAAAGAGGAAAGGAAAAAATGGATCCCCTTCTCCGAGGCATTTTCTGCCTTGAAAGTTTCCATGAGGATCCCCATTGATGATAATATTGTAGGAGGTGGAGGAAATACATTTATCCTCGAATTAAATATCAAATCCGCAAAATGTATCGCAACAAGAATGTCAAGGATGAGGTGCTAACGGACATTTTCAAAGGCTTTCATAATGTCAATTTTAAGAGCAACCTTACAACAACGAGAATTAGAATTATAACCCCTCAAAAGCTCTTGAGAGATGAGGATATTATCATAGATGTTACAACATGCTACGAAAGCAGATTTAGAAGAATCGGTCAGGTAAGAGAAATAATCTTTAATTATATTGGCTAGAATTTTAGAAATGATTTTGTAGGTCACATAGCAATAGGTCTGAAATCGGTGGCCACCATAAAGGAATATTTTTTTATAATAAGGGCAATAGAGTTAGAGTTCCAATTAGGATCACGAGTACCAAAAATTAAAAAATTCAAGAACTTCATTACAGACAACAGGGCCAGCAATATTCTAGGAGGCCTTGAAAAATCTAAAGTTGTACCCGTCAAGGTCATAAAATTGGTTACCGTCAATACTCAATAAGGCAGACTTAATCTCCTCACATGAAACCTTGCAGGTCATTAAGGATTTATCAAAGTTTTTGACTTTGGAGGTGAGATGGGAGAAAATCTCTCCAAAAATGGATAACCAGGGGGTGTCTAGAGCCCAACAAATCCTTGAAGCAACTAACAATGACATTTCCAACCAAAATCGGGGTGGAGACGATAACCTTTTGGTCATTGTTAATGAAGATAATCTCATTGCGGAAAAGACGGGTTTTTATATTGTTATGGAAGAATTTGGTGTTCATATCAGCAAGCTTGATCCAATTGGATTCTTCAGCATGACCAAGGAAAATATAAGAATAAGAGGCTTCAATCTCCTTGAAGATAAAAACGGGGTTGATAGGATCAAGAGAGAGGTTGGATTGGGCATGGAAGAGAGTATTTTGAGCATTAGTAACCCTAGAGCCAATGTCACTATACGTTTTGCTATTGAGGCAAGCAAGCTTGTACTGAAGCTTATTAAGCTTTAGGGAGAAAAGTCTCATCCCGGAAGCTTCAGCAAGGAGATTCCAGTTATTTGACAATAATTGAATTAAAGAAAATATGAGATTTCCACGTATTGAAGAATTTGAAAGGTTTCTTCTTATGCATACGGGGAAAACCAAGATAGAGAGTGACCGTAGTGTAATCAGAGGAGTTGACGTATCCAAAATGAGCAACAGTCATCGGAAATTAGTCGTCCCAATCAGGGATGACAAGGACTCAATCAATTTTGGATAGAACTAGGTGAGAAGGTTGTTTATTAATCTAGGTGAACAGAAATCCAGTTTAACGGAGATCACTGGATTCGCATGGATAACAATATTTATTGAAGTCATCGATTGTATGGGTCCAGAGTTCCGAAGAACCTAAACGCTCTCCGGTTTTCGTATAGCGTTAAAATCTCTAAGAACAATTCAGAGAGTACCCTTATCATGAGAAGCTAAATACCTAAAGTCACTCAAAAAATAGATACGATGTTAAGTTTCATTAAAAACGTAGATAGCAGTTAGAGTTAGACGATAAGAGGAAGGACGATTATGATATTATGACATTTAACCATGCATAATTGATGCATGCAATGGGAAGCTTCGTTTAATATTATTTTTTAGTTCACCTGTGATGGAATATATTTAATTTAATTATCTAAAATAAATTATAAAAATCGAACCGTGAGTATTATTTAGTGAATACTAATTTTTTTATTTAAATAAGTTAAAATATAGGAGTAGTTATTAACTGGGTGTGTACCGGATTGATTTTGTTGGGAAGAGCGAGTGAGCGAGTGTGCGAGTGTCTGGTGTTAGAGAAGAATGTGGGTTGCTGTGTGATTTGTCATCAATTAAAATAAATAAACCTAACAAGTACCCCGTCTGTATATATATAGTTAGTTAGTTTTAGTTTTACGTGTTTTCGTTTCAGAGTGAGTCTATTTAACCTAGGCTACCAATACACAAGTTTTCTTCCAAGTCTACTTAACCTAGGCTAAGAGTGAAAGCGTGAAAAAGTGAAAACGACTTAACATTACCCCGAAACTAGGTATCGGAAGGAAATAGACTTAACGTTATCACAACTGGACATTTGCGAAATAGACTTAACATTGACATTTACTACTATACTGGAGTTCATATGATCTTTTACTGTGATAAACATAACATTCATATTCTTTTTATGAATATTTAAAAAAAATTATAATTATAAAAATTTATAACAGGCATAATTAAAGTTTATTTCGTAAATGGATGAAAATTATGATTATGAATAATTTTTTAAAATTATAATTATTTTATAGTATGTATTTTTTGATTTTCTTTTTAAAATATGTTAAAAGTAAATGTGAAATCATATAAGGTAAATTAAAAAGTATCTACATGAATAAATAGGTTTTGAATCGTTCGACAAAATTTCGTATTTAAAATTCACCGAAAATTTTAAATTTTACAATCATATATACTAAAGTTAATTTTTATTTTTATTTTTAATTCTAAAAAAATATTTAATACGTTGATCCTCCTCTTATTTTTAGAGGATCCTAAATATTTTTAAATCTTACACTAACTTAAAAAGAAGTACTAAATCTTTTCGATTTAGTAAAAGAGTAGCTTATTTAGGTTTGTGATTCTTAAAAAATTTCAAAAATAAATGTTAAGTTTTTAAACTTTTTTATCCTCATTTTTAATAAAACAATCTCGACTCTGGTAATAAAAGTTAAATATAGTTAGAAAATACTACGATCAACACCATATTCTACCTTCTCTTTTGTTATCCTTTCGTCATTGCAACAACGTAAAAAAAATTGATATCCGCTTTGTCCTATTGAAAACATGTTAAAAATATTACTTAAGGACCAAAATAAATTAGTCTAATTACGATTTATTATTTTTGGTTGACTATTTGTTTCATGATAGTATCCATCATGTGCCAAAAACTCTTTCGAAACTAACTTATGAATACCATATTTTCATCCATCATGTGCCAAAAACTCTTTCGAAACTAACTTATGAATACCATATTTTCATCGTACATATGATGATGCTATTTAGTAAAGTAAAAAAAAAGCATCCCATGCATGCTATAAGTGTAGCCCATTTTGGGACATTCGTTCGAATATATTTTCTTAGAGGGTAAGAATTACAAATGTTGGCTTAATGTTTATTTGGTTATCCGTTTTGAAATGGTAGGCATTTTTTTTTGAATTAGTGTCCATCAAGCGCGAAAGGCTATTCCAAAAAGTAACTAGTGAATACTAAATCTTCATCAAATATTATAGATAACTCATACAATCTAATAATCTTTTTCAAAAAACCTTTACCACGTTAGATGTATCGAATTCCATAGAACACGTGCTCATTTTTGGATAAATGATCCAGAATCCCGTACGTATAATAATGATTCCCTAAAATTATAAGTAACGTTTTTACAATAAATTCTTTCTCGCGACTAGTGTATAAAGCCTTTTTTACTTTGCATTTATCAATGGATTTTTCTAATATTCAGTGACGTTCGGTTGAACCAGTTATCATTCTTCATTCATTTTGTTAGGTATATGCTAGAATTAACTCGTTAATAAAGCAAATTGTTGATGAACTGAGTTTCCTATTTATTTGGGTTTCATATTTAACTAAGTTTTTATTTTGGTGGGTTTTAACTAGGTTTCTTATCTAATTAGATTTATAATGTTGGTGAGTTTCCTATTTAATTGGGTTCCTTATTTCACTAACACAATGTATTTTGTTCTTAATTGAACTGAATTTCATATTTATGAAATTTCATGTTTTGAAGATTTAATCTGGAGCATATATTAAAAGATAAGGGTTTCATGGCAACCATCGATTAAAGGATATATTATGATTAAAGAAAAATTTAAGATTATTCTATGGAATCTATAAATAGAAAAATCAAGATAGAGTTTTCAGGGGTAGCGAAGTGTTGATATATATATATATATATGTATATGTATATGTTGTAAAGTAGAGTGTTTAGTTTTAAAAACAAAAGTGAGGTACGAAAGACAAACATTGAGAGAAAACTCTTGATTCATATGCATTTGTAATCCATGAAAAATTCGTAACATTAAGAGTGATTGAGAATTATTGTGTTTGATATAGTTTTCCTCGTAGCCTCCTTGATAATAAGATAGAGTACTCGTTGCCCGTGGACGTAGGGTTTTTTCAAAATCCAAACCACGTAAAATGTTGTTTTATGTATTTGGTTTAGTTTTTATTTTTCCTTTTATTGTATCCATCAAATATGTTGAAAGTTCTTTTTAGAGGAGCGATTCCCAACAAGTATTGTCTTGAGTATAAAACAACAAAGAATAGACAAATATTGTTTTACGATCCAGATATTAGAGAGGAATATCTCACCTTGAAACCAAAAAGTCACAAAAGATGATTTCTATTAATCTTAACCTAGAGAAATTCAATGAAGAAAATGATTTTAACCTCTAGAGATTTAATATTAAAGTTTTCCTACTACAAAAGATACTAGCTACCATTAATGAGTAATTTACATGGATTGATATTGTGGGACTGTCTAAATCTCATAGTGCCCTTATAGTAAGCTTGGGAGATGAAATGTTGCATGAGGGATCTGAAGAGCATACTATGTTGGGGATTCAGAACCATATGGTGGAAATTTACATGAAAAATACTTATGAAACATATTATACCTCAAGAAAACATTATGCATGTTATCTATGGATGGTACGAAATATATACGAAGTCATCTAGATGGCTACGACAAAATTATACTTGACTTAAATGCAGTTGGCATCAAAGTGAAGACCAGGATATGATAATCATATTTCTAGGTATTTTTTTGAAGGTGTATGATCACTTTATGGACACCATGGTTTACATAAAATATTTGCTTATAACGGCTGAAGTAAAGAGCGTATTAAACTAAAAGTATATTCAAAGGAAGGTCGTCTCAAAGTGTGATTATGATGGTTATGTTTGAGTATAAAAAGAATATTAGGAAACAATTTAAGCAAAAAGTGAAGAAATTCTCAGTCAAAGTCAAGGGGATAGCGACGGGTTCTAAAGTAATATATTGGACATGCATAAAAAAATTAAATATCTATAATAACTACCTAGAGAAAGAAAATAATAATATTAATCTGAAGAGCACAGTGGGAGATACCGCAATGGTATCAGATGACTTTGAGTATGTTAATGGTTTAATGGTTGTTTATTCTTGGATGTACAATGATAAATGAGTATTGGATTTGGGCACATCGTTCTACATGAGTTCAAATAAATATTGGTTTGAAACCTATAATTTTTTGAAGGTGGAGATGGTCATCTTATAGAATGATGGATAATGTATTATCAAAGGGTAAAAATTGTTTGACTCAAGATGTCTACAACATTTAAGAGAGTTATTAACAAGTTAAGGTATGTACCCGAAATTAAACAAAATCTTCCTTCTATTGGGCTGTTAGATGAGAAAGGGTTTACATATATAGTTGGAGACGACATACTTATGATTTTATAAGGCGCACTAGTTTTTTGAAAGCTTATAAGACTAAATAAGTTCTAGTTACTGATGGTTATGTAGTGATATGATGTATGTCTAGCATACAAAATGATTCAGCCACGTTGTGGCATCTTTGACCCGAGCTTTTGAGTGAAAATGCCTAGGTGAACTTAACAAATATGGATTCTCGATGAACTGTGTTTCATATTTCGATAGGTTTCATATTTAACTGGGTACTTTATTTTGTTGGATACAATATTTACCAGGTTTTCTATTCTACTAGGTTTTCTAATTTACTAGATTTCCTATTTAATTGGGTTTTCTATTTTGTTGGGTTTCTATTTAGCTAGGTTTCCTATTCAACTAAAATAATATTGTTTGTTCTTAATTGAATTGGATTTCATATTTATTTGATTTTGTTTTTTGAAGATTTAATCTTGAGTGTATGTTGAAAGACTAGGTTTTTGTGATAGTAATTGATTAAATGATGGTTTATGATTAAAGAAGATTATAGGATTCTTTTATATAATATATAAATAGAATAAGCACGACATGTGTTTTAAGGGTATCGAAGAGTTGATTTATTTGTATGTATGTATATTATCTAGAGTATAACGTATGTTTCCTAGATAGAAAAGTAAGGTAGGAGAGAAAAACTATGAGAGTAAACTATGGATTCATATTACGTTGTAATCCGTGAGTGATTTACAACACAGAGAGTGACTCAGTTTTGTTATCTTTGATAGAGTTCGTACTGTAACCTCCTTGATAGTAAAATAGAGTATCCATTTCTCGTGGATGTAGAATTTCTTCACAATCTGGGCCGTGTAAAATTTTATATTATGTACTTGATTTACTTTACATATTTTCCTTTTATTATTTTCATTAAACATGTTGAAAGTTCTTCTTAGAGGAACGATTTCCCAGCACATTTCATTATCGTTCATATCTGGATCTGGTTCATAAAATTTCTACTTAAAAAATAATTTGTATTTCGTTGGTTTTAATTGTTAACATTGTTCGAGTTACTTATTTTATGGGGAATTTGATAGCAAGATGACCAAAACCTTGGCACCCGTAGCTCCACAATGTTGTTTTTTACAATAGTATCTTTAGATTTTATTTTTCTTTGTTCATAGACACCTTTTAAACATCGTGACTATTTGGTATCGAATTGGCTTTTGTTTCAAATTATTAGGATTATGATAGAATTACATGTGAAGTGTATCCTACGATGATGCTCGTTGGATTTAAGTATAGATGTCGTTTCAGTTCTCTTACCACTTGGTAAGCTAGTTCTATTGTATCCATATCATGAGTTATTAGTTTTATTTTCAATTTTCCTAATGAAGTCTTGTTCTGAAACGAGAGCGAATAACCAATGAATCTTTATTTTCATTTCATATCACCATTAATTCTTCAAATTGAGAAATATATTCAATAACAACCATGTTGCATTGATGAAGTATGTGTCACTCATCAAGCAATTGTTGTTGATAACACAAGGGAACAAATATTTTATTTAGTTTTCTTTTTATTTACACATGAAATTATTGAAATTTATCATGTTCTTTGTATATGTATTTCAACACTAGTCCAAAATAATCTTACTTGTACCACCAACTTTATTTCGTAAATATGACCTGACGACCGTTGCACAAATTATGCCATTCCAAGAATTGATCAATTCAGGATAAATAATCGAGAATGTCCTTTGGGGTAGTTATCCGTAAAAATCATGTGGCTCTGTATACACCAATATCATTAATATTTTCTACATATGTGAAACATTTTTGTGGGTTTATTCTTTTGGATGTTTGTTTTGTCATTCATCATTGTAGCTCTAGTTACGCTTTAGTTGTCTTTGTTTTGACATACTACTTCTAGCGTTACAATTCCTTGGTTATGTTGGTTTCATACTTAGATGTAAGGTTCTATTTTGTTTTGTTTTCGTGGGTTTTCTTAAGACTATTACATGAGAAATTGATGTAAAAATATAACTAATATGGAAAAAAATCAGATATATTTATATCATATGGCTTTTACATAAAAATTGATATAATACACTAATGGATAGGTTGACAAGGCTTCTTGCAATATTTAGAATTTCACCTCAAGACTTTTACACTTAAATTTTGTTTCCGCATGATGAGTAATTGTTTTTACTAATTATCAAAAATTATTTTTGAAAAGTTTATTTTCTACCTATTATATGAGATATTAGATGATGTATGTCTTTTATTAAGCTAAAAAAAACATCAGGCTTCCATAATCTAATTGCATAATAATAAAAAAATTTATTCTTAACACTTCTTTCAATATAAATGTAAAGTATTGTTTATTTTACGTACCCCATGATATCCTAAATATTTGAATAATATGAATAATATTTTGACATGATCATTTATCAATAAGTACTCCAAAATAATAATACAAATGCAAACAAAAAGGCAAATATCTTATGCAATAATAACACTCCATTGGTAATAATACAAAAACAATCATCTAAATTTATTATGTTAGACTAACATGACATCATAATCATAGAAAATAATTTGATTGGAGAACAAAACTAACTAGCTACATACAAACAAAAAGATATTTTCCCGAACATACATGATAATCTTGTAGTTTGGAGTTACGAGTTGTCCAATAATCATCACAAACATTATTTTGTAGCCAATTATGTCTGGCCAACTTTGAGAACAAATGAAAAAATCATTGTTAAGTCGTACGATCGTGTCAACATTTTTCGAATATAACTCACCAGCTAATTGTACTACTTGAGACGATAATCACATCTTTTTATTTTGGTTGTGAGGTTGTGTGCTGGTCGGACCACTCTTTATAGCTACAAAAATGAGATCTGACATTAAATATTATGAAATATTACAAAATGGATTAAAGATAAATATTTAGCCTAAATATGATCCTAAGAAGTTTATAATTTTTATAATCCTCTTCATGTCGTTATTTATAATAAAAGTAAATTGTTATGTAAATTACATAATGAGCTATGTATCATCACAAACTTAAGTGTGTATATACGTATCTATATTGTAATATATAAACACATAAGATATAATGATATGATAAAGGATTACATGTAATTTACTAGGTTATTTTTCTAAACCATATAACAATTTAACAAGTCAACATACCTTTGATTCATTTTTCAAGATAACAAATCTCTTAGGTGGTTTAATATAGACCTATTATTCAAGAATTTTATTTACGACTGTCATTTTAACATCCATTTTATGAATCGTCAAATTATATATCAATTTAATCATTAATGAAATCATTATTCTTGTGGGTATCGCAACCGAATAATACATTTCATATTAATATATTTATTTACTTTTCTGAAAATGTTTGATAAACAATTTAGTATTGTTTGCTTGAATGATTCTATTTACGTGGTATTTTTTCCCATAAAAACTCACTTGATTGTTATTTAATCAGAAGGTAAATAAACTAATTCTAAAGTATTTTTGACTTGTTTAAGTCTATTTTTCCATTTATGAAATACTATTTCTAAAACATGGAATCTATTGAAGATATTTTCTTGTTGTACGTTTGAGACCGTCTATTAAAACATTACAATATGAGTTTCTAAATTATTTTTTGTAAAAAATATTTTATATATATATATATATATATATATATATATATATATCTCATTGGATCTTAAATTTTTTGTATTTTTTAAGTTTGACTATTACGAGGCTTATTTGGTTGCTCTTCATCATATGTGATTTGTTTAAACACTTGACTTATTGTAATTGACGGTAAGCCTGGTTATCACTATTAAATGTGGCTTCAAAAAAAATGATTCTTTAAATTCTACATGACATTAGACTATAAGTTTTAAATCCTATGAGCTTTGTTAATTTATGCATAACCAATAAAAGCGTATCTTGTAGATTTTAGACCCGATTTCAATTTCTTTGAGGTTTTTGCTTTAGAACAAAAACACTCACCCGATATTTAGAGTTCTTGATGTTTGTTTCTTTTTTTTCCGTAACTCATATAAAAATATCTTAAATTTATTAAAAGAAACTCGATTTAGTATATCGTATGTTATTCACACATCTTTACCCGAAATTTATATATGATATAGAGTTAACTAACATTAAATTTCAAATTTTAATTGAAGATTTTTTTTACGTGTGTATGTTTTATTTTGTTATTTCGTAAAAGATACCAATTTTTGCAAACGACGAGTTAATCTGGCTGTTGGCAGGTTGTTTCCAGACAACGGGCGTCCTTTTGGTATAACAGATGCCTATTTTTGCTAACGACGAGTTGGACTAGACGTTGAAGCAAACTGACATATGTTGGGCATAACAGACGCCCGTTTTCTCCAACAAATATACAAATATAGTCGTTGGAGCAAACATGTGTCTGTTATGTCAAACGAATGCACGTTTAATCCAACGGCTAGAATCTTTTTTACCTATATATATCATCATTCACGACCATTATTTCTCAAACCAAACACATTATCAAACTGCTCTTGAAAGTTTCTAATTAAGTACATTATATTATACTCATTTTTAATATTATTACAAACCATTTTTTTCGATTGCTACGATAACTAAAAAAAATATCAACAAATATGTCGATAAAGCATCCGGATCGAGAACAAGATCCAAGACGGCCAATGAAGAAGTATAAATATAGAAACAATCAGATGAAGATTTTGAAAAATATATTTGATATGGGCCCAACTGCGACGTTATCATTTTGAGTGGAAATACAATAAATACAGGTATGTATGTACTTAGATTATTTTGAGCACAATGACGTACAAGTACCCAATTTATAATTGATAGTGTTCTCAATTTGGTTTCGTTGTATTTTGTCACATGTAGTTGCAAATGGTATGCCGAGATAGTATAGCAATTTTATGGAAGTGAAAACAAATATGAAAAATAAATTAAATTATAGGATGTGTTTCACTATTAATAGTATGGTGGGTATATTTTATGTATATGACTTATAAGAATAATTTCGTTTTCATATATCACATTTAGAATATGATTTAGTTTCCTTAAAAAATCCAAAAAAGAATTAATCTAATGATTGACCTTCTAATGGAAACCGAATGAGGGGTGACGACTTTTGTTTTGAATACTTGAAAGTACTTGTATAATAAGGATGAAAAGAAACGAGGAGAGATGATCATATTGCCATAGACCTATTTTACTATAGAAAGAACAAAAAATATTTTCATTAATGTTTATCGAATACGAAAAAGTGGAGACACACTGGATAATCCAGTCAATCACACGATTAAGAAATTCAATG
Organism: Limnanthes douglasii subsp. nivea; assembly: GCA_036936605.1. Lineage (NCBI taxonomy): Eukaryota > Viridiplantae > Streptophyta > Magnoliopsida > Brassicales > Limnanthaceae > Limnanthes > Limnanthes douglasii. The sequence goes on from JAUPFV010000121.1 coordinate 154,905, forward strand.
TTATAAAAAAAATTCAAGAATGAGATGTCAACTAATATTTTTGAAGGCCTTCGTCAGGTTGATCTTAGAAGCAACACGAGGACCGTTTCTGTTGGTATGGTAACCATGCAAAATCTCGTGAAAAAAAAAGATATTGTGAGAGATACTCCAACCATATATAAAGGTAAATTTAGAGGAGTCAATAAGAGATGAGAGAGAATCCTTAATCATATTCGCAAGGATCTTGAAGATGACCTTCTAAGTAATATTGCAGAACGTAAAGGTTCTTGAGTCGTATGAGAAAGATGGTTTGTCATACTTTGGGATCAGAGCAATGAGGGTCTTATTCCAGCAACGGTCCATACACCCCAATAAGACTTAAAAAAACAGGTAGTGTAGTCGTCAGTTTCGGGGCTTTGTTACTGTTAATACTGAATTATGATTTTTTTACCTCATTGTCAGTTATATACCAAATCAAATGGGTTTTATCGGAGGTATTAAGTTTAGAATTGATCAGGTTTCTAACTCTATTAAGTCCTGAGTAATTAGGGGGAGGGTTTGACACCAAAGAGATTTGAGAATGGGTTATCAAATATATCGGTCACACCTTTCTGAAATGAACAAATAACACCATGAGGTCATTAATTAATAGATTTGTTTCTAGAGATCCAAGATGTGATACTATTATGAAATGATTTGAAGTTATAGTCCTCTAAATTGAACAAAGTCCCGTAAGACTTATGCTTGAAGATGGAATATTATGCATGGCTAAAGAAGATAATTCATTAAGGCAGAACCTTGACGAGAGAATGGTTGATGGGATCATTTGTCAGGTTGTATTGGTTTTAAACGATGAAAGATCGGGCGGAAGAGAAAAAATCATTAATGTTAGTAAACTCTCATTTATTTAGACAATAGAGCGTAATTTGGAGGCGTTTCAGCTTGAAGGGGATGATGGACATGATGGAGGTGTTCCAGTTATTGGTGACAATATGAAGATAGTTAGGGTGGGATTTTAATATGCTGAAAACCGAAAATGTTTTTCGGGTAAAATGACTAGGAATAAGGTACAGAGTAATACTGGTGTGATCATGGTACGCAAGTAATCATAGTGAGCACAAGATGTTGGAAGTGGTCATCCCAATGGTTGTTGATAAGAAGATGGTCAATTTTCAAATAGATAGGCTTACTTGCTTGTTTGTTGGACCAATAAAATTGTAAACTAGTGGCTCGAAGGTTGTTCAACTCAAGTGGTAGAAATAATTATGTTTCTAGACGTGGTACAAAGGTCTGAATTGCCCATTCGGTCATTTGGCTTCTGGATGACATTTAAGTCGCCACGAGTAATCCAAGGGATGTCTTTGAAACAGGAAGATGTGGTAGTCATATCATGGAAAATGAGGGAGCGAACGATGGTTCATTCAATCTGTAGATAGCGGAAAGAGAGAAGAAAAAATTACATTATATATAAGTAATAAACAATATATAATTTGATGAGATATATAAAAGTAACACTAAATTTATTAGGATTCCAAGCAATCCAAAATCTATATAGAGGGTGCCTAGTATGATTCATCTTAAAATGTCAAAATGAAAGGATAGAGCGCATAATACTATGTTTTTTGTTTAACTTTAGTTTCTAATAAGCATAGAAAAATAATATTATTTGAGAACACGTATTTGGTAACGTCTTTTTGACGGACTGAGTCTTAGATCTAGGTTTGTCTGTCTTAATTAAATAAAGCTAATAGTATTTTCGTATTTTTTATGAGCTACGTTTGAAAAAGACGGACTTTTAAAACAATAAGAAATAAAGGGAGAATGACATGGGTGATGATGAAGCATAGGTATTTGAGGTATTATAGAATATGATGTTTATTAGATGAGAGTTTATTTGGGTACTAAATATTCAATAATTCATTATTGATAGTTCTAGTATTATCTGGTCTTAAAGTTTGGTGTTCGGTACCTTTGAATACAATTATGCATGAACGTTCAGTTCTCACGTTGATTCTTTCGGCTCTCGGTCTTCTCGTTATTTTAAACTAATAACCGTTTAGGAAGCGAATAAAATTTGGTTCAGACCGGTTCGGTTCTTCGGTTCTTGATTCTTTCAGTTGTTATAATCTGGTAACTATTTAAAACCAAATAAAATTTGTTTCAGCTTGATTCTTTTAGGTTTGGTTCAATTTGATATTACTATTTTAATTTTTTATATATATATTTATGCATTTTTATTTATTTATTATTCTGTTTTTAAAACAAAATAAAATTTAATTGATGGTTGATTTAGTTAAAAAAAATTAACAAAATGATATCATAAAACATTCAAAATCTATATTTTGATCATATAATATAAATATAATTAATATATATATATATATATATATATCAATGAGTCCACCGTAAATTAACTAAATACTTGTAATATTTTATCTGTTTTTATCGAAATCGTTTGAATATTAATTTTTTTTTTATTTTTAGAAACATTAAATAATTATAAAAGTATACACAATCATCGGGCATTCCTCTGAATTTACTATGCATTGCACAGAGAGCTATACAGAGCCTAAAATTACCAGCTTATTTCTCTCAAAACTACCCCAATAGAACGAAGTTAGAATATGTCTAAAACCAAGAAATTAATACAAAACAAACGGTTATTACATAGTCGAAATACACAATAGATCCCCAAAGAGAGGAAGATCTCACTGAAAATGATAAAGTCTAAGACAATCTATCATACTACTTATACCAGAGAGGGAGAAGAGCATAAGTGATTGAATCACATAACCACCAAAACAGTTGATAGTAGTAGCCGGAACAACGGCTCTAAGCCATGAGAATCCAATCGAAGGTAGGACGAGAAACCTAAAATATAAGGCTGACGTCGAGAGTCACGAATAAAACGAAAAAGAGTCAAAATGGAAAAGTGAGGGAGCTGAAAGTGCATATCCGGGTAACTATGATCAACGAAAAGGGTAAAGGTGAGGGAAAAGATTCGTCGTCTTGAAAAGCTAACCAGAGGCCCGAAGAGCTATCAAAGCCAAACTCCGAAACAAAATGAAAAATAAATAGAAAATAGACTAGATAAGTGAAAAGATTTAGTACATAGAAAGAAGAGACAGTTGGGTTGAACAGAAAGAGTTTCAAACCCTAATTAGGGTCTCCAAGAGCATCCCCAACAGATACGCTATTTCACATGTATTTTTAAATATACATATTATCTTTAAAAAAAATACTTTCCAACAGTTAATCTAAAATGTGGTCTAAATTTAGAGATTTTATTTTTATAATCTATATTTACCTAGGCGGTTACACGATCTGTATATTTTCTCCTTATTTTTCTCACTATTTACAAAACTAAAAAACTAACTTAATTATAGATTAGCTGTTGTATTATTTAGTAGTCTAGAATTATAATATGTCATAATTTAATCTATATCTACCTAAATTATAGATTATCTGTTGGGGATGTTCTAAAGGGAGGAGAGGGTTTCTTCTCACTAGAAGCCCTTGAAATATTAGATAGAAACCGAAACCCTTTTATCTCCATGATAGTTAATATATTATGTCTAAATGTATTATTTTTAAGTTAAAATAATATTCATGTTAACATGTAATGATTATTTACTCTTCCACTAATTATTAATATATTTTCATATATAATAATATTGGGCCATGGCTCCCTCATACTCTGCCTCATTGTTTGATGCTTGAAAACCGAGTCGAATTGCTTGATACATTGCGATGCGATCCGGGGAAGTTAATTGCACACCTACTCTGCACCCGGATGAGCTGGAACCCCCGTCGGTTTGGACTTGCCACTCAGAGTTGGATTTTTATTCTTCCATGTCCACAACGTCCATGTCAGAATGAAATTCAACTAAAAAAATCAGCTATCACTTGCGCTTTGATCGTCGTTCGTGGTTCGAACTCGATATCGAAATCCCCAAGTTCCACCGACCACTTAGTCATCCTTCCAGAAACATCAGGTCTTTGTAACATATTTTTTAAGGGATACGATGTTCGTACTACCATCGTATGAGCTTGGAAGTAGAGCCTCATCTTTCGAGCCGATGTTACTAGAGCAATTTCTAGCTTTTCTAATTTAATGTATCTCTTTTCTGCATCTAAGAGGCTTTTGCTTACGTAATAAACTGGTCTTGGAAGGCTTGATTCTTCTCGGACTAAAACCGATCTGACCGCAAAGTCGGACACTGCTAAGTATATGAACAACTTCTCCCCCGGATTTGGCTTTGTCAATATTTCCGGGGATGAACGATGTTGTTTGATTTGATTGAAAGCATCAGAACATTTTTGAGTCCAGTCAAATCGGTTCGATTTCCTTAGTACTTGGAAGAAAGGAGCACACTTGTCTAACGACCTGGATATGAATCTTTTAGAGCAGCCAACATAAGGCATTTAACTGCACCGGATCTGGTCGAAACCACCTATTTGAGGCTGGTCGGATATACTGTTTACTGCCTGACCAGCCTGGTGATACTGTTGGTCTGAGTCGCCCATTGAGGGGTTTGGTTCGTTGTTTGAACTGTATGAGCCCGCGGTCAGACAGTTGTAGTCGATTTAGTAGCTTGTGGTCGGACATTCACCGTTGTCGTACTTGCTCTGGCTAAGTTCAGATCCTGATAGAATTGAGACATGGATTCTATCTCTGAGGCCCTGGTTTCCTCGACTAAGATTCTTTTTTCTATTTGGTCTAACAAAGCTCCAAACGTCATCGCTTGTATTTATGCAGCATTATCCGTCATTACGCGTGGAAGAAGACCCATCCGGAAGGCAGCCAACGCAACTTTTTCCTCGCAATACTCCATGTCCGTCTTGACTTGGATGAATCGCTTGGTATACTCTTTCAAACTTTCTCCGATCTTTTGTCGACAATAAATGATGGTATCTCCGTTAGCATGAAATTTCTTGCTTCCGACAAAGTGCTGTCGCAACATACTCCAGAATATATCAAAATCTTTATACACCCCTGAGGCAGTCGGTTGTACCACTTAGAAGCGGAGTTCTTGAACGTCTGAGAGAAAGCTCTACACAGAAACTTGTCAGCGTTATCATAGTTAATCATGAAGTTCTTGAAACTGTTCAATGTGGTTGCCAGGGTCCTGAGTCGCATCAAACTTCTCTAGCTTGGAAATATCAAACCCTTTAGAAATGTTTCCAGACATAATTTACGGGGAGAGAGGTGACGACCTCCAATTATGTCCGACCTTGTATGTACTTCCCCCCGGACTGTCATTAGTGGCAGGGTACAATCTTTCCTCGGTTGGAGAAGTAAAATAGTTACTGACTCTGTAATCTTGGTGATAACTATCAGACTGAGTTTGTTTCCAAGTAGTAACATGGTCCTCGGAGTACATTTTTCTTTTACCAGCATCATCTTTCTTCCTCGAATCACTCCTTCTCCTGCTAGTCCGATGAGTATGTTTATGCTTCCTCGGATCTTTGTGCCTTCGATCTACCTTATACCTCGAGTTAGTCTCCGAAGTAGAAGAATTATCGTAGCTCAACGAAGTGTATTCGCTAGACTCGAACGGCTCATACTTTTGCTCGGATCTAGCACGTCTTTTAGAATGCCGATGGCTTTTCTGGTGTCGGCTCTCTTTAGGTATAACATCATCTTGGATGTGGTCGGCCTCGAATGTTTCTTGTCGGACCTCGGATCTGACCCTTTTTGTGCTTGCCATCATAAGATCTCTTTCAGCATTTAATCTTTCGATGTCTTCCAACAACTCTTTTTGTCTGGCGACCAAAACCGACTCCTCTAAAATTTCTTCCGCACGCCGATTCAGGGCATTGCCCTCGTTCGTAACCTGCTCGTCCATCAGATGGTCTCCAGACTTGATACCAACTTAATATTTGGTCGGATTAGTCTCAATCTCTCCATGCATTTCTGTATCCATAATTTTTCGCTTTTAATTTTCAAGTTTTTAGAAAATTAATTCTGGGTACCAAACGTTTCCCACAGACGGCACCACTGATTAGCTCAGAGAATCTTTAGTGAGACTCGGGAGCGAAGATGTTCGTGTGAAGGGGTCGGACTAGAGAATATTCGTGTGACGTGATAGTGATTAGAAAATTAATAGAAATGGAAGAGACAAAATGAATAAACGTTGTAATTATTGATCAATCATTGGCCCTTTTTCCCCAAAGGAAATGTCCTTTATATAAGAAAAGAAGTAGATGGTGAAATTACATGTTTACCATTATAAAAGTGGATTTCTTACCCCCACTATTTTACTATTTACAAACAAGTTCTAGGGGACTATCATTTAAGTCCCTCACTTTTTATGTGTGCTTTACGTTAGTCCTTAGCCACTAAATACATGGACTTTGACCTTATTTGTGGGTTAAATTACATGCTAAACACCTATATTTTCCTCCCCTTATCAGAGACCATGCACATTCCAAGATGAGATAATCATAATGAGAATGAAAATGAAAGAAGAATTGCGTAGTTTACTGATCGATATGAGCATTGACATGTATCCTAGTATGGGTAATAAAGGAATAGACTTATGTACTCGCTTGATCAATACCAAGAATCTCATAGTAAACTTGGGTGAATCTAGAGAGGAACAAGTACGGGAGCATCGACCCTTTAGTTATGAGTTTGGTGAAAGGTGTGATGGACCACCAATAAACACTCAAAATTATTTGAATGGACAAAAAGTCTCACCAATACTACCGCGACTTTAACATAATCTCCAGGAGGGTCCATAGTCATTTCAGTCAAATATCTAACAATATTTTGCAACACTCCAACTGAATCCCTAAAAATATCCTATACTATTTTAGTGGAATATCCAACGACATATATCTCATGCATTCCAACAGAGTATCCAACAGGTTCCCCTATATCATGGAATATAACTGAATATCCACTAGGTTGTACTTGAGATCTAGTTAAACTACCAGTAAGGACTCTAATATCTTTGAGTGCAGTCGAATTTCTATAATTTTGGTCAATGATCCAATATAGATTCTAACATGCTACGACATCACCGATTGGAATACAACATAATTAGTAACACACTACGCATATGAGCCTTAATAAAATTATGCACCGGTGCACATGAACATGAGTCAGTAATACACATAAACCCCAATCGTCAAGGAAAGGAACCACTAAAATGTGCCATCCTCAGCTTACAAGGTTCAGTTGAACCCCTCATAATTTTATCTTACATGCCAGTCAAACCCATATTATATGCAACACACTCGTGGTTATTGACCATCGTTCACAAACATAAATGATGAATCGTATTTTCCGAGCAATGGAAAGAACCCAAAGATCAAGAGACTTTTACATTCATCTGACATACAAATAATAGTCCATCAGATATTATCTTGGAGGACGATGAGGATTTGGAGGACGGGGAACATTTTTTGGCTCTTCATATCCTTTATGAAGATCTCTCACCAAATTTCCTCCGTCGTAAGATGGAAAAAACAATAGAAATAGAGATCTAATGCACCATGTCGAGCAAATAAAAAACAAGATAGTATGGCACATGGCTGGAAACAAGATGAAACACAATGTCTTTTCAATGATCTTCCACGGTACTGCTCTAACATGGTTTAAGACACTTTTCACGAATGCATAAAAAAATTTGAAAT
>JAUPFV010000122.1:25000-27500 GCA_036936605.1 Limnanthes douglasii subsp. nivea
ATGGATATCGGAAAATATTGTGGAATAAAAAAAAATCACATGATTCGGACATCCGAAGCCAAAGGTATGGACTTGCAAAGGTTTGGAGCTACGGTTTTAAGAAAAACCGAAATACAAGTTGCCCGGATTTATAGGAACGAACAAACCAAAGAGTAAAAAATTACCGAAACTTCACCATCGCTTAGATACCAAAAAATAATGCGGAATTAAAAAATAATTCGGAAAATTCCGACATCCTAAGCCAAAGTTACGGACTTGCAAGTGTGATGGTAAAAAAATCGTGAGTTATAAAATAAAGTCATATTTTTCGGCGTTGATAAAAAATACCGAAACTTTACCATAGCGTTGTTTCTACCACGCGGTAAACTCTACGAAGCACCACGAATTTACTCCGAAAGGAGGGACAAAAAATAATTAAAGAAAAAAAAGCGACCAGCGAGGTTCGAACCCACGCCGTTGGGATATAAAAAGTCACTACTTCACTAACCGCTACACCAAACCTACTTTGACGATATAGCTCGTATCCACTAGTATACAAACATACGGTAAGACTTCCATAAATTGGGGCTTTCCGAAATTGATTCGATATTCGGATAGTGTCGGCCATAAAATATGAAGCTATGCGGTGAAATCGGAATTCAAATCGAAAAATCGAGCCAATATTAGGGTTTCTATTTCCTAAAATCCCTAAATGATTCTAAAAATCTAAAATTAACATGCAAAACGGCGTTTTTTTGGGTCCACACTTCGGTTAATCACCGTAGGTAATTAACCAGCGCGTAGATCTCGAAAAACTGCATGGAATCCATATATAGAAATCCGCATTCGGACAACCGAGATATGGGAACCGAGCCATTGTTGGCCGGTTTTTTGCTGTCCAGCAATGTGGCGCCACTGGCCGGCCAATGTGGCACCAGTGGCCGGCCAGTGTGGCACCACTGTGGCCAGCAATGTGGCGCCAGTGGCCGGCCATTGTGGCCAGCATTTGAGGCGCCAGTGGCCAGTGCTGTGGCACCAGTGGCCGGCCAATGTGGTACCAGTGGCCAGCAATGTGGCGCCAGTGGCCAGCATTGTGGCGCCAGAGCCAGCATTTGAGGCGCCAGTGGCCAGTGCTGTGGCACCAGTGGCCGGCCATTGTGGTACCAGTGGCCAGCAATGTGGCGCCAGTGGCCAGCATTGTGGCGCCAGAGCCAGCATTTGAGGCGCCAGTGGCCGGCCAATGTGGTGCAAGTGGCCCGCATTGTGGCGCCAGTGGCAGGCCACCACTGGGCTGTGTCGTGCCAGCAGCGCCCCAAATGGGGCCAAAGAACATAGAAAATGTGATATCTTTTTTTCTACTCGTGCAAAACTCAAAATACTTTCCATCATACAATCCTTATAACATGTAGGATTTTTAAGAGTCGAGTTTGTAATTTTTAAACCAAAATTAAATTTGTTATGATTTTTCTAACGTTTTTCGTTAAATAAATATATATAAAATACTTATGGTTTGAATTTTTAGTTCAAACTTTGTGAACACTTGTTTTTATCCATTGTTAACATAACTGCAAAGTTTCATAATCAAATTCCTTCGGATTCCCCACTTTTGAAGGTAGGGTGATGGTTCAAACATAAAAGCACTACCTAGTGTTTTAGCTAAAACAGCCTATTAAGCTACTTAGGGGGGGTGAGCCAACTGGTGAAAGTTGGAGTTGCCCCAAAGGTGCTTGTTTTAGCCGGCAAGCACCGAATGTCGCACATACTAGTGCGGCATTGGTAGCCTTTGTAGCCTTTTAAGCACAAATTGTCCGAGGTGGGAAGTAAAAGACCAAAATACCCCTCTTACGGCTAAAGGACAATTTGTGCTTAACGAGTGAGGAAGCGGGCGGATTCCTCCCGATGCGAAGGTGGGGATTAGTAGGAACTCGTTTTTGTGGTGGATGTATTCCGGTTTTGACCTTCCATAGGAAAAGACCAAAATACCCCTACGACAAAAAGTAAGAGGTAGTCTACGGTTTTGTGTTGCTGCATTCCACAGACCCTCTTATGATTCCTAGTAGTCCAATTTGGCCCTACTTTTCACCGAAGAGGGTAGGGCAGTCGGTCACACAGAGGGGTTGGAGCTACTGGTTATTACAATTCCAAAGCAATTGAATCAGCAGCAATGGTAGGATTTGCCTCTAGACGATGGTTGTTTGTGGGCGTTGGAAGGGGTATGTAGCATAAATTTTTGGGACGGATCGGAGATGCTGTTGCTATAAGTCTTTAAACATCGAATGACGGGACGCGGAGACGTGATTCTGGAGGTGTTTAGAGCCGGTCCTTCGGAGATCCACGGCATGATTTTTGCTACTGCCAACTGATATTCCCACAAACATACTTGATAACAGGTGTATCCTACTGTTGTGAAAGATTCGTGATGCGGGATTGTGAAGTACGCCATAGTTACGCCTCGTATGGATGATCGGCTTCTATTCGGTAGGGAAAGGCAAGTGTAGACTAGCACGCTATGAATCCTGTT
>JAUPFV010000122.1:77500-80000 GCA_036936605.1 Limnanthes douglasii subsp. nivea
TGGAATAAAAAAAAATCACATGATTCGGACATCCGAAGCCAAAGGTATGGACTTGCAAAGGTTTGGAGCTACGGTTTTAAGAAAAACCGAAATACAAGTTGCCCGGATTTATAGGAACGAACAAACCAAAGAGTAAAAAATTACCGAAACTTCACCATCGCTTAGATACCAAAAAATAATGCGGAATTAAAAAATAATTCGGAAAATTCCGACATCCTAAGCCAAAGTTACGGACTTGCAAGTGTGATGGTAAAAAAATCGTGAGTTATAAAATAAAGTCATATTTTTCGGCGTTGATAAAAAATACCGAAACTTTACCATAGCGTTGTTTCTACCACGCGGTAAACTCTACGAAGCACCACGAATTTACTCCGAAAGGAGGGACAAAAAATAATTAAAGAAAAAAAAGCGACCAGCGAGGTTCGAACCCACGCCGTTGGGATATAAAAAGTCACTACTTCACTAACCGCTACACCAAACCTACTTTGACGATATAGCTCGTATCCACTAGTATACAAACATACGGTAAGACTTCCATAAATTGGGGCTTTCCGAAATTGATTCGATATTCGGATAGTGTCGGCCATAAAATATGAAGCTATGCGGTGAAATCGGAATTCAAATCGAAAAATCGAGCCAATATTAGGGTTTCTATTTCCTAAAATCCCTAAATGATTCTAAAAATCTAAAATTAACATGCAAAACGGCGTTTTTTTGGGTCCACACTTCGGTTAATCACCGTAGGTAATTAACCAGCGCGTAGATCTCGAAAAACTGCATGGAATCCATATATAGAAATCCGCATTCGGACAACCGAGATATGGGAACCGAGCCATTGTTGGCCGGTTTTTTGCTGTCCAGCAATGTGGCGCCACTGGCCGGCCAATGTGGCACCAGTGGCCGGCCAGTGTGGCACCACTGTGGCCAGCAATGTGGCGCCAGTGGCCGGCCATTGTGGCCAGCATTTGAGGCGCCAGTGGCCAGTGCTGTGGCACCAGTGGCCGGCCAATGTGGTACCAGTGGCCAGCAATGTGGCGCCAGTGGCCAGCATTGTGGCGCCAGAGCCAGCATTTGAGGCGCCAGTGGCCAGTGCTGTGGCACCAGTGGCCGGCCATTGTGGTACCAGTGGCCAGCAATGTGGCGCCAGTGGCCAGCATTGTGGCGCCAGAGCCAGCATTTGAGGCGCCAGTGGCCGGCCAATGTGGTGCAAGTGGCCCGCATTGTGGCGCCAGTGGCAGGCCACCACTGGGCTGTGTCGTGCCAGCAGCGCCCCAAATGGGGCCAAAGAACATAGAAAATGTGATATCTTTTTTTCTACTCGTGCAAAACTCAAAATACTTTCCATCATACAATCCTTATAACATGTAGGATTTTTAAGAGTCGAGTTTGTAATTTTTAAACCAAAATTAAATTTGTTATGATTTTTCTAACGTTTTTCGTTAAATAAATATATATAAAATACTTATGGTTTGAATTTTTAGTTCAAACTTTGTGAACACTTGTTTTTATCCATTGTTAACATAACTGCAAAGTTTCATAATCAAATTCCTTCGGATTCCCCACTTTTGAAGGTAGGGTGATGGTTCAAACATAAAAGCACTACCTAGTGTTTTAGCTAAAACAGCCTATTAAGCTACTTAGGGGGGGTGAGCCAACTGGTGAAAGTTGGAGTTGCCCCAAAGGTGCTTGTTTTAGCCGGCAAGCACCGAATGTCGCACATACTAGTGCGGCATTGGTAGCCTTTGTAGCCTTTTAAGCACAAATTGTCCGAGGTGGGAAGTAAAAGACCAAAATACCCCTCTTACGGCTAAAGGACAATTTGTGCTTAACGAGTGAGGAAGCGGGCGGATTCCTCCCGATGCGAAGGTGGGGATTAGTAGGAACTCGTTTTTGTGGTGGATGTATTCCGGTTTTGACCTTCCATAGGAAAAGACCAAAATACCCCTACGACAAAAAGTAAGAGGTAGTCTACGGTTTTGTGTTGCTGCATTCCACAGACCCTCTTATGATTCCTAGTAGTCCAATTTGGCCCTACTTTTCACCGAAGAGGGTAGGGCAGTCGGTCACACAGAGGGGTTGGAGCTACTGGTTATTACAATTCCAAAGCAATTGAATCAGCAGCAATGGTAGGATTTGCCTCTAGACGATGGTTGTTTGTGGGCGTTGGAAGGGGTATGTAGCATAAATTTTTGGGACGGATCGGAGATGCTGTTGCTATAAGTCTTTAAACATCGAATGACGGGACGCGGAGACGTGATTCTGGAGGTGTTTAGAGCCGGTCCTTCGGAGATCCACGGCATGATTTTTGCTACTGCCAACTGATATTCCCACAAACATACTTGATAACAGGTGTATCCTACTGTTGTGAAAGATTCGTGATGCGGGATTGTGAAGTACGCCATAGTTACGCCTCGTATGGATGATCGGCTTCTATTCGGTAGGGAAAGGCAAGTGTAGACTAGCACGCTATGAATCCTGTTGTTGATTTGCAAACTATCTG
>JAUPFV010000122.1:130000-132500 GCA_036936605.1 Limnanthes douglasii subsp. nivea
AAAAAAAAATCACATGATTCGGACATCCGAAGCCAAAGGTATGGACTTGCAAAGGTTTGGAGCTACGGTTTTAAGAAAAACCGAAATACAAGTTGCCCGGATTTATAGGAACGAACAAACCAAAGAGTAAAAAATTACCGAAACTTCACCATCGCTTAGATACCAAAAAATAATGCGGAATTAAAAAATAATTCGGAAAATTCCGACATCCTAAGCCAAAGTTACGGACTTGCAAGTGTGATGGTAAAAAAATCGTGAGTTATAAAATAAAGTCATATTTTTCGGCGTTGATAAAAAATACCGAAACTTTACCATAGCGTTGTTTCTACCACGCGGTAAACTCTACGAAGCACCACGAATTTACTCCGAAAGGAGGGACAAAAAATAATTAAAGAAAAAAAAGCGACCAGCGAGGTTCGAACCCACGCCGTTGGGATATAAAAAGTCACTACTTCACTAACCGCTACACCAAACCTACTTTGACGATATAGCTCGTATCCACTAGTATACAAACATACGGTAAGACTTCCATAAATTGGGGCTTTCCGAAATTGATTCGATATTCGGATAGTGTCGGCCATAAAATATGAAGCTATGCGGTGAAATCGGAATTCAAATCGAAAAATCGAGCCAATATTAGGGTTTCTATTTCCTAAAATCCCTAAATGATTCTAAAAATCTAAAATTAACATGCAAAACGGCGTTTTTTTGGGTCCACACTTCGGTTAATCACCGTAGGTAATTAACCAGCGCGTAGATCTCGAAAAACTGCATGGAATCCATATATAGAAATCCGCATTCGGACAACCGAGATATGGGAACCGAGCCATTGTTGGCCGGTTTTTTGCTGTCCAGCAATGTGGCGCCACTGGCCGGCCAATGTGGCACCAGTGGCCGGCCAGTGTGGCACCACTGTGGCCAGCAATGTGGCGCCAGTGGCCGGCCATTGTGGCCAGCATTTGAGGCGCCAGTGGCCAGTGCTGTGGCACCAGTGGCCGGCCAATGTGGTACCAGTGGCCAGCAATGTGGCGCCAGTGGCCAGCATTGTGGCGCCAGAGCCAGCATTTGAGGCGCCAGTGGCCAGTGCTGTGGCACCAGTGGCCGGCCATTGTGGTACCAGTGGCCAGCAATGTGGCGCCAGTGGCCAGCATTGTGGCGCCAGAGCCAGCATTTGAGGCGCCAGTGGCCGGCCAATGTGGTGCAAGTGGCCCGCATTGTGGCGCCAGTGGCAGGCCACCACTGGGCTGTGTCGTGCCAGCAGCGCCCCAAATGGGGCCAAAGAACATAGAAAATGTGATATCTTTTTTTCTACTCGTGCAAAACTCAAAATACTTTCCATCATACAATCCTTATAACATGTAGGATTTTTAAGAGTCGAGTTTGTAATTTTTAAACCAAAATTAAATTTGTTATGATTTTTCTAACGTTTTTCGTTAAATAAATATATATAAAATACTTATGGTTTGAATTTTTAGTTCAAACTTTGTGAACACTTGTTTTTATCCATTGTTAACATAACTGCAAAGTTTCATAATCAAATTCCTTCGGATTCCCCACTTTTGAAGGTAGGGTGATGGTTCAAACATAAAAGCACTACCTAGTGTTTTAGCTAAAACAGCCTATTAAGCTACTTAGGGGGGGTGAGCCAACTGGTGAAAGTTGGAGTTGCCCCAAAGGTGCTTGTTTTAGCCGGCAAGCACCGAATGTCGCACATACTAGTGCGGCATTGGTAGCCTTTGTAGCCTTTTAAGCACAAATTGTCCGAGGTGGGAAGTAAAAGACCAAAATACCCCTCTTACGGCTAAAGGACAATTTGTGCTTAACGAGTGAGGAAGCGGGCGGATTCCTCCCGATGCGAAGGTGGGGATTAGTAGGAACTCGTTTTTGTGGTGGATGTATTCCGGTTTTGACCTTCCATAGGAAAAGACCAAAATACCCCTACGACAAAAAGTAAGAGGTAGTCTACGGTTTTGTGTTGCTGCATTCCACAGACCCTCTTATGATTCCTAGTAGTCCAATTTGGCCCTACTTTTCACCGAAGAGGGTAGGGCAGTCGGTCACACAGAGGGGTTGGAGCTACTGGTTATTACAATTCCAAAGCAATTGAATCAGCAGCAATGGTAGGATTTGCCTCTAGACGATGGTTGTTTGTGGGCGTTGGAAGGGGTATGTAGCATAAATTTTTGGGACGGATCGGAGATGCTGTTGCTATAAGTCTTTAAACATCGAATGACGGGACGCGGAGACGTGATTCTGGAGGTGTTTAGAGCCGGTCCTTCGGAGATCCACGGCATGATTTTTGCTACTGCCAACTGATATTCCCACAAACATACTTGATAACAGGTGTATCCTACTGTTGTGAAAGATTCGTGATGCGGGATTGTGAAGTACGCCATAGTTACGCCTCGTATGGATGATCGGCTTCTATTCGGTAGGGAAAGGCAAGTGTAGACTAGCACGCTATGAATCCTGTTGTTGATTTGCAAACTATCTGCAAATC
>JAUPFV010000123.1:25000-27500 GCA_036936605.1 Limnanthes douglasii subsp. nivea
ACGCCCACAAGCAACCATCGTCTAAAGGCAAATCCTACCATTGCTGCAGACTCATGCGCTTTCAAATCATGAAAACCAATGGCCACAACTTCTTTCTCCGACCCTCCTCCGTTTTGCAGGAATGACAAGATGATGACTTTCATCAGCTCCGAATCCAAAAGATTTGCAGATAGTTTGCAAATCAACAACAGGATTCATAGCGTGCTAGTCTACACTTGCCTTTCCCTACCGAATAGAAGCCGATCATCCATACGAGGCGTAACTATGGCGTACTTCACAATCCCGCATCACGAATCTTTCACAACAGTAGGATACACCTGTTATCAAGTATGTTTGTGGGAATATCAGTTGGCAGTAGCAAAAATCATGCCGTGGATCTCCGAAGGACCGGCTCTAAACACCTCCAGAATCACGTCTCCGCGTCCCGTCATTCGATGTTTAAAGACTTATAGCGACAGCATCTCCGATCCGTCCCAAAAATTTATGCTACATACCCCTTCCAACGCCCACAAACAACCATCGTCTAGAGGCAAATCCTACCATTGCTGCTGATTCAATTGCTTTGGAATTGTAATAACCAGTAGCTCCAACCCCTCTGTGTGACCGACTGCCCTACCCTCTTCGGTGAAAAGTAGGGCCAAATTGGACTACTAGGAATCATAAGAGGGTCTGTGGAATGCAGCAACACAAAACCGTAGACTACCTCTTACTTTTTGTCGTAGGGGTATTTTGGTCTTTTCCTATGGAAGGTCAAAACCGGAATACATCCACCACAAAAACGAGTTCCTACTAATCCCCACCTTCGCATCGGGAGGAATCCGCCCGCTTCCTCACTCGTTAAGCACAAATTGTCCTTTAGCCGTAAGAGGGGTATTTTGGTCTTTTACTTCCCACCTCGGACAATTTGTGCTTAAAAGGCTACAAAGGCTACCAATGCCGCACTAGTATGTGCGACATTCGGTGCTTGCCGGCTAAAACAAGCACCTTTGGGGCAACTCCAACTTTCACCAGTTGGCTCACCCCCCCTAAGTAGCTTAATAGGCTGTTTTAGCTAAAACACTAGGTAGTGCTTTTATGTTTGAACCATCACCCTACCTTCAAAAGTGGGGAATCCGAAGGAATTTGATTATGAAACTTTGCAGTTATGTTAACAATGGATAAAAACAAGTGTTCACAAAGTTTGAACTAAAAATTCAAACCATAAGTATTTTATATATATTTATTTAACGAAAAACGTTAGAAAAATCATAACAAATTTAATTTTGGTTTAAAAATTACAAACTCGACTCTTAAAAATCCTACATGTTATAAGGATTGTATGATGGAAAGTATTTTGAGTTTTGCACGAGTAGAAAAAAAGATATCACATTTTCTATGTTCTTTGGCCCCATTTGGGGCGCTGCTGGCACGACACAGCCCAGTGGTGGCCTGCCACTGGCGCCACAATGCGGGCCACTTGCACCACATTGGCCGGCCACTGGCGCCTCAAATGCTGGCTCTGGCGCCACAATGCTGGCCACTGGCGCCACATTGCTGGCCACTGGTACCACAATGGCCGGCCACTGGTGCCACAGCACTGGCCACTGGCGCCTCAAATGCTGGCACTGGCGCCACAATGCTGGCCACTGGCGCCACATTGCTGGCCACTGGTACCACATTGGCCGGCCACTGGTGCCACAGCACTGGCCACTGGCGCCTCAAATGCTGGCCACAATGGCCGGCCACTGGCGCCACATTGCTGGCCACAGTGGTGCCACACTGGCCGGCCACTGGTGCCACATTGGCCGGCCAGTGGCGCCACATTGCTGGACAGCAAAAAACCGGCCAACAATGGCTCGGTTCCCATATCTCGGTTGTCCGAATGCGGATTTCTATATATGGATTCCATGCAGTTTTTCGAGATCTACGCGCTGGTTAATTACCTACGGTGATTAACCGAAGTGTGGACCCAAAAAAACGCCGTTTTGCATGTTAATTTTAGATTTTTAGAATCATTTAGGGATTTTAGGAAATAGAAACCCTAATATTGGCTCGATTTTTCGATTTGAATTCCGATTTCACCGCATAGCTTCATATTTTATGGCCGACACTATCCGAATATCGAATCAATTTCGGAAAGCCCCAATTTATGGAAGTCTTACCGTATGTTTGTATACTAGTGGATACGAGCTATATCGTCAAAGTAGGTTTGGTGTAGCGGTTAGTGAAGTAGTGACTTTTTATATCCCAACGGCGTGGGTTCGAACCTCGCTGGTCGCTTTTTTTTCTTTAATTATTTTTTGTCCCTCCTTTCGGAGTAAATTCGTGGTGCTTCGTAGAGTTTACCGCGTGGTAGAAACAACGCTATGGTAAAGTTTCGGTATTTTTTATCAACGCTGAAAAATATGACTTTATTTTATAACTCACGATTTTTTTACCATCACACTTGCAAGTCCGTAACTTTGGCTTAGGATGTCGGAATTTTCCGAATTATTTTTTAATTCCGCATTATTTTTTGGTA
>JAUPFV010000123.1:77500-80000 GCA_036936605.1 Limnanthes douglasii subsp. nivea
AGACTTATAGCGACAGCATCTCCGATCCGTCCCAAAAATTTATGCTACATACCCCTTCCAACGCCCACAAGCAACCATCGTCTAAAGGCAAATCCTACCATTGCTGCAGACTCATGCGCTTTCAAATCATGAAAACCAATGGCCACAACTTCTTTCTCCGACCCTCCTCCGTTTTGCAGGAATGACAAGATGATGACTTTCATCAGCTCCGAATCCAAAAGATTTGCAGATAGTTTGCAAATCAACAACAGGATTCATAGCGTGCTAGTCTACACTTGCCTTTCCCTACCGAATAGAAGCCGATCATCCATACGAGGCGTAACTATGGCGTACTTCACAATCCCGCATCACGAATCTTTCACAACAGTAGGATACACCTGTTATCAAGTATGTTTGTGGGAATATCAGTTGGCAGTAGCAAAAATCATGCCGTGGATCTCCGAAGGACCGGCTCTAAACACCTCCAGAATCACGTCTCCGCGTCCCGTCATTCGATGTTTAAAGACTTATAGCGACAGCATCTCCGATCCGTCCCAAAAATTTATGCTACATACCCCTTCCAACGCCCACAAACAACCATCGTCTAGAGGCAAATCCTACCATTGCTGCTGATTCAATTGCTTTGGAATTGTAATAACCAGTAGCTCCAACCCCTCTGTGTGACCGACTGCCCTACCCTCTTCGGTGAAAAGTAGGGCCAAATTGGACTACTAGGAATCATAAGAGGGTCTGTGGAATGCAGCAACACAAAACCGTAGACTACCTCTTACTTTTTGTCGTAGGGGTATTTTGGTCTTTTCCTATGGAAGGTCAAAACCGGAATACATCCACCACAAAAACGAGTTCCTACTAATCCCCACCTTCGCATCGGGAGGAATCCGCCCGCTTCCTCACTCGTTAAGCACAAATTGTCCTTTAGCCGTAAGAGGGGTATTTTGGTCTTTTACTTCCCACCTCGGACAATTTGTGCTTAAAAGGCTACAAAGGCTACCAATGCCGCACTAGTATGTGCGACATTCGGTGCTTGCCGGCTAAAACAAGCACCTTTGGGGCAACTCCAACTTTCACCAGTTGGCTCACCCCCCCTAAGTAGCTTAATAGGCTGTTTTAGCTAAAACACTAGGTAGTGCTTTTATGTTTGAACCATCACCCTACCTTCAAAAGTGGGGAATCCGAAGGAATTTGATTATGAAACTTTGCAGTTATGTTAACAATGGATAAAAACAAGTGTTCACAAAGTTTGAACTAAAAATTCAAACCATAAGTATTTTATATATATTTATTTAACGAAAAACGTTAGAAAAATCATAACAAATTTAATTTTGGTTTAAAAATTACAAACTCGACTCTTAAAAATCCTACATGTTATAAGGATTGTATGATGGAAAGTATTTTGAGTTTTGCACGAGTAGAAAAAAAGATATCACATTTTCTATGTTCTTTGGCCCCATTTGGGGCGCTGCTGGCACGACACAGCCCAGTGGTGGCCTGCCACTGGCGCCACAATGCGGGCCACTTGCACCACATTGGCCGGCCACTGGCGCCTCAAATGCTGGCTCTGGCGCCACAATGCTGGCCACTGGCGCCACATTGCTGGCCACTGGTACCACAATGGCCGGCCACTGGTGCCACAGCACTGGCCACTGGCGCCTCAAATGCTGGCACTGGCGCCACAATGCTGGCCACTGGCGCCACATTGCGGGCCACTTGCACCACATTGGCCGGCCACTGGCGCCTCAAATGCTGGCTCTGGCGCCACAATGCTGGCCACTGGCGCCACATTGCTGGCCACTGGTACCACAATGGCCGGCCACTGGTGCCACAGCACTGGCCACTGGCGCCTCAAATGCTGGCACTGGCGCCACAATGCTGGCCACTGGCGCCACATTGCTGGCCACTGGTACCACATTGGCCGGCCACTGGTGCCACAGCACTGGCCACTGGCGCCTCAAATGCTGGCCACAATGGCCGGCCACTGGCGCCACATTGCTGGCCACAGTGGTGCCACACTGGCCGGCCACTGGTGCCACATTGGCCGGCCAGTGGCGCCACATTGCTGGACAGCAAAAAACCGGCCAACAATGGCTCGGTTCCCATATCTCGGTTGTCCGAATGCGGATTTCTATATATGGATTCCATGCAGTTTTTCGAGATCTACGCGCTGGTTAATTACCTACGGTGATTAACCGAAGTGTGGACCCAAAAAAACGCCGTTTTGCATGTTAATTTTAGATTTTTAGAATCATTTAGGGATTTTAGGAAATAGAAACCCTAATATTGGCTCGATTTTTCGATTTGAATTCCGATTTCACCGCATAGCTTCATATTTTATGGCCGACACTATCCGAATATCGAATCAATTTCGGAAAGCCCCAATTTATGGAAGTCTTACCGTATGTTTGTATACTAGTGGATACGAGCTATATCGTCAAAGTAGGTTTGGTGTAGCGGTTAGTGAAGTAGTGACTTTTTATATCCCAACGGCGTGGGTTCGAACCTC
>JAUPFV010000123.1:120000-122500 GCA_036936605.1 Limnanthes douglasii subsp. nivea
TAGTTTGCAAATCAACAACAGGATTCATAGCGTGCTAGTCTACACTTGCCTTTCCCTACCGAATAGAAGCCGATCATCCATACGAGGCGTAACTATGGCGTACTTCACAATCCCGCATCACGAATCTTTCACAACAGTAGGATACACCTGTTATCAAGTATGTTTGTGGGAATATCAGTTGGCAGTAGCAAAAATCATGCCGTGGATCTCCGAAGGACCGGCTCTAAACACCTCCAGAATCACGTCTCCGCGTCCCGTCATTCGATGTTTAAAGACTTATAGCGACAGCATCTCCGATCCGTCCCAAAAATTTATGCTACATACCCCTTCCAACGCCCACAAACAACCATCGTCTAGAGGCAAATCCTACCATTGCTGCTGATTCAATTGCTTTGGAATTGTAATAACCAGTAGCTCCAACCCCTCTGTGTGACCGACTGCCCTACCCTCTTCGGTGAAAAGTAGGGCCAAATTGGACTACTAGGAATCATAAGAGGGTCTGTGGAATGCAGCAACACAAAACCGTAGACTACCTCTTACTTTTTGTCGTAGGGGTATTTTGGTCTTTTCCTATGGAAGGTCAAAACCGGAATACATCCACCACAAAAACGAGTTCCTACTAATCCCCACCTTCGCATCGGGAGGAATCCGCCCGCTTCCTCACTCGTTAAGCACAAATTGTCCTTTAGCCGTAAGAGGGGTATTTTGGTCTTTTACTTCCCACCTCGGACAATTTGTGCTTAAAAGGCTACAAAGGCTACCAATGCCGCACTAGTATGTGCGACATTCGGTGCTTGCCGGCTAAAACAAGCACCTTTGGGGCAACTCCAACTTTCACCAGTTGGCTCACCCCCCCTAAGTAGCTTAATAGGCTGTTTTAGCTAAAACACTAGGTAGTGCTTTTATGTTTGAACCATCACCCTACCTTCAAAAGTGGGGAATCCGAAGGAATTTGATTATGAAACTTTGCAGTTATGTTAACAATGGATAAAAACAAGTGTTCACAAAGTTTGAACTAAAAATTCAAACCATAAGTATTTTATATATATTTATTTAACGAAAAACGTTAGAAAAATCATAACAAATTTAATTTTGGTTTAAAAATTACAAACTCGACTCTTAAAAATCCTACATGTTATAAGGATTGTATGATGGAAAGTATTTTGAGTTTTGCACGAGTAGAAAAAAAGATATCACATTTTCTATGTTCTTTGGCCCCATTTGGGGCGCTGCTGGCACGACACAGCCCAGTGGTGGCCTGCCACTGGCGCCACAATGCGGGCCACTTGCACCACATTGGCCGGCCACTGGCGCCTCAAATGCTGGCTCTGGCGCCACAATGCTGGCCACTGGCGCCACATTGCTGGCCACTGGTACCACAATGGCCGGCCACTGGTGCCACAGCACTGGCCACTGGCGCCTCAAATGCTGGCACTGGCGCCACAATGCTGGCCACTGGCGCCACATTGCTGGCCACTGGTACCACATTGGCCGGCCACTGGTGCCACAGCACTGGCCACTGGCGCCTCAAATGCTGGCCACAATGGCCGGCCACTGGCGCCACATTGCTGGCCACAGTGGTGCCACACTGGCCGGCCACTGGTGCCACATTGGCCGGCCAGTGGCGCCACATTGCTGGACAGCAAAAAACCGGCCAACAATGGCTCGGTTCCCATATCTCGGTTGTCCGAATGCGGATTTCTATATATGGATTCCATGCAGTTTTTCGAGATCTACGCGCTGGTTAATTACCTACGGTGATTAACCGAAGTGTGGACCCAAAAAAACGCCGTTTTGCATGTTAATTTTAGATTTTTAGAATCATTTAGGGATTTTAGGAAATAGAAACCCTAATATTGGCTCGATTTTTCGATTTGAATTCCGATTTCACCGCATAGCTTCATATTTTATGGCCGACACTATCCGAATATCGAATCAATTTCGGAAAGCCCCAATTTATGGAAGTCTTACCGTATGTTTGTATACTAGTGGATACGAGCTATATCGTCAAAGTAGGTTTGGTGTAGCGGTTAGTGAAGTAGTGACTTTTTATATCCCAACGGCGTGGGTTCGAACCTCGCTGGTCGCTTTTTTTTCTTTAATTATTTTTTGTCCCTCCTTTCGGAGTAAATTCGTGGTGCTTCGTAGAGTTTACCGCGTGGTAGAAACAACGCTATGGTAAAGTTTCGGTATTTTTTATCAACGCTGAAAAATATGACTTTATTTTATAACTCACGATTTTTTTACCATCACACTTGCAAGTCCGTAACTTTGGCTTAGGATGTCGGAATTTTCCGAATTATTTTTTAATTCCGCATTATTTTTTGGTATCTAAGCGATGGTGAAGTTTCGGTAATTTTTTACTCTTTGGTTTGTTCGTTCCTATAAATCCGGGCAACTTGTATTTCGGTTTTTCTTAAAACCGTAGCTCCAAACCTTTGCAAGTCCATACCTTTGGCTTCGGATGTCCGAATCATGTGATTTTTTTTTATTCCACAAT
>JAUPFV010000124.1:2500-5000 GCA_036936605.1 Limnanthes douglasii subsp. nivea
TCCACGTTGGGTAAAATTTACCAAAACTTACCATCGCATAGATATCGGAAAATATTGTGGAATGAAAAAGAAATCACATGATTCGGACATCATAAGCTAAAGTTACGGACTTGCAAAGGTTTGGAGCTACGGTTATAAGAACAACCGAAATAACCCGGATTTATAGGAACAAACCAAAAGGTAAAAAATTACCGAAACTTCACCATCGCTTAGATACCGAAAAATAATGCGGAATGAAAAAATAATTCGCACAATTCCGACATCCTAAGCCAAAGTTACGGACTTGCAAGTGTGATGGTAAAAAATTTGTGAGTTATAAAATAAAGGCCTATTTTTCGGCGTTGGTAAAAAAATACCCAAACTTTACCATAGCGTTGTTTCTACCACGCGGTAAACTCTACCAAGCACCACGAATTTACTTCGAAAGGAGGGACAAAAAATAATTAAAGAAAAAAAAACGTCCAGCGAGGTTCGAACCCACTCCATTGGGATATAAAAAGTCACTACTTCACTAACCGCTACACCAAACCTACATTAACGATATAGCTCGTATCCACTAATATACAAACATACGGTAAGACTTCCATAAATTGGGGCTTTCCGAAATTGATTCGATATCCGGATAGTGTCGGCCATAAAATATAAAGCTATGCGGTGAAATCGGAATTCAAATCGAAAAATCGAGCCAATATTAGGGTTTCTATTTCCTAAAATCCCTAAATAATTCTAAAAATCTAAAATTAACATGCAAAACGGCGTTTTTTTGGCTCCACACTTCGGTTAATCACCGTAGGTAATTAACCAGCGCGTAGATCTCGAAAAACTGCATGGAATCCATATATAGAAATCCGCATTCGGACAACCGATAAATCCATACAAGATATTGGAACCGAGCCATTGTTGGCCGGTTTTTTGCTGGCCAGCAATGTGGCGCAAGTGGCCGGCCAATGTGGCGCCATTGGCCAGCATTGTGGCGCCATTGGCCGGTATTGTTGCACCAGTGACCGGCCAATGTGGCACCAGTGGCCGGCCAGTGTGGCACCACTGTGGCCAGCAATGTGGCGCCAGTGGCCGGCCACTTCGGCCAGCAATGTGGCGCCAGTGGCCAGCAATGTGGCGCCAGTGGCCAGCATTGTGGCGCCAGAGCCAGCATTTGAGGCGCCAGTGGCCAGTGCTGTGGCACCAGTGGCCAGCAATGTGGCGCCAGTGGCCAGCATTGTGGCGCCAGAGCCAGCATTTGAGGCGCCAGTGGCCGGCCAATGTGGTGCAAGTGGCCCGCATTGTGGCGCCAGTGGCAGGCCACACTGGGCTGTGTGGTGCCAGCAGCGCCCCAAATTGGGCCAAAGCACATAAAAAATGTGATATCTTTTTTTCTACTCGTGCAAAACTCAAAATACTTTCCATCATACAATCCTTATAACATGTAGGATTTTTAAGAGTCGAGTTTGTAATTTCTAAACCAAAAGTAAATTTGTTATGATTTTTCTAACGTTTTTCGTTAAAAAAATATATATAAAATACTTATGGTATGAATTTTTAGTTCAAACTTTGTGAACACTTGTTTTTATCCATTGTTAACATAACTGCAAAGTTTCATAACCAAATTCCTTCGGATTCCCCACTTTTGAAGGTAGGGTGATGGTTCAAACATAAAAGCACTACCTAGTGTTTTAGCTAAAACAGCCTATTAAGCTACTTAGGGGGGGTGAGCCAACTGGTGAAAGTTGGAGTTGCCCCAAAGGTGCTTGTTTTAGCCGGCAAGCACCGAATGTCGCACATACTAGTGCGGCATTGGTAGCCTTTGTAGCCTTTTAAGCACAAATTGTCCGAGGTGGGAAGTAAAAGACCAAAATACCCCTCTTACGGCTAAAGGACAATTTGTGCTTAACGAGTGAGGAAGCGGGCGGATTCCTCCCGATGCGAAGGTGGGGATTAGTAGGAACTCGTTTTTGTGGTGGATGTGTTGCGGTTTTGGCCTTCCATAGGAAAAGACCAAAATACCCCTACGACAAAAAGTAAGAGGTAGTCTATGGTTTTGCGTTGCTGCATTCCACAGACCCTCTTATGATTCCTAGTAGTCCTAGTTGGCCCTACTTTTCACCGAAGAGGGTAGGGCAGTCGGTCATACAGAGGGGTTGGAGCTATTGGTTATTACGATTCCAAATCATTTTAATCAGCAGCAATGGTGGGATTTGCCTTTAGACGATGGTTGTTTGCGGGCGTTGGAAGGGGTACGTAGCATAAATTTTTGGGACGGATCGGAGATGCTGTCGCTATAAGTCTCTAAACATCGAATGACGGGACGCGGAGACGTGATTCTGGAGGTGTTTAGAGCCGGTCCTTCGGAGATCTACGGCATGATTTTTGCTACTGCCAACTGAAATTCCCACAAACATACTTGATAACAGGTGTATCCTACTGTTGTGAATGATTCGTGATGCGGGATTGTGAAGTACGCCGTAGTTGCGCCTCGTATGGATGATCGGCTTCTATTCGGTAG
>JAUPFV010000124.1:55000-57500 GCA_036936605.1 Limnanthes douglasii subsp. nivea
TAAAACAATCCTATTTTTCCACGTTGGGTAAAATTTACCAAAACTTACCATCGCATAGATATCGGAAAATATTGTGGAATGAAAAAGAAATCACATGATTCGGACATCATAAGCTAAAGTTACGGACTTGCAAAGGTTTGGAGCTACGGTTATAAGAACAACCGAAATAACCCGGATTTATAGGAACAAACCAAAAGGTAAAAAATTACCGAAACTTCACCATCGCTTAGATACCGAAAAATAATGCGGAATGAAAAAATAATTCGCACAATTCCGACATCCTAAGCCAAAGTTACGGACTTGCAAGTGTGATGGTAAAAAATTTGTGAGTTATAAAATAAAGGCCTATTTTTCGGCGTTGGTAAAAAAATACCCAAACTTTACCATAGCGTTGTTTCTACCACGCGGTAAACTCTACCAAGCACCACGAATTTACTTCGAAAGGAGGGACAAAAAATAATTAAAGAAAAAAAAACGTCCAGCGAGGTTCGAACCCACTCCATTGGGATATAAAAAGTCACTACTTCACTAACCGCTACACCAAACCTACATTAACGATATAGCTCGTATCCACTAATATACAAACATACGGTAAGACTTCCATAAATTGGGGCTTTCCGAAATTGATTCGATATCCGGATAGTGTCGGCCATAAAATATAAAGCTATGCGGTGAAATCGGAATTCAAATCGAAAAATCGAGCCAATATTAGGGTTTCTATTTCCTAAAATCCCTAAATAATTCTAAAAATCTAAAATTAACATGCAAAACGGCGTTTTTTTGGCTCCACACTTCGGTTAATCACCGTAGGTAATTAACCAGCGCGTAGATCTCGAAAAACTGCATGGAATCCATATATAGAAATCCGCATTCGGACAACCGATAAATCCATACAAGATATTGGAACCGAGCCATTGTTGGCCGGTTTTTTGCTGGCCAGCAATGTGGCGCAAGTGGCCGGCCAATGTGGCGCCATTGGCCAGCATTGTGGCGCCATTGGCCGGTATTGTTGCACCAGTGACCGGCCAATGTGGCACCAGTGGCCGGCCAGTGTGGCACCACTGTGGCCAGCAATGTGGCGCCAGTGGCCGGCCACTTCGGCCAGCAATGTGGCGCCAGTGGCCAGCAATGTGGCGCCAGTGGCCAGCATTGTGGCGCCAGAGCCAGCATTTGAGGCGCCAGTGGCCAGTGCTGTGGCACCAGTGGCCAGCAATGTGGCGCCAGTGGCCAGCATTGTGGCGCCAGAGCCAGCATTTGAGGCGCCAGTGGCCGGCCAATGTGGTGCAAGTGGCCCGCATTGTGGCGCCAGTGGCAGGCCACACTGGGCTGTGTGGTGCCAGCAGCGCCCCAAATTGGGCCAAAGCACATAAAAAATGTGATATCTTTTTTTCTACTCGTGCAAAACTCAAAATACTTTCCATCATACAATCCTTATAACATGTAGGATTTTTAAGAGTCGAGTTTGTAATTTCTAAACCAAAAGTAAATTTGTTATGATTTTTCTAACGTTTTTCGTTAAAAAAATATATATAAAATACTTATGGTATGAATTTTTAGTTCAAACTTTGTGAACACTTGTTTTTATCCATTGTTAACATAACTGCAAAGTTTCATAACCAAATTCCTTCGGATTCCCCACTTTTGAAGGTAGGGTGATGGTTCAAACATAAAAGCACTACCTAGTGTTTTAGCTAAAACAGCCTATTAAGCTACTTAGGGGGGGTGAGCCAACTGGTGAAAGTTGGAGTTGCCCCAAAGGTGCTTGTTTTAGCCGGCAAGCACCGAATGTCGCACATACTAGTGCGGCATTGGTAGCCTTTGTAGCCTTTTAAGCACAAATTGTCCGAGGTGGGAAGTAAAAGACCAAAATACCCCTCTTACGGCTAAAGGACAATTTGTGCTTAACGAGTGAGGAAGCGGGCGGATTCCTCCCGATGCGAAGGTGGGGATTAGTAGGAACTCGTTTTTGTGGTGGATGTGTTGCGGTTTTGGCCTTCCATAGGAAAAGACCAAAATACCCCTACGACAAAAAGTAAGAGGTAGTCTATGGTTTTGCGTTGCTGCATTCCACAGACCCTCTTATGATTCCTAGTAGTCCTAGTTGGCCCTACTTTTCACCGAAGAGGGTAGGGCAGTCGGTCATACAGAGGGGTTGGAGCTATTGGTTATTACGATTCCAAATCATTTTAATCAGCAGCAATGGTGGGATTTGCCTTTAGACGATGGTTGTTTGCGGGCGTTGGAAGGGGTACGTAGCATAAATTTTTGGGACGGATCGGAGATGCTGTCGCTATAAGTCTCTAAACATCGAATGACGGGACGCGGAGACGTGATTCTGGAGGTGTTTAGAGCCGGTCCTTCGGAGATCTACGGCATGATTTTTGCTACTGCCAACTGAAATTCCCACAAACATACTTGATAACAGGTGTATCCTACTGTTGTGAATGATTCGTGATGCGGGATTGTGAAGTACGCCGTAGTTGCGCCTCGTATGGATGAT
>JAUPFV010000124.1:107500-110000 GCA_036936605.1 Limnanthes douglasii subsp. nivea
CGGTTTAGCTAAAACAATCCTATTTTTCCACGTTGGGTAAAATTTACCAAAACTTACCATCGCATAGATATCGGAAAATATTGTGGAATGAAAAAGAAATCACATGATTCGGACATCATAAGCTAAAGTTACGGACTTGCAAAGGTTTGGAGCTACGGTTATAAGAACAACCGAAATAACCCGGATTTATAGGAACAAACCAAAAGGTAAAAAATTACCGAAACTTCACCATCGCTTAGATACCGAAAAATAATGCGGAATGAAAAAATAATTCGCACAATTCCGACATCCTAAGCCAAAGTTACGGACTTGCAAGTGTGATGGTAAAAAATTTGTGAGTTATAAAATAAAGGCCTATTTTTCGGCGTTGGTAAAAAAATACCCAAACTTTACCATAGCGTTGTTTCTACCACGCGGTAAACTCTACCAAGCACCACGAATTTACTTCGAAAGGAGGGACAAAAAATAATTAAAGAAAAAAAAACGTCCAGCGAGGTTCGAACCCACTCCATTGGGATATAAAAAGTCACTACTTCACTAACCGCTACACCAAACCTACATTAACGATATAGCTCGTATCCACTAATATACAAACATACGGTAAGACTTCCATAAATTGGGGCTTTCCGAAATTGATTCGATATCCGGATAGTGTCGGCCATAAAATATAAAGCTATGCGGTGAAATCGGAATTCAAATCGAAAAATCGAGCCAATATTAGGGTTTCTATTTCCTAAAATCCCTAAATAATTCTAAAAATCTAAAATTAACATGCAAAACGGCGTTTTTTTGGCTCCACACTTCGTTTAATCACCGTAGGTAATTAACCAGCGCGTAGATCTCGAAAAACTGCATGGAATCCATATATAGAAATCCGCATTCGGACAACCGATAAATCCATACAAGATATTGGAACCGAGCCATTGTTGGCCGGTTTTTTGCTGGCCAGCAATGTGGCGCAAGTGGCCGGCCAATGTGGCGCCATTGGCCAGCATTGTGGCGCCATTGGCCGGTATTGTTGCACCAGTGACCGGCCAATGTGGCACCAGTGGCCGGCCAGTGTGGCACCACTGTGGCCAGCAATGTGGCGCCAGTGGCCGGCCACTTCGGCCAGCAATGTGGCGCCAGTGGCCAGCAATGTGGCGCCAGTGGCCAGCATTGTGGCGCCAGAGCCAGCATTTGAGGCGCCAGTGGCCAGTGCTGTGGCACCAGTGGCCAGCAATGTGGCGCCAGTGGCCAGCATTGTGGCGCCAGAGCCAGCATTTGAGGCGCCAGTGGCCGGCCAATGTGGTGCAAGTGGCCCGCATTGTGGCGCCAGTGGCAGGCCACACTGGGCTGTGTGGTGCCAGCAGCGCCCCAAATTGGGCCAAAGCACATAAAAAATGTGATATCTTTTTTTCTACTCGTGCAAAACTCAAAATACTTTCCATCATACAATCCTTATAACATGTAGGATTTTTAAGAGTCGAGTTTGTAATTTCTAAACCAAAAGTAAATTTGTTATGATTTTTCTAACGTTTTTCGTTAAAAAAATATATATAAAATACTTATGGTATGAATTTTTAGTTCAAACTTTGTGAACACTTGTTTTTATCCATTGTTAACATAACTGCAAAGTTTCATAACCAAATTCCTTCGGATTCCCCACTTTTGAAGGTAGGGTGATGGTTCAAACATAAAAGCACTACCTAGTGTTTTAGCTAAAACAGCCTATTAAGCTACTTAGGGGGGGTGAGCCAACTGGTGAAAGTTGGAGTTGCCCCAAAGGTGCTTGTTTTAGCCGGCAAGCACCGAATGTCGCACATACTAGTGCGGCATTGGTAGCCTTTGTAGCCTTTTAAGCACAAATTGTCCGAGGTGGGAAGTAAAAGACCAAAATACCCCTCTTACGGCTAAAGGACAATTTGTGCTTAACGAGTGAGGAAGCGGGCGGATTCCTCCCGATGCGAAGGTGGGGATTAGTAGGAACTCGTTTTTGTGGTGGATGTGTTGCGGTTTTGGCCTTCCATAGGAAAAGACCAAAATACCCCTACGACAAAAAGTAAGAGGTAGTCTATGGTTTTGCGTTGCTGCATTCCACAGACCCTCTTATGATTCCTAGTAGTCCTAGTTGGCCCTACTTTTCACCGAAGAGGGTAGGGCAGTCGGTCATACAGAGGGGTTGGAGCTATTGGTTATTACGATTCCAAATCATTTTAATCAGCAGCAATGGTGGGATTTGCCTTTAGACGATGGTTGTTTGCGGGCGTTGGAAGGGGTACGTAGCATAAATTTTTGGGACGGATCGGAGATGCTGTCGCTATAAGTCTCTAAACATCGAATGACGGGACGCGGAGACGTGATTCTGGAGGTGTTTAGAGCCGGTCCTTCGGAGATCTACGGCATGATTTTTGCTACTGCCAACTGAAATTCCCACAAACATACTTGATAACAGGTGTATCCTACTGTTGTGAATGATTCGTGATGCGGGATTGTGAAGTACGCCGTAGTTGCGCCTCGT
>JAUPFV010000124.1:147500-150000 GCA_036936605.1 Limnanthes douglasii subsp. nivea
GCACAATTCCGACATCCTAAGCCAAAGTTACGGACTTGCAAGTGTGATGGTAAAAAATTTGTGAGTTATAAAATAAAGGCCTATTTTTCGGCGTTGGTAAAAAAATACCCAAACTTTACCATAGCGTTGTTTCTACCACGCGGTAAACTCTACCAAGCACCACGAATTTACTTCGAAAGGAGGGACAAAAAATAATTAAAGAAAAAAAAACGTCCAGCGAGGTTCGAACCCACTCCATTGGGATATAAAAAGTCACTACTTCACTAACCGCTACACCAAACCTACATTAACGATATAGCTCGTATCCACTAATATACAAACATACGGTAAGACTTCCATAAATTGGGGCTTTCCGAAATTGATTCGATATCCGGATAGTGTCGGCCATAAAATATAAAGCTATGCGGTGAAATCGGAATTCAAATCGAAAAATCGAGCCAATATTAGGGTTTCTATTTCCTAAAATCCCTAAATAATTCTAAAAATCTAAAATTAACATGCAAAACGGCGTTTTTTTGGCTCCACACTTCGTTTAATCACCGTAGGTAATTAACCAGCGCGTAGATCTCGAAAAACTGCATGGAATCCATATATAGAAATCCGCATTCGGACAACCGATAAATCCATACAAGATATTGGAACCGAGCCATTGTTGGCCGGTTTTTTGCTGGCCAGCAATGTGGCGCAAGTGGCCGGCCAATGTGGCGCCATTGGCCAGCATTGTGGCGCCATTGGCCGGTATTGTTGCACCAGTGACCGGCCAATGTGGCACCAGTGGCCGGCCAGTGTGGCACCACTGTGGCCAGCAATGTGGCGCCAGTGGCCGGCCACTTCGGCCAGCAATGTGGCGCCAGTGGCCAGCAATGTGGCGCCAGTGGCCAGCATTGTGGCGCCAGAGCCAGCATTTGAGGCGCCAGTGGCCAGTGCTGTGGCACCAGTGGCCAGCAATGTGG
Organism: Limnanthes douglasii subsp. nivea; assembly: GCA_036936605.1. Lineage (NCBI taxonomy): Eukaryota > Viridiplantae > Streptophyta > Magnoliopsida > Brassicales > Limnanthaceae > Limnanthes > Limnanthes douglasii. Next base: position 148,454 of record JAUPFV010000124.1, read on the forward strand.
CGCCAGTGGCCAGCATTGTGGCGCCAGAGCCAGCATTTGAGGCGCCAGTGGCCGGCCAATGTGGTGCAAGTGGCCCGCATTGTGGCGCCAGTGGCAGGCCACACTGGGCTGTGTGGTGCCAGCAGCGCCCCAAATTGGGCCAAAGCACATAAAAAATGTGATATCTTTTTTTCTACTCGTGCAAAACTCAAAATACTTTCCATCATACAATCCTTATAACATGTAGGATTTTTAAGAGTCGAGTTTGTAATTTCTAAACCAAAAGTAAATTTGTTATGATTTTTCTAACGTTTTTCGTTAAAAAAATATATATAAAATACTTATGGTATGAATTTTTAGTTCAAACTTTGTGAACACTTGTTTTTATCCATTGTTAACATAACTGCAAAGTTTCATAACCAAATTCCTTCGGATTCCCCACTTTTGAAGGTAGGGTGATGGTTCAAACATAAAAGCACTACCTAGTGTTTTAGCTAAAACAGCCTATTAAGCTACTTAGGGGGGGTGAGCCAACTGGTGAAAGTTGGAGTTGCCCCAAAGGTGCTTGTTTTAGCCGGCAAGCACCGAATGTCGCACATACTAGTGCGGCATTGGTAGCCTTTGTAGCCTTTTAAGCACAAATTGTCCGAGGTGGGAAGTAAAAGACCAAAATACCCCTCTTACGGCTAAAGGACAATTTGTGCTTAACGAGTGAGGAAGCGGGCGGATTCCTCCCGATGCGAAGGTGGGGATTAGTAGGAACTCGTTTTTGTGGTGGATGTGTTGCGGTTTTGGCCTTCCATAGGAAAAGACCAAAATACCCCTACGACAAAAAGTAAGAGGTAGTCTATGGTTTTGCGTTGCTGCATTCCACAGACCCTCTTATGATTCCTAGTAGTCCTAGTTGGCCCTACTTTTCACCGAAGAGGGTAGGGCAGTCGGTCATACAGAGGGGTTGGAGCTATTGGTTATTACGATTCCAAATCATTTTAATCAGCAGCAATGGTGGGATTTGCCTTTAGACGATGGTTGTTTGCGGGCGTTGGAAGGGGTACGTAGCATAAATTTTTGGGACGGATCGGAGATGCTGTCGCTATAAGTCTCTAAACATCGAATGACGGGACGCGGAGACGTGATTCTGGAGGTGTTTAGAGCCGGTCCTTCGGAGATCTACGGCATGATTTTTGCTACTGCCAACTGAAATTCCCACAAACATACTTGATAACAGGTGTATCCTACTGTTGTGAATGATTCGTGATGCGGGATTGTGAAGTACGCCGTAGTTGCGCCTCGTATGGATGATCGGCTTCTATTCGGTAGGGAAAGGCAAGGGTAGATTATCACGCTGCGAATCCTGTTGTTGATTTGCAAACTATCTGCAAATCTTTTGGATTCGAAGCTGAAAGTCATCATCTTGTCGTTCCTGCAAAACGGGGGAGGGGTCGGAAGAAAAAGTTGTGGCCATTGGTTTTCATGATTTGAAAGCGCATGAGTCTGCAGCAATGGTAGGATTTGCCTTTAGACGATGGTTGCTTGTGGGCGTTGGAAGGGGTATGTAGCATAAATTT
>JAUPFV010000125.1:0-161569 GCA_036936605.1 Limnanthes douglasii subsp. nivea
GATTGAGCCCAAATCTCAACATTTAAGACTAAAATAATAATTCATGGACTAAATTGATAAATCAATTTAGTGGTTGTGGTCTTCAGACACAAAATGGCTAAAGTATAGGAGTTTGATACAGTTAAGGTTACTAACTATATTTTCTATATAAATAAGACAAATGTTAAGATATTCCTTCAATATATCATGTCAGTCGTTGATTTGTTGTATTGGAATATCCACAACCATCTTGTGTCTAAAGGAGCTTAAAGGATCTTAAAGGAGCAATCAGTCATTAACAATGGATCGAAGGCAAAACCGTAAGTTCTATATCATATATTTGTTAGCTAATCATAAGATTTGATGGTTTAAACTATATTAGACGATTCAATTAGTTCTATCAATTGTTATGAGAGCAAAAAAATCTATTGTGATTCATAGTATAGACAATATATATATTTTTTTATTGAATTAAAATCATGTTTCTTTTATATATAAAATTAGTAACATTGAGATTATTTGTTAATTGACTTTGTAGAATATGGATCTAAGATTTGTGTGAAAAAACATGATTAACTTGATTTGTTCATAATAAAATCATGATTAAGTGTGTGTGTGTGTGTGTGTGTGTGTGTGTGTGTGTGTGTGAATTTTATGAATAAAGAAAAAAATTAGTGGAATGGTTATGATCATATCGTGAATCATTGGTGATATAAGTGTTCACAATGTATCTTGTATCCGATGATACAGTCTTGTGTCATGAAAGTGTACATTGTATCTGATGGTACAGTCTTGTATCATTGACATTGTACCTTGTGTTCACTGGTACATTCTTGTGTCATTGTTACAGTTGTGGTTTTATTCTTATGCAAGTGTTTACAATGTACCTTGTGTCTACTTGTATGTTATAAATTATTTTTAATTTAATTATTTATTTATTTATTTCATATGATAAGTATTTCAACATGTTATATTTTGTATGTATTTTTGGAATAAATGTTTTATATGTTTGGATGATTATATGAATATGCATGAATAAGGTTTCATATTTTGGTAGGTGAATCAATATAATCGTTTAATCAGCCATCCGGAAGGTTAATTGATCTCATGAGATCTAGGATCTAAAAAGATTCAAGGGATTAATATAATTTCAAATGTTGTCGGTCCTCCGAAAGGTTAACGTTTGGATTTAAGTTAACCATGAACTAGAGAAACTCTAATGAAAATTGATCTTTAAGATTATTTTAATTCAAATAGGTAAAATCAGTCATCCATAGGGATCTACTCGTACTTGGGAAAATTAATTTAATCATTACGTTTATTTTAATTTAAGTATGTAAAGTTAGATCTTCGGAGGGTTTCACCGGTACTTCATAAAAATTAAGGTATTTTAATTTAAGTAGGTGAAATTAGACCTCTGGAGGGTTTCATCGGTACTTGAGATAGTCAAAATAATGATTAAGGGCAATTTTCTCAAACTCATAAATATGTGTTAGTATGATTTACCCCCCGGTATCTTATTACCATAGTATGTTACATTTTATGTGTATACACCATTTTCAAGTATGTTAAATTATTATATGTCAAATTTACTTATGTGTTGTTAGTTATATATATATATATGTTCCTGTTAATGTTATGGGTTACAATCTGACTGGAAGCAAACCATCAATGTTGGATGGCTCAGATTTGTATCAGTGGAAAAAGGCATTAATTTGTTCTTGAAGTGTCATGATTATGACCTCAAACTAAAGAAACCTAAACCATATGCTTTTACTCTAGATATATCACATGAGGAAATAAAGAAGTATGAAAACTAGAAACTATCTAATTGGTTGTGTTTGGCCTTCATACTTCAAAGGATACTGGTTGTGTTTCGTGAGGTTGTACCAAAGGAAGGTATCAATGCCTCAGAATTTATCACAAAAGTTAAAACCATTTGCAAAAAATTATAAGGTCAAAAGGTAACATCTCATGAATGAGACATCTACGTTGAAGTATAGTAGAAAATGTGTTATTCGATAGCATATTATGAGGATGTATATGATTGCAACCAAGTTACATAAAAGAGGGTAAACTTATTAGAAGAATGTGTGATAAGGTTCATTTTTTAACATCTCTTAAGAAAATTTAAGCATTTCCAGTCCACCTACAGTTTCATGCGAGAAAAATAAAAAATCAATGGATTGATTGCACGTGTTGCACAAGATGAGAAAAAATTTAAAAGGGAGAAAAGCAAAAGGATGATGGAAAATGACCATACTATGGTCCGACTAAGAAAAAAAAGCCTCAGTAATGAACGGTAGGTTGATGCTTATTTTGCAAAGAAAAATGACACCATAAGAAGGAATCTGAAAAATGACGTGTTTACTTGCTAATAAAGGTAATTTCGTTTATTTGGTTGTTTAAGAAATTAATCTTATTTATGTGGAAAATAAGACATTGTGGGTTGATTTGGCTGCAACAATTCATGTATATAATTCTTTGCATGGTACACTAAGGAGCCAGATACGTGAGCTCATGCAAAGTGTTGTCCATCTGTGATTTAAATTAAAAGCTTACCACATAACATATTTTATTTTTGGAGAATATTGTGTATCTTCCTACGTTGTGAATAAAATTGATTTCTTTTCTAGCTTTACACATGTATGGTTATTCTTATATTTTAGGAAACAATGGTTTAACTCTCTTTTATAATAATATGATTATTGGTTATGGTAACTTGATAATGGAACATAACTTGTATTTATTGGATACCAAATGCATAACTACCAATGAATAAAATTAATAAAATCTAAAACTCTTATAAAGTATTAAACAAACGGTTATGTCACATGTCCAAAGTAAGGATGCTTGAATCTGAAGGTTTATTGAGTCCCTTCGATTATGTTAATTTTTGTACTTGTATCGAGTTTATTAAGGGAAAACAAACCAAAAATAAAAAGTTTGGGGAAAATGGAGCGAGCGAAGTCTTGGAATTGATCTATACCGATATATGCGGACTATTTCCAAATGAATCATGGAACGGGAAGCGGTACTTCGTATTGTTTACATGTGACTTCGCTCGCTTGGGTACCTCTACATCCTTTGTGAAAAGTCAGAAGCCATGGACAAGTTCAAATCTTTTAAGACCAAATTTGAGAAAAACCTAGGTTAAATTATTAAAAGTGTTAGATCTAACCGCGATGGTGAATACTATGGTAGATATTTCGGCCACATTAAAACAAGGTTATACTCAGAATAATATTGATATTTTACTTGAGCGTTTTAAATCGGAACATATATAGTCTAGTTAGAACAAAAGGAAACTCGATTTAATATTCCACGAGAAATTAAAATGACATTATTTATGAGGATAAAACCCTACCTCCTCGAAAATCGCAGCAAGTATAACTTATACCCTTTAGAAGGTTCTCGAGAGAAAAGAAAAATGCTATACTTTTTGATTCCATAGTATAACTTCAAGAACATGAAGAGTTATGTGTGGGATCAATTTATTTTTTTTGTTTAAGATAAGTATTTATTTCTTCTTTCGATCAAGAGCTTTTGTAGTTATAGATCGTTTTTTTCCTTTTTCTTTTTTTTACATTTATCGATTATTTTATCGATTCACATCTGCTTTTATTATTTTTATTTTTTATTGTTTCGAGTTATTTTATTGTTGTCTTATGATTTTATGATCGTTTATTTATGCTAATCCTTTGATTTCATATATTTACATAATATTTTGAAAACTATTTGAAAATATTGGTTTGAGTAGAATAGATTTTTGGGTTTTTGGGTTTTGTTTATTTGGTTGCGTAATTAAGAACATTTTGGTTGCATAATTGGTTAGTGTGTTTGGCTTGTGAAATTAAGAATATTTTGGTTGCATAGTTATACTTTGGCAGCGTAATTAGTTAGTGCATTTAGTTGCAAAATTACGTGTACTTGGGATGCGTAATAACTATTTCTTATTTTTGTGTTTCGGTTTTAGGGTTATGTGAATGTTGGATGCAAAAATAGACCAAACCTGTATTTTTTTTTTTAGGTTTTCAATATCTTCTTTGGTTTTTTTTAATAAAATAATTAGATTTATGTTTGCCTACTTAGTATTTTTTAAAATTATAAAAGTATGGTTAAGTTTGTTATAAGCAAGTCAGATTGGTTAGTCATGGGTCGCTTTAGCTTCATTTATTTGTTTGGATTATAAGAACTATTTCTTGTGATGTGAATATGATTTTATATGATTGGTTGGTTTGGCTGACCTAGTAAAGGTAAAGGTATTGTTATTGAGATTTATAAAATTATTGAAACGAGAAATTTAGGTATTTATGGTATCAATTTGGATAATGCTAATACAGTATCATTACAAATATTCTTTCTATAGTTGAATATAATATACCAATTGAAGAACCTATTTTGGGTGTTCGTTTTTTTAAACATAAGGAAAAAATACTTGCTACCAAAAGTTGGGTTGATGGTATTCAAGGTGTATGAAAGGTATTTTAAGGTGGTGTTACATCTCTGCGTCTTGTTTTATCCTGATTTGTTATCGAACATAGATTTATATATAAATCTATTCATAATTAGAGAGACAAATTTAATGTTCATTGTTCGATGAAAGATAGAAAATGATGTCCATAGAGGGTTTATGCTTCAATTGATAAGTTAAATTGATATATGGTTATCAAAACGTATGTTGGTGATCATAAGTGTTGTCATGGTTTCTTGATAAAAAACAAAAAACAGTGGACGATGATTTGATATCAAACGAAATAAGTGATTGTATTATATCAAGAGGTGATATCACTCTAAAAAAAATTCAAACCATTGTGAAATCCAATTATCGTGTACATATTTTGTATTGCGTGTTATGGGTGGCTTTGGAGAAAGCTTCAAGGAAACTTCATAAAGATAGTTCTACTTCTTTACACTTGTTAAAAGGTTAATTTATGATATTGAATACTCTCGACATGACAAGTAGTTTGTATTGGAGTATGTTGAAGCAAATGATTTTTAAATGATGTTTTATAGCTTACACAACTTATCTCCAAGGTTTACTTTCTTGTTGTTTGATGCTTTTTATCCATGGTATTTTTTTAGCGGTACATATCGAGGGGTTTTACTCTCTACAATAGTTAAAGATGGTAGCAATTATAAATTTTTTTTAACAAAAACTATGTGTAAATACAAATTTATATTTGATTGTGAAATTATGTGTTAACCGGTTGCGAAATTAAGTGCAAGTTGGTTGCGTAACTATATTTTTGTTACGTAATTTTCATGGTGTTATGAAAACATTGGATTTTATTTTGGTTGCATAGTTAAGTGAGAAATCGCGACTGGAACAATGCAGTAGGTTTGTTGTTTGGTATATGGACTTGGTATTACGATTTAGTTTGGTATTTGGACCTAGTTTTGGATTTGGATTTGATTAAGTATTCGATTATATTTCGCTGGACCATTGAGATTTTGAATTTGGAGTAGGTTTGATTTTGGATTTAGGGTTTGATTAATATTTTGATTTGATTTGAGATTGTGGATTATATTGCGAATATGATAAGAAAATATAATTTTCTACTGTCTACTAGTAACAAACTGAATAAGAAGAACTTTGTTATGTCTACATCTGCATACCATTCAGGTATGTCTTCGTCTTCCACTTCAAGAATTGATTCATCATTGTGGATTTTGGATTCGGGTGTATCTCATCATATGTCACCTCACATGTCGAACTTTTTATCGTTGTCTCATCACATGTCTTCGTCTTCCACTTCAGGTGTGTCTTTGTTTCGTTTGAGTCCTTCATCGTATGAGTTTTATCTTTGGCATTCTCATCTCAGACATGTATCTGCATCGCATTTAAAATTTTTAGTGTCTATAGGTGCTTTAGGTCAGTTAAACACTTGTAATATCTCGGATAGTAGTGGTTGTAAACTTGCAATTTTTTTTGATGTTATCATTTAATGAAAGTATTATTTCTTCTATTTCTCCACTTTGTATTATTCATTCTAATGTCTGGGGTCCATCTCCAGTCTCCACAAAGGGTGGTTCGTCCTACTATGTTTCTATCGTCGATGATTATACTCGATATACTTGGGTTTACCTTATGAAACAAAGATCATATTTCCTTGAAATTTATAGAGAATTTAATGCACTTGTTAAGACTCAACATTCTGTTGTAATAAAATGCTTCAGGTGTGACTTAGGGGTGAATATACATCCAATGTTTTTACTTATGCTTGTTTCGTAAAAACTTTCGTCAAACATACAATCCTTTTTCACTTATGTGATCGAGACGCCAATATCACAATTGATTCTAATTCTTCTGATTTTTGTTATTACCCCCCGATGATGCTACTAGAGTATCGCCCATAACAACACTTCTCTAAAGAATGTAAATCCCATTTTGCAAACATCTTTTTATACACGCCATCGAGCCATTTTTCACATTGATTGTATCTTCGTCTGTATGCTACTTGTAACCCTAAATTTCTAGTGTTGTAATAGATATCAGGTTCCTCTTTAACCTAGGAACATGCTAGCACGTCACGATTCTGACAATACTATCGAACATTATGATCCCTACATTACCAATCCCACCAACACATAACAAATGATTGTCCCCCAAATAAATTGTTCCTTGGTTGGTTTGTAACTATCAAACCATTGCTTGAACAAAAACATGTGGTATGTAACGCCAATATCGTATACTCAAAGGTTTTGTCCATAATCCGACATCACTAACAACACCTCTCTTGCAACACTATTGTCACTATCATCAGAATCATTCATGCATTCTACTAGTTTCTCATAATTTTTGTTTTTATTTCCTCTTTTACCTTTCAACTCCATACAATTTCTCATGTACTGACCATATCCACCGCATTCAAAACCGTTTGAATTATTGGCTCTTGAATCGGATCACATTCAATTCTTCTTCTTTGAAAAAACTCATCTTGTTGCTATATCTCCTTTAATCATAAGTCATTCTCTGACTGTCAAGCCAAAAATTTCTTAACTTCTTTGATTTCAGCGCCCCTTTGACATCCATCATTGATAACATGTCCTTATTATACATGATGGTACCCATAAAATTCTCACAGTAAGTTGGTAACGATCTCAAAACAAAACAAACAAGGCTTGATCCTCGATTTTGATATCTACATATTTAGATCCGTGATAATAATCAATATTTTAAGTCATGAACATAAGTTATTTTGACCTGAAACCATACAAATGTTTCTTCAAGTATAATTGGTTTACAACTGATTTCTCTAAGTAAATTTCTTCCAACTTCTTCCATGTATAGGCATCGGTCATCTCACATTCATCTCGCGTACAACGTTTTCCTTTAAACTCATTAAATCTAACACGAGCCTTTTCTTGAAGATCATATTTCTCATATACTTTCATTTTTATTGGTAATTTATTCTCCACCACAACCTTCAACTTAATATTTCACAACACAAAGCTGGATCCCCTATTGTTTTTTTGATTTTGATTTTTTTTATGTAGCCGTTATTAGTAACCTTAAATTATAACAACTTACACTTTGATACCAATTTTCATGTATTTTATCTTTTCTATGAGCGTGGTGGTATATTTTGGCTAAAATGATACTTTGTTTGAGAAGAGGAGTTAGTTTTGACCAAATCCTCGAGTGTCGAACATGATAGACTAACTATACTCAAGGTGAAAGATTTTTTTATAAAGATCTATGACTCAGACAGTGTGGTCTGATTAGAGTGGGCATATAAACTTGTTATAAAACTTTGAGGTTAAAATTGTAAACATTGGCATAACCTAATTAGAGTGAGCAGATGTAAGTCAATTGTTAAGAGACTAAAATGGTACTTGGTTCGAAATGAGGATTCGTTAGTTGTGAGCAAAATCTAAAATTTGTTATATGTGAGAATAATCAATGTTATATAAATCATAACATATGCCAACTAGTATGAGATCTTTTGAAAGTGGACCAAAAATAAAATCGTGCGAAAATTCATGCCCAAAACGGATAATATCATATTAGTAGGAAGATCGGTTGTTTAACAATATAGTTGATAAATTGAAATTTCGTTACTTTTTCCTTAAGTTTGATAATTAATAATCAGATTAGCAATTATCGAGCTTTTTGGCGGTAGGAAAGACCAATTAGAAAAGCTAATCTTAGTTTATTATATAATTTTTTATTCCGAAATTTCTTAATCGATCTGCTTTTCATGTCCAAATTTTGTCTAACTATGCTGTAAAGGATGATTTTATAGTCCAAACATCATTTTACCAAAACCTTTATATTTTTAGATGATAATGAGTGTGCTTATCTCATGGGAAGCTATAAATTAAGTAACTCATTGATGCTTCTGCCACTTCTCATATTCAATATTTTATGGTTATAAAAGAAAATTATATTGTGTGTGCTTCTTGTTTGATACCCAATTATTTTCTTCATGAAGTTTTTGTTAATATGTTGGAGAAATATATAAATAGTAATTTCATTTTTTATTATTACTTGTAATATTTACAAAGAAATTTGCATATTATAAATGCTTAATCGTTTTTTATACAAGTGTCCTAACAATCTTAGTTTGTTAGTGTGACTATTGTATATTTTTATGTTAATATATACCACATATTATATATATATATATATATATATATATATTTTAAGAATCACATGTGCAAAGTGTAAAACACAAAATATCTAAGGACATAGCTTTTAGAAAGAGATGTGAGTGTCAGTGATAGAGTATACGGTAAGAATTGATGATTTTCAAATTGATGATCTCTTGAGGAAGAATAACTAAGGAGACATTATAATAAATACTCATATTTGAGAGATACATCTGAAAACATGTATTATGTTGTGAGAAGTTTTGCACGTAATGTATTTTATTTGTATTTTATAGTTTTGTAATTCTTTGTAATTGTTTAATCTATACAATTAGATTTTATAGTTTTGTAATTCTTTGTAATTGTTTAATCTATACAATTAGATTTATAATCCGTGGATGTAGGATTGGTCCATATTTTGAAGTTTTACCTATTTAATACTTGATTTCTATTCTAAGTCTCTTGCTAAATGTGATTTTCCTAACAAGTAATGAACATAGAAATTTACTGATCGTTAGTGACCAACACTGAAAAAATAAAAATATTTGTGAAAATGCGTTCAATGGAATAATTTTTTAGATAAATTGACTAGATGTAATTATTTAATAAACAAATAATTAAAATCAAGTCCTCATAGTTTTTTCATCTTGAGTTTGGGGGATCAAGTCTTGAGAGAGATGTATGAAGAATATAAAATTATGAGGATTTGAAATAACTTTGAAGCTATTTACCTAAAAAACTTTTGGCAAACAAATTGTATTCTCAAGAAATAATTGTATACTCTTACTATAAATAGTAGCAAGGAAATAAAAAATTATTTAAATGATTTGAACCCGATCATTCTTAATATGAATGTAGTAGACATCAAGGTCGAAGATAAGGATAAAGGATAATCATCTTGATATCTTTACCGAATATGTATGAACATTTTGTTGACAATGTGCCCTATGAAGAATCTACAACAACGAGGATTTAGAATAAGAGCTATTTACCTAAAAAATACTTTGGCTAATAAGTCGTATCTCAAGAAGAAGTTGTATACTCTTACTATAGATGGTAGAAAGAAAATCAAAAAATATTTAGATGATTTCAACGTGATAATTCTTAATTTTAATATTGTAGACATCAAGGTCGAAGATGAGGATCAAGTGATCATCATCTTCATATATTTACCGAATGTGTATGAAGACTTTGTTGACAATATTCTCTATGACGAACAATCTATTACCATAACATAAGTGAGAAGGCTATGAATTCTAAATCTCTTTAAATAATGACTATTTTGAAGATTTACTTTATTTGATAAAGCTAGAGTGTGAAAGGAAGACATGTAAAGAGAAACTCAAACAAGAATAGAGAAAACTCAAGATCTAGATTTATATAATGCTATTGGTTCCATAGTGAAATGTTTGTTTAGAAAGCGAGAAGGTCATATGAGGAAAAATTGTCCCACAAAATAAATTAAGATAATTAACAAAAGTTTAAAAGTGGAGATACCCTAATGGTCTGAGATGATTATAATTTTACTTATGTATTAATGGCTTCTACTTGAAAGAATGATAACAAGTGGGTTCCAACAATACTGACTGGAAAACTTAAAGAAGTTTGATAGTGACAAGGTCATACTAAAGAATGATGAATCATGTGATGTAAAAATAATGAAGAGATTTTAACTCAAGTTGTCTACAAGTTCGAGAGAGTCATAACAAATGTGAGGTATGTCCCTAACGTTAAATAAATGCTTATATCTATTAGAATGTTAGATGAGGAAACAATATAACTATAGGGTGAATATGGTAGATATATCGCTTATAAAAGTCTTAACGATGGTTAATAGAGCTAATGGTGTATTAGTTCTTGAAGGATCTATGATGGTCAGAGGTATACCTAGTATTGATAATGATTCCACCAAATTGTGGCATATGCGGTTATGATATTTAAATTGGAAATGACTAAATGAACTAAGTAAACAAGAGCTTCAAAATAGTGATAGGGTTTAGAAGTGAAGCTCGTATGAAAATGGTGAGCTCGGAAAACGCAAAAAAGTTAATTTTGTGACCAACGACCATTCAACTAAATATGTGCTTGAATATGTTCAGTAAGAAATTTGGGGACTTTCAAGGCATCCTAAATGAAAGGTTTTAGGTATTTTATGTCCATAATTGATTATTATTCAAGGAAATTATGAATTATACTTGTAAAATCCAACGATGAAGTAATCTATTCAATCAAATAATGGAAGAAACTAATGAATAACAAGTCTACCCAAATGTTGCAGAAGTTACAACTGACAATGACTTAGAGAAATTTATGAGTAAACTATTTATTGGTTATTGTTCTAAACTTCATATTGCTAGGCACTGAATTGAAATCTTCAATAAAATGATCTTGTTGAGAGGATGAATCGAAACTTACTTTGAGTGACTGAAGTGTAAACTTACGACACTTGAAATAAATCAAACGTTTTGGAGAGAAGTTGTTAATACAATTGTACATATCATCAACATAATCCCATGTACCGCACTGGATTTTAAATAACATCAAGCGAGATGGAGTGGAATAAAATAAATATTGAGCCACTTGAGAATATTTACATGTTCTTTTTATGCAGACAAAGCAGGATAAACTTCAACTATGAGCACTTAAATGTTTGTATCTTGGTTATCCAAATAATGCAAAAGAATATAGGTTTTTGTGTTTGGAACCTAGAAGTGAGAACGATTTAATTAGTAGAGATGTGATATTTAATGAAGTTTAATTGATATTTCTCAATAAGGTTAATACTATAAGTATTCTTTCTAACAATACAGTTTAAATATAAAGATGAAGTTGAATATACTTCTGGTGAGTTGGTTTCACGCTCTGTACAAGTTCGACCTCTGAATAGGAAGTTCAACCACTATATGAGTTCGACATTGAGTGAGAGTCTGATGGTTTTGATGCTTCAAATGTTCAAACTCTAAGAATATTTTGACAATTATCAAGTGGTGAGAGACAAGGCTCACAGACTTAGCAAGCCTACACAGAGGTATATATATGTTGATATTACAAATTATGATTTATCTGTTGAAATTAAAAGACATGTTCTTCAACCTGATAAATATCACGATGTTATGAAGACCCGTGATAAACTAAAATGGTAGAAGATCATAAAAGACAAACTAAATTCTCTAGAAAAACAAACAACATTTGGAAACGATCGAAATATTAGAAGCTTGTTGGATGTAAATGAGTATTCAAGAGAAAAAAAATATTCATGATGTTGAATTATCTAAGTACAAAGCTAGATTGGTTTCTCTATAATTTACGCAAAAGGAGAGTGTTGATTTCAATGATTTTTTTCATCTTATGTGAAACTAACCTATATAAGGGTGTTACTATCAATTGTTGTAATACTTTATCTTGCGTTAAAATGAATGAATGTTTCTAATGAATTCCTACAAGGATAACTAGATGGAATCATTTAAATAAGACAAACCCAAAGGTATGAAGAAGGTTAGGAGACTGATGTACATTTGTTAAAAAGACCTCTATATGGAGTCACAAAGTCATCAAAAGTAGGCATGTGCATTCAGCCGGAACCAAAATAAAATATTCGACCCATGTATAGTTCTTGCCTAATATGTAAACAATTTCAATTTTAATTACCAATGATTTCCAGTTTCTAACCAAACCGAACAAAAAACAATAAAAAACCGATCAAATATTACAAAATTTTGGTCAATTTTAATTTATCGCATAAATTATTATGAATTTGTTATCATAATTTTCATGTATAAATCTATATGTATAATAGGTGATGATAAAAATAAATACCAAAACACACAATAATAAATATAACACAACAATATAAAGCGCTAAGATATATCATGATCGAGTTTTGTTAGATATAGACCTCCAAAATTGTGTTTTTTTCAAAAGTATAAAATGCCCAAAATAGGTCAACTGTTAAATACATAATTTCAGCCTAAAAGCAAAAATCTAATAAAACATACTATCTCACAACACTTTAAAATGACTCTAAAACCAACTTAAAACACTTCTAAATGATTTAAAATCTATAACATCTAAAAAACATGAATTTAAGTGAGAAAAGAAATGTAAATTAACATAATTAACTATAAATAATAGAAATACCAAAATTTAGAGTTTAATTATAACCGAAAGTAAAAAAATATATAAAATGGATAAAAAAACAAAAGTACAACAATGAAATTCATTCATGTTCAAAACAGACACTTTTTCGCACGATTCATGCGCAGATCTAGCTGTTTCGCGCATGATTCGTACGATAATACATATTATAGCACTTTGGGTGCACGGACCACACAGTTTTACAATCTATGGGCGTGAGCATTTGTACATTTTCACGCATTCTGGACCCGTGAATTCATGCAGTTTCATGTACTTCGGGTGCCTGAATCCGCACAATTTCATGCACTTTAGATGCACGAATTCGGCATATCATCGGCGGATTTGTGCGCTAAACTTCTCAACAACCAAGACCACTTCAGCAGACCTAAATTCTGAGTTTTAACCCTATTTTCTGCAAATAAGTATGCAAAAAGTAGATTTACACCTGCGCTAAACAATACAACTAACTAAAAATCAAATAAATAACTATATATATATATATAAAAGTCAGAGTTTTGTAATATGAAACTTCGGGTAAAAAACACCAGTCATCCTCCACGTTTGCCGATTGTAACAAGTTAGTCCCTGTCCTTTGAGGCCGTAATAAAAGGGTCCTTGTCGTTGTATTGGGTAGAACAAAACCATCCTTTTCGAGTCCAGCCCAACATTTCTCCCCATTATACCCTTTGACCAGACACATCAGCTATCCACGTAGGACGATGATGTGGCAACAGTAAAAAAAGTAAAAGCATTTTTTACTTTAACCCAACCCTTTAACCCTACTTCCAACCCTAAAACCCGACCCGTTAGCCCTAAACCCATCTAAAACCCAGCCCAACCCATCTAAATCATCATCATTTACTACTTTTCTTTTTAATTCGTCTTCCTCCTCTTTCCTCGTTGCTTCCTCTCTCTCACATCTTTTCTTCCTCCTCCTCCAACGACATCCACCATTCTAATCGCTTATCTTTATTCTTTTCCTTAGACGTTTTGCTCGCTACATCATTAGAACAAGCTGGAATCCATAACCTCTTCTTTTCTAACCAACACCAACAAATCCCAAACCTTTATTATTTTTTCTTCTTCTTCTCTCTCTGTTAACCTCTGAGTTCCTTAACAATAGTCAAGGTTTCATATTGGCTGTAATAAATTTCTCCCAAAAAACTATATTGCTTAAGGAGTGGTAAAGGAGAATACTAGTTTTGTTCATGTTGATGAAAGTAAAGAAACAGGAATTTTCTAGGGCCTTCTTTCCAAATACTCTGTATTTTGTTTCTGCCGTTTGAAAAGTAGAAAATGGACGAAAACATTGATTTTGAAATGAAATTTAGAAAGAATCCAGTGGAGATTCAAACAACACTATCGGAGCTAATATTAGCCGGAGGAGGAAGAAACACATTAGATTCAATTTTCTCTCACTGCCCAGAATCATCAACAAATAGCAACTCGTGTTCTGTTCATGAACCACTAGGTTCTTCGGTGTATCTCCACCAGAGAGAGCTTCTCCAAAAATTCAGCCAGGAACACAGATCCAAAATGGCAAACCAAGTCCCTCAAAAGTTGTCATCAACAACAACACGAGCACAGAAATTATACAGAGGAGTGAGAAAGAGGCATTGGGGAAAATGGGTTGCAGAAATCAGATTGCCTCATAACAGGATTAGGGTGTGGTTAAGGATGTATGAAACTGCTGAGGTTGCCGCTTATGCTTATGACCGTTGTTCTAATGATGTAGCGAGCAAAAAGTCGAAGGAAAAGAAGAAAGATAAGCGATTAGAATGGTGGATGTCGTTGGAGGAGGAGGAAGAAAAGATGAGAGAGAGAGGAAGCAACGATGAAAGAGGAGGAAGACGAATTAAAAAGAAAAGTAGTAAATGATGATGATTTAGATGGGTTGGGCTGGGTTTAGGGCTAACGGGTCGGGTTTTAGGGTTGGAAGTAGGGTTAAAGGGTTGGGTTAAAGTAAAAACTGCATTTACTTTTTTTACTGTTGCCACATCAGCGTCCTACGTGGATAGCTGATGTGGCTGGTCAAAGGGTATAATGGGGAGAAATGTTGGGCTGGACTCGAAAAGGATGGTTTTGTTCTATCCAATACAACGACAAGGACCCCTTTATTACGGCCTCAAAGGACAGGGACTAACTTGTTACAATCGGCAAACGTGGAGGATGACTGGTGTTTTTTACCCATGAAACTTCTAACTCAAACATCTAAACAAGCTAAGAATTTTGGTTAGTCTCCAGACTTTGTCATGTGTATGATGTTTTTTGTATCAAAACGGTCATTTTTTTGGCTTTTTTTTACCTCCGCGGTCACTCACGGGTGACCATGGATGCAAATCAAGACAAACAAAAGTGACCACATATGCAAAATGAAACCAACAAAAATGATTGTTTGATAGAAAAAAATATTAGTGACATTTTTTATACACATGACAAAATCCGTTGACTAACCAAGGTTCTTAGCCCATCTAGACATGTATAGATCAAAATTTTAAAAAATTATATCATAGATGAAATAGTAACTAGATTAACATTGTGGTGAAGTAAAATTGTGAAAACCTAATTCTTTTATAAATATAGAGACGCGATATAATCAATATTTATTAACGTCAAATAAGTTTTATAAACCATCCAAAACTGTGTTTATTTTATTTTTCGACAATTTTATTTGTACATGATATTACTAGATGTTTATCTACAAATTATAAAAAATATATTACGAAAGCTGTTCGGAAGCTTCCACATATAATTTTTTTTTCTAATTGTGTCACATGAAAATGTGAATCAGAAAATAAAAACTGAAACGAATAATCCAGACCGAGAATCTTTTGATCGCGTAAGGAGCATGAAGTTGCAGAATCCTCAGAGTAAATTGTAATAAGCCAATACAAATGTTTCACGTTTTTTCCTTTAGATAAAGATCCATAAGAATTTCAAATTGAAGGTTTTTTAAGAGCGAGGGATCTGAGACCAAATAATATGCAGTTTTAAATGTTTATCAGAATTTAAAAATCGAAAAATTAAAAACTAAAAAATCGAATTAAATTTAGTTGACTTTTATGCGATTCCTAAACTGTTACCTAGTTTAGAAAAACCAAAAGAATCAAGAACCAAAAGAACCGACCCGAACCGAATGTGCAAGTCTAATCAAAAGAATGAAATAAAATATTTGACCCTTCATGAAATTAATCAATTGTGAGAGAATTGTTTTACGAAAATTGTCTATTGTAATCAAAGAAACACACATAAATAAGCATATTATGTTGCTATTATATGTTGATAAAATACATATAACTGAAAAAAACAGAATGACGATTGAAACTATAAAAAATAAACTTATAATCAAAATAGTATTAGAGCTCCAGGCCCAAACAGGACGTTATGTGGATAAAATTTTAGGCGGATGTCGAACATGATGAACCAGCAGCCATGCTTAAGGTTGATATGCTCTATAAAACCTAGTTTGGAGTGCATTTAGCGCTAAGGAACTAGAGGTGTGATCAATGGTAAGACCTAGTTCGGAGTGCCTATGGAGTGGCACTAAGGAACATGCAGGGTGGTCGAGTGATCAGATATATGCGTTCTAAAGCTCTATGGGTCAGGTATTTAGCAACCTGATGAGCGTGGACAGATGGTAGTCAATTGAGAGGAGGCTAAACTGGTAGTTTGTTTGAGAAGATAATTTGTTATGGTGGCGACCAAAGTCCCACATCGGTTAAACATGGGAAGGATCAGTGGTATATAAATAGTATGAGGTCTTTAAGAAGTGGACCAAAAGAAAACCTGTGCGGGCCTAGGAGCTTAAGGCGAACAATATCATACTAGTGTGGAGACCGAGGGTTGTTCTTACTTATATACGAAGTCTGAATATGCGGTACCCATTTTCCCAACAAAATTTGTTGAGAATGAGTTAAATAATGCCTTGACAATGTACCATGTCCGCTGGTACAGTATTGTGTCATTGGGTGTACCTTTTGTAACACTTTTTATCATATGGAAAAACTTTTTCTTGGCGGCACAAGTGGACGTAGACATTTGATGAACCATGTTAAATCATGTGTTCTTTTATTCTATGCCTTTTATTTTGTTTAGTGCTTGAGCATTTGTGATACATTGCATATTAAATCCTATCAAATTGGTATTAGAGCTTTGGTTTTGAAATTAGGATTTGCAATTAGGCTTTCACAATAACGTATACATTAACAGAATACAAGATTGAAAGATTTGATAGGGGATCCAACTTTACGTTGTGGAATATTAAACTGAAATCTCCATTGGTACTGGACGTTCTATTGAAGGGTGTGGAGAATAAATTACCAGAAGAGATGAAAGAAGAAGAGAAGCAAGATCTTCAAGAAAAGGCTTTATGCTGGATTTTAATGAGCGTGCAATGCAACGTTCTTCGCAGGATTAGTGGTATGAAGACTGCTCCCTGCGCATGGACTAGATGAACTTTACTTAGAGAAATAAGTGATAAACCGATTATAATTGAAGAAGCGCTCGTCCAATTTCATGCTGAAGGAAGATATGTCCATAACTGAACACTTAGATAATTTTAAATCAATTATTATGGGCTTGGAGAACATTGATATCATCATTGAGGATGACGATCAAGCTTTGTTTGTCTTGAGATCGTTACCAGCTTCCTACGAAAACTTTATGGATACCATAATGTATGGTAAGGATAAGTTATCGCTAGAGGATGTCAAAGAGGCACTGAAATCAAAGGAGTTGAGACAGTTGCAGCCAGACAATTAGACATAAGAGAAAGCTCTTATGACTAGGGGAAAATCTAAAAACAAGGAAAGTTCTTCAAAGAAGAAGAACTAGAGGTCAAATCAAGAATCAAGAACTCAAACGGTTATGAATGTGGTGAGCGGATTCATTATAGAAGAGATTATACGGAGTTGCAAGGTAAGAGGGAAAATCAAAAGGAAAATAAAGCAAACCTTGCTGAAACTGTAAACAATTTTGACGACCCTGAAAATAGTGGTAGATGAGATGTATTGTTTGTGAGGTCAGACTGTGGACTAGCACTACATATCATATGTTTCAGTTGAAACAATGGTTCGATACTTACAAGCCAATGCAGGGAACCGTCTATTTAGGGAACAATCATTATTGCCTCTTGGTGGTATCGTTAACATCAGGGTTACAAGTATCGTACAGGGAACAATCATTATTGCCTCTATTTAGGGAACAATCATTATTGCATGTTCCCGGGCTGAAGACAAACCTGATATCTCTTGGGAGAGTAGAATATCAGGGTTACAAGTATCGTACAGACAATGATGTAATCAAAGTGACAAAGGGCTCAATGGTGTGTATGAAAGACAGTTTGCATAAGGGCTTTACATTTTCTAGGGTAGTGTTGTTATGGGCGATGCTGAAGTAGCATCATCAGGGTGTGATAACCAAAGTAGGCAGGATAGAAATAAGTTGTGGCATTGACGTCTCGATCACATGAGTGAAAAATAATTATTTGTTTTTAAAAAGAAAGATTTGTTGAAATGGTATAAGGCCGAATCGTTGGGATTGTGTGAACACTTTGTGTTTGTTAAACAAACTAGAGTCAGATTCACCAAGTCGGATGTACGAAAGACAAAATGAACAATGGATTTATTAACTTAGATCTTTAGGGCCCAAAAAGGATCCCATCAAAAAGCAAAGCCAGATACTATATAAGTTTGATCGATGATTATTCAAGGATTGTGTGAGTTTACTTTCTGAAAACAAAAGATGCGGCATATTCAACCTTTATCAAATGGAAGACAATGATTGAGAAACAAATATAAAGAAAGATCAACTATCATAGGACAAATAATGGGCTAGAATTTTGCAGTTGTGAGTTCAACAAGTTCTGCGTAGCTGAAGGAATAGTATGTCATCACACTTGTTACTAACACTACAACACAATAGGATCACAGAAAAAAAAAATGAATAAAACACTTTGTGAAAAAAGACGAAGCATGCTTTTGCATTACGTTGTGGAGATATTACCAATGGAAGCTGGCAGCTTTCCGCTGATCAATGAATTATCGGAAAGTTATAGAATCTCTAATTGTCTACAGTTTGTTAAAAAAGAGAGAAAACTTAGGCTTTGGTCAGAGGCAAAATTGTTATGGTAAAGATCAAGGCGTTGGAGTTGTAATAAATTTCCTAAAGTATACGGAATGGAGCCTCAAAACCGGTATCAGACAAAATTAGGAGTCTGAGCATGGAAGCATTGGAGATAGAGTATGGGATTGCTCCACTAAAATAGTTTCCCACAGGAGTTCCTCAATATTGGAAATCCCAGAACCAAGAGTAAAAGGGAGAGTACCTACAACGCATGAGTTACAATTAAGTAAAAACATGGATTGGACATAAGAGTTGGTGTTTGAGTAATTAAAGATCAGTAAACTTACCGGATAAATCGCTATTTTCAAGAGAAAGTGTTGTCAAAGAAGACATAGTGAAGATAGCAGGTGGAATAGTCCCACTAAGTTTCATGTCAGCAACATCACGTACTTCCAAAGCCAATATATTACTGAGCTCGTTTGGTATACCTTGTAATAAAAAGTACAATCCTTCAGAAGAGTAACTGAATTGCTGTATTCATATATCATCTATTGTGTCCGTTTTCTGGGGGGTTCAAATGTATTTATTCATATTTTCCATGTAAAATGTTAGACTTGAATCATACTAATATAAAAGGGCATCATGAGCTACGAAAGATTCATAAAAATAGAAATTTCAAACCTTCCATGTTGTTATCCCCAATGACTAATTCTTTGAGCTTTGTTAAATTTCCAAGAGTCTTCGGAATTCTCCCTCTTAGCTTGTTGAAAGACAACGCTAGTATCTGAAGGCTGCTGCAGTTTCTTAGACTCGAAGGAAGCTCACCTTGAAATAAAACATAAAAAATTTCAGAGAGTCATAAAACCTTCCAGGCTATTATATCCAATGTAAAACTTGGTGAGGTGTGTTAGGTTCCCAAAAGACATCGGTATTCTCCCGCTGAACTTGTTGACGGACATCGATAGTTTCTGAAGACTGCTGCAGTTTCTTAAACTCCAAGGAAGCTGACCTTCTAATTCATTTATGGATAAAGAAAGCCATTCAAGATTTGGAAGAAAATCACAAATATTATCTGGTAGTGTACCGGGCAGTCTGTTGTTTGTCAGATCAAGATATTCAAGTGAGGACATCTTGTAAATGAATGAAGGTATTATTCCTGAAATATTTTTTCGTCTGATTTCAAACCGCTTCAAGTTGGCAAGCTTACCAAACTCTAATTGAATGGTTCCTGTGAAGTTGTTATTAGTAAAGCTCAAAAGTTCAAGTTTTGGTAAGGACCCTAACCAAGTAGGAATATCACCACTCCAGTAGTTGTTACCCACTTTGATGGATTGTAGACGTCGTAACTCGTTTGGTAGGTGACCTTCGAAACTGTTGTAGATGAGATCAATAGCTGATAAAAACGAAAGGTTCCCCAGTTGAGAAGGGGCGGATCCTTCAATTCCCATGTTTGAAATATTCAAACTGATCACTCTCCCATGACGACCTCCACAAAGGACGCCGGCCCATCGGCATACAGGACGAGAGGTTAACCATTCGGAAAGTATTGGTATGTTCTCAGTGTTAGAACTCATGATATGGGTTCTGATTTCAAGTAGCGTTTTTTCATCTGTTGTTAAGTTGGTTGCACTGTCAACAACCAAGCTAGCGTTGATACAGAAAAAGGCCAATAAGACTCGAATGAAAAGCATGATCATTTTCATATTTGCTGAACTGAATGGTATATGGGATATATTCTCTGTCTGTATGAACCTATTGTTAGAAATACTTTTTGAACCATGAAATTAAATCATCCTGTAATAATGCGGGAGAAATACTTACACGATTTAGACATTATTCGATCTTCAGATTCCAAACTTGCAGCAGATGATCTTTGAATGATTTGCTAGATTATGATATGATAAAAGATGGCAACCAAAATCCAACGATGGAAAAACCAATCTGTTTTTCTTAAAAGCCCTTTCTTTTTCTGTGTATTTTATGTCGTGTCTTTTAAGAATGAGAAACTCATTCTTATATAGAACTTAAGTGAGAAAAATGGGTTTTCTCTTTTAATCGTCTGTAACTTCCAGACAGTTACCTAATGAAGACCAATCCTTATGAAATTGCCACCCTTAGGGACCATAACCCAGTATTATTTTGTTTTACAAAATAACCACAAAACTTTACGTTTTGCATAAGTTTTTTATTTCTGAATCCAATCATTCACAGTATTCGGAATTAAACCTGGTATCTATACAATTACCTCCATGATACATTTTTTATTTACTAGTCCGTTATTTTCTTTATGATTACTTTTATTGGACTAATATTAACGATAGTTCGATACATCGATAAAACATGTGACAGTCCAACTTAATGGAGAAATTCCAACAATCGCCCACTTGGATCATCATATGCTACTATAGGATGCATCCACTTAATGAACGTTCTTAATTTCTATCGTTACATAGATAACCTTAGCAATCCCGTAAATGACCATTAACGACATAGGATTAAAGTCATCATCAATGCATTTCAAGTCGCAAATAGATGCATCAGTAATCACGATATCGCAACAATCAACTACATGGATCTATCATGGTGCATAGCATAAGAATAATATGAAATGTAATCTTACATATCTATTCTTAACTAGTCCCACTTAATTGGAGGTCTACTTACAGCAGAGTACGAATAATCAAAGATAAGAGCACACTGAAAACTTATATATAAATATGTTTGCATTAATGACCTTAAGTTCGCGAATATCATAATGCAAACAAATTTAATAGGTTAATACAAACTCCAACTGAAACTAACAATCCTCTAAGTACACAACACCCATGTTAATGGTGTGTTCAATAAAAACTTTAGGTACTAATTCCTTCGTAAGAGGATCTCCTAACATCGAGTTTGTCCCTATGTGCTCCACACTGATTTGACCACTCTGTACTCTCTCTGTAACAGACAGGAACTTGATATCTACATGTTTGGACTTAACCTAACTCCTGTTACTGTTTGAATACTGAACTGCCGAGTTATTTTCACAATATAATCTAAGGGGTCTTTCTATCCCCTCTACGATTCGCAGTCCCGTGACAAAATTTCAAAGCCAAAACGCCTAATTGGATGCCTCGAAACAAGCAACAAATTCCGCAGCCATAGTGGAAGATGCAACGAGTGTTTGTTTAACACTTTTCTATGATATTGCACCTCCCGCTAAAAGGAATATAATGCCTGAGGTTGAACGACGAGAATCCTCACATCCAGCGAAATCCGAGTCGGAATACCCTATGACCTCCAGTTTATCCGACTTCTTATATGTTAACCTGTGATGTTTTGTTTCTTGCAAATATCGGAGAACTCGTTTGACTGATTTCCAGTGTTCCATCCCCGGATTACTTACGTATCTCCCTAACACAACCACCACAAAGCAATATCTGGCCGTGTACAAACTTGAGCATACATCAGACTTCCAACAGCCGAAGCATATGGAACCTTTTGCATTTCCTCAATCTCAAGTTTTGTCTTTGGGCATTGCTTAAGGCTAAACTTTTCACCTTTTGATATATGGGTTTCCTTTCCTTTGCTGTTAGCCATCCCGTAACGTTGTAGCATACTCTCAATATACGCCTTTTGCGACAAACTCAAAATTCCATGGGATCGATTCCTATGAATTTGAATTCCTTACACAAATGATGCATCACCAAGATCTTTCATATCGAATTTGTCCGAAAGAAATTTCTTGGTCGTATGTAACAATTCCTTATCGTCCATGGCCAATAATATGTCATCAATATACAACACTAGAAATATGAATTTACTCCCACTGAACTTTTGATACACACAATCCTCCACTGAATTTATCTCGAAACCAAATGAGACAATAACTTCAAGGAATTTGTGATACCACTGTCGAGACGCTTGCTTGAGACCATAAATAGTTTTCTTCAGTTTGCGTACCGTCGAATTTGGATCACCAGAGACAAAGTTTTCAGGTTGTAACATATAGATCGTTTCCTCAATGTCTTCATTAAGAAAAGCGATCTTTACATCCATTTGATGGAGCTCAAGGTCGAAGTGTGCAACTAATGCCATGATTGTCCGAAAAGAATCCTTCGAAGAAACTGGAGAGAAGGTTTCCTTAAAGTCAATCCCTTCATGTCGAGTAAAACCCTTAGCTACAAGTCGCACTTTATGCCTCTCCACATTACCCTTAGAATCCCGTTTGATTTTAAAAATCCATTTACAACCAATCGGCTTCTTTCCTTCAGGTAATGGAACAAGCTCACATACCACGTTATCTTGCATTGATTTAAACTCTTCGTTCATTGCTTTAATCCATAAGTGAGAATCAAAACTTTTCATGGCTTCACGAACAATTAAAGGATCGTTTTCTGTTGAACCATAAAATTCTTCATGTTCTTGAAGATACACTATATAGTCTGAAGATATAACGCTCTTGCTTTCTCTAGTAGATCTACGAAAGGCATAATTTCTTCATTTTGCACTTGAACTTCTTGAGGAGGTAGAGTTTGTTCTTCTTGAACAACTTCATTTTGCTCCATTGGAACAACATCCATACGAGGAATATTAACATCATCTTGAGCATTCATATGTTCTAACGAATCTGAAGTGATGATTGGCCTTCTAATTACCATATCATCATCTGACACTATAGTATCATTGTTCTAACCTTCATGAATCTCTACTGATTCTTCCTCAAAATGAATGTTTGTTATTAAATTCTTCCCCCCAAACTCTATATCCTCAAATAATTTCACTGTACCCGTCTCAAATATATTCTTTGTGGAAGGATCATAAAACTTAAAACCCCTACTGTGCTCAGGATATCCGATGAAATAACTACTAACCGTTTTGGAGTCCAATTTCTTTTCATTCGGCCTATAAGGATTCGCTTCAGCTGGACATCCCCAAACATGTAAATGTTTTAAACTAGGTTTACGCCCAGTCTAAAGTTCATACGGTGTCTTAGTAGTTGCTTTCGTCGGAACTCTATTAAGTAGGTAGGTCGCACATTTTATTGCTTCTCCCCAGAGTGATATAGGTAATGTTGAATGACTAATCATACTTCTTACCATATTCTTCAATGTACGGTTTCGTCTCTCAGATACTCCATTCATGTTGGGCGAACCCGACATCGTATACTGAGGGACTATGCCACACTCTTTTAGGAACTTTACAAACGGTCCATGACGTTGTTCACCTGAACCATCATATCTCCCGTAGTATTCACCACCACGGTTCGATCTGACGCACTTAATGTCTTTACCAAGTTGTTTTTCAACTTCAGTCTTAAAGACTTTGAACTTATCAATGGCCTCTGATTTTTCGTGAATGAGATATAGATACCTGTATCGTGAAAAGTCGTCAATAAAAGATACAAAATATCGTTGGCCGTTCCATGATGCTGTAGGGAACGGACCGCAGATGTCTGTATGTATGAAATCCAAGACCCCTTTCGATCTGTATGCATCTAATCGTTTCACTTTGGTCTGTTTTCTTTTTATACATTCAATGCAAATGTTGAAGTCCGAAAAATCCAGTTCACTTAATAAAACTTCTGAAACAAGCTTTTCAATTCTATTTCTAGAAATGTAACCTAATCGCTTATGCCAAAGTTTTGCTGATTTTTCCATTTTACAATTTAGTTTTCCAGGTACATCTACATTCATTATCTCGTTGCGATCCTTTAT
This sequence comes from Limnanthes douglasii subsp. nivea, assembly GCA_036936605.1. Classification (NCBI taxonomy): domain Eukaryota; kingdom Viridiplantae; phylum Streptophyta; class Magnoliopsida; order Brassicales; family Limnanthaceae; genus Limnanthes; species Limnanthes douglasii. The sequence goes on from JAUPFV010000125.1 coordinate 24,471, forward strand.
GGTATCCAATAAATACAAGTTATCATTTGTTATTAAATTTCCAAAACCAACAACATTACCATGTAAATAAAGACATAAAATTTCATTTCCAAATAGACAAGAATAACTTAATTTGTCCAACAACGGAAAGGAAATTAGGTTCCTTCGAAAAGAAAGTACATACAATACGTCTTTTAAATACAAAAAATGTCAATTGGTAAGCAACAAACGAAAATCACAAATAGAATGAACTAAACACGAACTGCCATCAGCTGTATAGATGGATGTTTCACCATCACTCAGGCTTCGGTTTTTTATCATACCCTACAAAGAAATACAAACATGAGTTGTTGCTGCTGTATCAACCCACCAAGTATTTCTCGGCACTGAAACTAAATTGATCTGAGAACAGACCATAGAAGTGAAAATACCTTTGGCTTTCATCATAGCCCTCCATTTTTCACATTCTTTCTTAAAGTGCCCCGGTTTCTTACAATGGAAGCAACACCTTTTACCAGACGTACCCTTATGCTTCTTTTGTCCCGAACCGGATGCATGTGCATCCGAACCTTCATACTTTCTCTTGATTCCCTTATCCACCTGAGCTTTCACCATTTACACTTCTGGATGTTCTTGCTTCATCTTTTCCTCCTCTTGTGCTGCCTGAGAGATGAGCTCATTAAGAGTCTATTTCTCGCGCTGACAGTTATAAGAAGTTTCGAAGTTTTTATACTGAGGAATCTTACCACAACATCTTCCGGAAGGTCAATCTTAAGTGCTTTGAATTTGGAAGCAATGTTTGACATTTCCAAGATGTGCTCACGAACAGTCCCTTTGCCACGATATTTCATAGAGGCTAGCTTAATAAGAAGCGTCTTAATCTCCACTTTATCGTTCTTGGCAAAACATTTCTCTACCTCTTCGAGAAACATTTTCGCATTGGTGATCTCAGGTGGAACTGCACCACAGAATGCTAATGGAATTGCTTATTTAATGATCCCTAGACTTATTCTGTTCGACTTTTCCCACGCCTCTGACTCTTTCTTCTCCATAGGAGAACTGTCATCAGTCAGAGGTTTAGGTTCATCGACCCTTAATGCTAAGTCTTAATCATGGCATATCAAGTGCAGCAACATATCTTATTTCCACAGCTCAAAGTTGCTCCCATTAAGTATGGGTGCCTTTTTGCCTTCCGGGTTACAGAGATACGAATTTGCTAACATAACAAACAACAAACAATAAATAACCAAAAACATCACTTAACATATAATCTCCATAGTATTTAACAAATAAACATAGCATAATAAAACATACTCTTACAACATCAATAAGATACCTTTGGGCAAGCATATTAATTTGTATATGTATGAGTTTGAGCATAATTAATGTTGATCCTACTAATTGACTCAAGTAAGAAAATCTTCCTTTGGGCCGATTTTCCTAGTTCAATTTTCTTAATGACCAATTCATAAATAATTATCTTGTGTCTAAGATTAACTATGTCAAACTTTAACCTTCCTTTCGGCCGATTAAAGTTTACATACTTGTCAATCAAAGACTTGCCAAAACTGTAAAATAGTTAATTCAGCAATAGGGATCACTTTGGCGATATATTGAATCATTAATTATTTATCCAAGTTCGGACAACTTAAAACATGCTAATTATTTTAAAAAATACTATACGACTACTTATTCATTTAATGTCCAAACTATTTCGTAGTCTATATCTAAATTTAATAAAATTAAAATTAGACCATAAACTTATTATATTATAATATAATACTTAATACTTAATATATATATATATATATATATTCAGTTATATATATCTCAATGTATAAACACCAAACTTATATTATAATATAAGTTTAAAGACATAACTAACATACCTTCTAAATAACTTTGTAGTTTATATAGTTGAGAGCTTATACTAACTAAGTGCGGCACGTCTTTTAACGTGCAATTAACACATGGCTAATGCACGCACAACTAACGCAACCTACCCACAACTAACGCGCAATTAAAGTAACTAACGCATGACGTCTAATGCACGTACAACAGCGGTTAGTGCACTTAGTAGCAGTTTATGCACGAACCGCGCACCTACATTTTTTTAGGCTAACAGTTAATTTTATAATTACATAATTACATGTCATATCTCACACAACACACGTCATATCTCACACAACACACGTCCTTTTTAGCCTTTTTAATTTTATAATTATATTAAACTTAATAAGTTTAATACTGCACACATACCAATACTGCTGTGGTATTTATATATATTAAATAGCAGTTTAAGATACATGTTTCGCCGATAATTACGTGTACCCTATTCTTTAACTGCTATTTAATTTTAATTCGATTAAACTTAATATCCGACGAACTCGATTAAACTTAATAACGACGATTACTTCACTTTCATTTCTAATATGTTTACATTTGAGTTTTAAGCCTCTTCAACATAATAATCGAAATGCAATCATGTAAATTTCTACTTAATATGCAAATTATTAACAAAACCTTTTCTATTGTTATTTAGCTTACCCATATATAAACGGTTGACTTGCTTAAACATGCTTTTAATCGACTACCGAATCGATTCAAATATTTATGAATACGCACTTTTAATAGAAATCAACAAGTATCAAAGATTATAAATTCATAATCTGAAAAACTAAGAATTTAACTTCATGGTGGCTCCGATACCACTTGTTAGAAATACTTTTCGGATTTCTAATATACTTATTGAACCATGAAATTAAATCATCCTGTAATAATGCGGAAGAAATACTTACAGGATGTAGACATTCTTTGATCTTCAGATTCCGAACTTGCAGCAGATAATCTTTGAATCATTTGCCAGATTCTTATCTTCTAAGAGATGGCAACCAAAACCCAACGATTGATCCTGAAGGAAAAACCAATCTGTTTTTCTTAAAGGCCCTTTTTTTCTCTGTATTTTATGTCGTGTCTTTTAAGAATGAGAAACTCATTCTTATATAGAACTTAAGTGAGAAAAACGGTTCTTCTCTTTTAACCGTCTGTAACTTCCAGACAGTTACTTAATGAAGACCAGTCCTTATTAAATTACCACCCTTAGGGACCAGTACTTTACGTTTTGCTTAAGTTGTTTATTTTCGAATCCAATCCTTCACAGTATTCGGAATTAAACCTGGTATCTATATAACTACCTCCATGATACATATTTTATCTACTAGTCTGTTCTTTTCTTTATGATTACTTTTATTGGACTAATATTAACGATAGTTCGATACATCGATAAAACATGTGACAGTCCAACTTAATGGAGAAATCCCAACACCTATGTTATATATTATGTTTGGGATGTTTTCATGAGATGAGAAAATATCTCATTTGGGCTTATCAAGTTAAGGTCTTGTATTAGAAGAAATAAAGAGGCAAACATGCACTTCCACTTGCCTTTTTGTGGTGCACACTTTCTTATTGTTCTTATCTTAAAATTATTGCACTCTAAGAAAACAATTATGATGTCGAGTAGGAACAACAAAAGCTCCGGTAGAAAAGCAAGTCAAAGTTTCCACTATATCTATGAATGCTAGAAGTAGGTATCCGGTTATGGGTCCGGTTTAGTCCAGATTTTGATGGAAACGGACGGCTAAGTTCATCGGTTCGATCGAGTTTCAGACATATTTGTACGAAAATAGATAGTTTAGCTCATCGGTTCGATCAAATTTCGGACATATTGGTACGAAAATAGATAGTCATCTTCGTGGACAATGTGTGAAATTACCAATAACATAATATTGTCCAAAAAAATTCATGCAGTGTAATTTATTATTTGGGCAAGATCATATTATTGTGTAATAGTTTTATATTACTTTAAATATATCGTTTTACTAAATAATAAATAATTTTTATTTTATAAATGATATTATAGTATAGGTTACAAAAGTATTTTTTGAATACATGTCTAACAAAGATTATTTTTCACAATGATTTTTCGTACGATTTCTTTTAAGGGTTTATATTTTCTTCAAAAGTACAACGTTAAAGTGGTACAATTTTAAATAACCAATATAGGAATTTTTTTACACTGCTAATGATGATACTATAATCCAATGTAAGCATGGTGTTGGAAAAAAATCGAAAGATTATACTAGACGCTTTGTCTTAACAAAGACTTAGTTCGAAAAGTGTGACAGACAGGTAGCGTGTGCAGCTTTTAGACAAGAGAATGGTCAAAATAATCATAGTACATCTGGGCAACATGTTGTAAATGTACATTCAAAGCAGGAAAATATATTAATGATTGCTAATTCGAAGCCAGAGAAGCAGGAGGTTTCGATGTATCTTTGGAGTACTTGGACCCAGATCCTGATCGGAGAACAATGATGGTTGTGAATGAGCCAGTGGTTCAATGAATGATTCGTAGGTTATGGGAGTATTTTGAGTCCTTAGTAATATTTGGAGGGGGTACTGTGGCTGGAAACATTACCAGTTATAGGAAAAGATATGTAATGAGTTTAGTTACTTCTTTGGAAGGAAGAATGTCCACTCATCTATATGGGAAGAATATCACACCGTTCAGCTTCTTTGATGAGGACGATTTGAGGGGCATAACTGGTCCACATGAAGATGCAATGGTGATCGGTGCCAAAATAACAAGAACTGAGATCCGACTAATACTCATTGATATTGGTAGTTCGGAAAATGTGTTGTTCAATTCAACATATGACAAGATGCGCAATCCACATGTGATTCTCCGATATGAGTGCACCATATTTGGGTTTATAGGGATAACAACGCATGTCATTGGAGAATTTGAAGGGTGAAATTCTGTTAGGATATTGTCCTTTTAAGAAAAGAGTTCAAGTCTTGTTCATTGTGATGAATTGCCCGACCAACTACAACGCTATTTTTGATAGATCATGGTTATCCAAGACGCATGTTGTAGCTTTGACGGTCCATCAATGCTTGAATTATGTGACTGGGGATTGTGTCGGAGTAGTTTGAAGAGATCCGCAACTGTCTAGAGAATGTTATGCAACAACTTTGCACACCATAAAAACTATAGCTAGTGATGAGATGCCGAAATATCATTCATAGCAGGTGACAATGTGGAAGCGTATAAGTTTCCTAATGGGAAGATTTTACAAATATGATCGTTGTTGTCACCTACGTTACGACCTTGTGTTAAGGTATTTGTCTAACAATTTAGAGGTTTTTTCTTGGAAAACTGAAGATGTATTTGAGGTTCCCTCCAAGGTAATATATCATAGTTTGGCTTTAAATTTAAAAGTTAGACCTATCATTCAAAATATGAGGATTCTTTTAGTAGAAAAGTTTAATGCAATTATGGAAGAAATTGATCGATAATCTAAGGTAGGACATATCCGAGAAGCACATTATTCATTGTGGAATGAAAATCTAGTGCTTGTAAAAAAGACTAATGAGAAATGGATGATGTGTGTCGACTTAACCGATCTAAATAGACTATGTCCAAATGATCCATTTCCTATACCAAGAATTGACCAACTTCAATTTCGGGAAATAAATTGTATTCTTTTATGGATGAGTTCGCATGATATAATCAAATTCATATGAATCCTAAAAAGAAGGAAAGAACCACTTTTATAACTGACAGAGGATTGCACTATTATCTGGTTATGCATTTTGGCCTAAAAAATGTTAAGGTTAGCGAGCAAAGATTTTACTAATCAAATTGGGAGAAATATGGAGGTTTGTATGGATTATATGGTAGTCAAAAGGTTGGGAGATGACGAACACCTGCGTGATTTAGAAGAAACTTTTTCCAATTTGAGAGACATACGCCTAAAGTTAAATCTGGATAAGTGTACCTTCAATGTCAGATCGGGGAAATTTTTGGGGTATACACTAAGTGAAAAAGGAATAGAAGCAGATACTGATCATTTTAAAGCTTTGATAGCAATTACCGCTCCTTGGTTGATGAAATAAGTTAGGTTTTGACAAGAAGATTGATAGTTTTAAATAGATTTATATCTAGATCTTTTAGATAAATGTACCCATTTCTTCTAAGTGTTGAAGAAATCAAAGGAATTTTCCTGGACACGAGAATGTGAGGTGGCATTTTCCAAGCCTCAAGTAGGGGAGTAGCTGTTTTTGTATGTTGTAGTATCGGATTATGCAGTCATTAGGGTGATGATATGTGAGGTAGATGGATATCATCGTCCGATTGACAATATGAGAAAATATATGCCCGCATCGAAAAAAATATTTGCAAAATCAATTCATAAACCAATTGTTTATTTAACTTCAATTTCCAAAGTGATACCTTTTAATAGATGGGGTTTCAATTTAGTTTAAATCATTTATTATGGCTTTAAGAGGGAGACAAACAATTATAGTTGTAGTGGATTACTTTTTTGAATGGTCTAAAGACGAACCTTTGTCAAGAACAAGAACCAAATACGTGATCAAGTTCATTATTTCTAATATTTGTTGCAGATATGGGGTTCCTCGGAGAATTACTAAAGATAATATGCCACAATTTAATAACATAGAAATGACTTCTTTTTGTAATTCAAAAGGAAACACACAGTGCTTTTCGATACTATTTCACCCACAAGAAAATGGTCGGTTAGAAGATACGAATAGAACCATTTTGGATGCTTGAAATAAAATCTTGACAGGTGCAGCTGAGAAATGGCCTAATTATCTTCAAGAGGTGTTATGGGCATATTAAACAATACCTCAAATTGTGACTCAAGAAACTCCTTTCACTTTGGTATAGAAAATGGATGAAATAAGCTCGGTGGAATCAAAACTTCTATCTTATACGGTACTTAACTATTCTGAGGATGATAACGAGGAGGCTAGAAGAAGATAACTCGATTTGAATGAGGAAAAAAGGGTTAGAGCACATTTGAATTTAATGCATTACCAAACTTTGATGATGAACCATTATAATTTGAGGGTGAAACGAAAAGACTTCAAAGTAGGTGATACGGTTTTGACGCATATATTCTTACATAGAAAAGATAAAAGGTTGGGTAAAATGGCTCAAAATTGAGAAGGACCCTATTTGGTGGTAGATAAAGTTTAGCCATGAACATATTGCCTCCCGGATAAAGAGGGAAGATTTTTGCAGCACCCTTGGAATATTGAACATTTAAGATTGTATTGTGAGTAATTCTTTACACATTTATGACATTGTTATTTTTTTACTTTTATGTCTGAACGGTGGCATACTATTTCCTTTCTTGGTGGCTCGAGAAGGTTTTATTGAGGTGTTTCTATAGCTTGAGTTATAAATACGATTTTTTTTGTTGGCAAAACCTTTAAGAGCATAACATCTTTATGTATGAAAATTTATTTGAACTTCGAATTTAGAAGGTGCCAGTATAATTTGAAGTGCCAGTATAATTCGAATTTATGTATGAGTGCCAGTATAATTTGAAGTGCTAACATATATCAAAGTAATTCTTGAAGTAAAAATGTGAGTGACAGTATAATTCGAAGTGGTAATTCTATCAAAGTATTTTTTGAAATTGCCAATATGAGTGGCAGTATAATTCAAAGTTTAAACGTTTATCAAAGACTTTTTTAAAGTGCCAATGTGAGTGGCAGTATAGTTCAAAATACTAACATCTATCAAAGAAATATTTGAAGTGCCAATGTGAGTGGCGGTATAATTCGAAGTGCTAACGTCTATCAAAGCATATTTCGAAGTGTCAATATGAGTGATGATATAATTCAAAATTTTAAAATCTATCAAAGCATAGTACGAGGTACCAAAATGAGTGACATGCAATTCCACAAAGACAACTTGAAAAATGCAAATGACAGTTAACATTTTCAAAGTAAAAGTACTATGTGAATAGCACTTACTACCATAAACTGTTACTTGCAAGTCAAAGAAAACATTTCAACAAGCTACACGTATAAGAGAAGTTTTGAGGATGACACATGATGGTCATTAACAAAAACAAAACACAAGATAGAAACACAAAAGCTCCTATTCGCCTTGTGTATTATTGGGTGCATCATCTGAGCTGCCTTCCGAGGGACCATCGCTTTGTAAGCCCTCACTGTTTGACGAACCAGATTTGCTATTACCATTTTCTTTGGATTCAGACTCCTTTGAATCACATGTAATAGTGATAAAGGCTTCCTTATAGTGTCAATTTTCTGGTATTAAGTGCAAGTAGTCTGTCATATTCATCCTCAGAAATCTTTGATGGAAATCAAGGATTATGAAATATTGTGCTTTCTCTTTGCAAGTTTTTAGAGCAAGAAGACAGTCATTTACTATAGCATCCACAACATCCTTTGCAAGTTGCACCAATTGATTTTGAGCAGATATGGCTTCTTTAGATTCCTGTTTGGTAGCAATTTTATGTTTTGAAAAAGGGAGGATTAAGTTTAGCGCTTCCCCAACTAGTTCACTTGAAGGGTGTGGAGAAAATAAATTTTGCAAGGCATAAACATCCAAAGAAGTGTCGCATAGAAGACAAGGTAGGCCATGTGTTTGACGCAATCAATGCTGAGTGTCAACCAATGCTAGTTCATTGTGAAGGGCAGCTTCGATACTTTCATTTCCATTTCAACATTGTAATTTTCAATTTCTGGAAGTTGGGTCTCAATGTAAAAATATTAATATTTTTTCTATTTTTCTACCCTCTCGGCATCTAATGTTAAATTTGGGGAGGATATATCAACAATGTCCTCTGTCGCAATTACAGAGGGGTTTTTTTAGGACCATTTCTTTTCATTTGAAGTAGCTATCTTCTTTCTCTTTTTGGACACCTCAGCTCGGGATTGCTTAGTTTTTGGAATGATAACGTATGTAGCCTTCCTCTTTGGTTTTTTTTTTTGCTCTCTTTCTTTTTCTCTTTCGAGGGAACACCTTGAGATTTTATGTTCGAATATGTTTTTGGTTTATGGGTCGGTGCTGTATTTTGAGCAGGAACCATGATACGTGCATTTGGAGCAACCATTATCTTCACAATATCTCTTGCAACATGAGGTTTCATCTAACTAGGCACAATAGAATACGACGATAACTTCCATAGATTACTTTCGAAAAAGTTCAGAGGAGCGAATGCCTTATGAAATTCATTTGACCATACTCGTTCTACCCATTCGCTCAGCTTGGAAAATGTCTCCTCGGTAGCGGCTTTGTGAATCTTGTATCACCTTGAAATTTATACATAGTATAACTAAAGCTAGTAAGAATTAAGGAGAAAGTATATTAGAGAATCATATAACTTACTTGTGCTCTTCCATTTTAAAGATAGTCTGGAGGGATTATCCATTAAGATTTCCTTGTCATTTTCCTAACAAAAAAACTAAAGAAGAATTTTTCTTCCACATTATGTCGGTCTCGAGAAGATCGTCGGTGATCTTCGATGAATTTCTGAGGGTCAAGTAATAGAAAAGAAGAACAAGGTTTTTGGAAAGTCCTGTTTGGGCTATGAATTGTTCTATGAATAGAGATATCTTGGGAATTTTTGACGCCATGATGCTAGACAAAAAGGTAAACCATAGGTTGGGACTTGCTTGGGTCGGACAAAGGTCGATTATTTCGAAGTAGTCTACCACAACTGGTTCTAACGCGGAAACCGAAGGCCTTAGTTCAGAATTTCTGGGTAGACTACTAGTTTATTCTCATCACATAAAAATGAGGTCTCCCTTACCAAGAGTAATCAAAAGAAAACATATTCAGGAATCCCTCTTTGCCTCTTGAGTATTTTACCCTTCGATTTATGAAATATTCATATTGCACATTGTTAAGTGCAGTAAGATATTCAAATTGACAGCGGTGTCCTCTAGAAGTATGACAATCTCTTTGGTTTTTTTATTCTTCTTTGGAGCATCACCCTCGGAATCAGAAGGAGGAGTACTGCCCAGTGTTTGGATATCTGAGTTATTTATTTTCCTAAATTCTGATTCAACGACCTCCTCAAATATCTAATCTCGAAGTTGGTGAGGGGAAGTTGTGGTTATGCATTGTTCCCGATTATGGGAGGATGACTTCGATGTTATAGGCACAGTTTCTGAGTTGTTTGGTGTGTTCAAAGCTGCTTGTTGGGTATTTTCTAAAAGAATCACATGCGATTTTTTGTTTGCCATAGTCGTTTCCTTCGAGGTTTGAGGTTTTGTAGTAGCTTTACTGGTGAAATTTGGTGAAGTGTTGAGCTTTTCAGAGTCTCCCATGGAAACGAATCGCCTTTTTTGAGGAGGAAATTCTTTGCTGGTTCGAAGTGATCGAGTTTTATGAGGAGGTACTTCTTCGCTTGTTCAAGGTTATTGGCTTTTCTAAGGCGGTATTTCTTTGTTATTTCAAGGAGGTTGGTTTCGTTTTTTTAGGTGTTTTTGCAAAAAAGCTTTAGGGGTTAAATCAGAAGGACTATCTGAGGAACCTCCGAGGGTAAGAAAAGATGGCGAATTTCTAGTAGGAGGCCAGAGACGTAGGTTGGGTTTATCGTCGATAATGCCAGCAACTTCTCTTTCGACGGTTCTATGCACGATGGTAAGTCAATCCCAACAATTACCTAAGCAGAACATACATATAACAAGTGTAGATTAGAAGGAGATCATATATGATCTACATGAGTTGAATGTGGCGAAGACCGTTGAGGTTAGAATAACTCAGAGCATTTTCTCTCTCTATATCATTAAGATTTAATGCTGATAAGAAAAATGATTAGTAAGGGTATATTTATAGGGAAAATTGTGAAAATAAGTTTGGCTTTTTGAGATGAAGTTGAAAGGTTGACATAAATCTATTGGAAGTGATTTGAATTGACACATAACGCAAGCCTATTTTGAAGTATGTAGACACGTGTAATGTGTCAAAGTGAAATGATACGCATGCTAAGAAACTTCTATTACCTTGTACTTCATTCCAGTGAGTTTGCTATTATACTCTTTGAGAATTACGAGGGCCCATTAATTGAGAATTTGTTTCGGAGAGAAATAATGTACTACTTGAAAGGGAATTTAATTTTCCGAGGAGAGACAATGCATATGACATAATTCACAATCTTCAAATAACATGTTAGACTGGTTCCGATGAGGATTTTAAACCTTTTTTTTATAACATGAAGATAATTATGGATCTATACATAACAATGTTTTGTCATTCCTCAAGATTTTTTGCAAGGACTATGTGGGCTACTGATAAGGATATAAATAACTGAGTAAAGTAATTATTAAGAATTTTTTTAATAAAGTATTTAATAGTTGGAAGATAGATGTTGTATAAATTGTAAATATAAAGGACCATATATGTAATTTGTAGCAAATATGTTTGTAATAAGTAGTAAACTAGGGTGAAGTATCCATACCATTAACTTGAGAAATATGTTGTATTTAATAAGTAGTAAACTAGATTTATTAGTACTTTGCATGTTTTTATTAGTGATTACTTTATCTATCTAGAAACTTGAGAAATATTCTGTTTCTAAAAATCTCACAATAACTATAGTTAGACTTTATTTTCATCCTTGAAAATAATCGATACTTATCGGACATAACCTAAAAGTTATATATGGAAAGATCATATATAAATATTACAAGTTCCACAATTGTTGGGCATAATATGAAAGATTGTTGCTTTACAAGTTCTAGTTCTACATATGGTTAATAAAGGAAAGCTTTCAAAGTTTTTTAAAATGAAGGTTTGATGTGAGCACAGAGATGTCGAGGCATAAAGTACAGAGAGGCCCCAACAAGACGTGGCAGACAAGATCCAAAGCGGATTGAGGATCAAAGGGCGTTTAACAACAATACTATCTTCGACCTCCAGCTGAAAGAATATTTAGATCAAGGGAAAACATCACCTCATTTATATCGAAACACCTATCATATTCTAACATTCTCTGTTAATGATCTTAAGGGAATATGAGGGCCTCATGGGGATGCAGTATTGATTAACTTCAAGTTAATGGGTGTAGAATTAAAATGAGTAATGATCAATACAATCTGAACTAATATTTTTACAAGAGCACATATGATAAAATGCGGGGAGTCCCAAAATTGATCCATTCACATCGAATTTTAATCCACTTCACAGGGACTGATGCAAAATGGGTACGTGAGTTTACCATGTACGTGGTCTTAAGGAGAAAAAAGTTCAAGAAAATGATAGACTACCACAGTATGATGGTGGAGGAACCGTCATTGTACAAGATGGGTCAGATGCATACAGTTGTATATGCACTGCATCAATGTCTTAAGTATCCAATTAATAGAATGTTATGTAACATTTTGGGGAAATTTTATGCAAACACACTCACAAAGAACGAGGAACCAATTTTCATTGATGATATGGAAAATCTCAAGGAGCCTCCCACCCCATTAGAGAATGAAAAAGAGATATATCACATATGAATATGAATGGAATGAGATAAAATTTTGAGACTAGACAAAGATATTCATGTGCTCCCAAGGTAAAAAATTCTAAACCTTTTGAAAAATAATCTTAAAGTGTTTACCTTGAGTGTCCATGACGTAACATGAGTTCCGAGTGAAGTGATTTACCACAAGTGATCATTCAAACCAAATCTTCAACGGATAAAAAACAAAATATGATCTTACTCCCAAGACAAAACGGAGGTGATCATTCAGAAGGTGGATAAGTTGGTCATCATTGGACCGATTTGGGAGGCAAAATACCCACTTAGGACATAAAATATGATACTTGTCAATAATAAGAACGAAAACTAAATGTACACATGGTTTTCCTGAAGGATCTGTTTTCGTTGTTATGGATCGATCAGTTGGTGGATGCTAATTTAGGAAACCGAATGATGTCCTTCATGGACACGTACTCCAGCTATAATCAAATTCGAATGTATGAGGAAGACCAAAGGCATTCAAAATTTGTAACAAAAAAGGCCTTCATTGTTACAAAGTTATGCTCTTCGGCTTAAAAACTTTAAGGTTAACCTATCAAAGCTTGGTGAAAAAGATTTTTGCAGGCGAGCTAGGAAGAAATTTGTAAGTCTATATAGATGCCATGTTAGTTACAAACAAAGAGGATCATTATTCAAAAGTCAAACATGATGAGTGAATAAATGACTTAAGGAATATTTCGGATCTTGAGTCTGATGTGACTAGAGAGAGAGTGTAGAGAGAGAAAGTGCAAAAAGAATAGAATAATAATGAATGTCCCACCTACCAAGAATAAAGAATCCCCCTTTTATAATGTTGGAAGGTGGACCCATTTTATGTTCTTGGTGGGCTTGCTTTATTACCTTTTTAGTCCCTTATTGTTCTTATTGTTTACAAATCATTCTCTAACTAATAATAAATACTCAAATAAATACATTAGTTTCCTTTTATTAACAATTTACTCCTTGTTCTTATTACCTGCGAATTATTCCCTTATCAGTAGCCCCCCAGTCTTCGGGAGCAGAGGGAGTGAAGACTTTGACGATTAGTTCAGATTGCCTCGGTACTTTAGCTTCTGGAGCCACCTCTGGTGTTTTCACTGCGGGACTGACCTTTCATCCCATCTGACGTCCGACCTTTCTAGTTGCTCATAGGTGGTCGGGAACGTGTCATCCCGCGGATTGTTCCTACGTCGTTTAGGGTCTGTCTTCGTCCATCTTTATGGGCCTTGATCAGTTACATCGTTTCGGGTCGGTGAGGCCTATACTAGCATCTCTGTCTGACTCAGCTAGCCTACGCCTGCTGCGTTTTTCTTACCAGAAACGACACGTGTTGGTTGATTACTCGAGGCGTGCTTGTTTGCACAACTTCTGACGAAAACTTTTGACTTCCCGCTGCTTTCTGTCGTTTGGGCTTCCCCATGTATGCAACGGCTAGAGGGAGTTCCCTATAAATACCTCATAAATCAACATCGCTCTCAGAAGCTTTCTAGAGAGAGAAACTGCTGCTTAGATTTTTCCAGAGAGAGAAACCCGTTTTATGAGATATAGCCACCCGAAGCGGAAAAAACCCAAAAAGAAACAACCAGCGTTCGGATTTGTAGACTGTGCTGGCATCGGTCATCGCGCTGAAGAATACCGACGTGCGGGGTTAATTTGGAGTCCTAATACCAAGCCATTCACGCCTATACCGCAGCCTCACGACCCCGTTATTCCCCATCCGATCCCTGCTGAGGCCTTTATCTTTCTCGAATCATCCCGAGGTCAGACCTCAGAGCCTATAGCCGTATCTTCTAGCAGCAGCTCTCCGCACTCCCCCGTTGCCCAAACAAAACGTCTGACGCCTTCGTCGGTTAACTCATACGTTAACGCGCTCCCGTTCTCTTCCCGACGTCGCGGCCGAAGTCAGTTTCTTCCTATGGGTGAAACCAATCCTCCGACTTCTCCGATGAGAGGTAATTTCCTTTGGATGGTTCAGCTTACTCCTTCCATACGGGGATACCGAACCCGTACTAACACAGCTGTGACTTTTTTAGGTCTTAATCAGCGGCCCTTGACTCCCGCGGAACTGGATCCCGAACGTGCTCGTCGAGAGCAGGACGAGGCCCTCTCGGCCCAAGCCGGTAGCTGTTCCAACCTCGCCGGCCATGTCGTGAGAGAAACCGACCCGGGCGCGGCCATCCCCCTTAGCTCAGATAAAATCCCGGCAGTGAGTGCCGAGGAGTTGGATGCAGATGCCCTGCCCGCCGGTGCTTTGCCTATTGTGGATGGTACTTCTGCTGGAACCTCCTCTGCGCCTCCCTATGAGCCACTTCCCGAGGAGATAGAAGCGATTGTTACCACTACCTACCACCGTTGGCTGCCCGCGGACTATGTCATTTATCTGTTCGAAGGCAACTATTTATACTTCACCGCTGAGGAACAACTAGAGCTGCTGATTCGGTGGGGCATCCCCGAATGCGTCACTGTTAGATTTCCAGTTCCCGGGGAGACCCCCATACACGTTCGGTCACGAGAAATCGTGATTTTTACCGAACTATTCAATTGGGCCCTTAGATTCCCCCTGGACCCCGAGATAGTTCTGTACTTCAGAACGCTGCAGATCTGTCCCTCTCAGATGATGCCTAACGCCTGGTACACGCTGATGTCCTGCATAATGGCGTCACGTCTTTCTGGTCGGGTGATGCCCATGAAGCAGTACATTGCCATGTCCGGGCTGTCCAAATCCCCGAAGTCGGATTTCTTCTACTCTTCCTTTGCCAACACCTGGAAAATAGTGAATGATTTCCTTAAGGGCGACAAGGGTTGGAAGCACTGCTTCGTCTTCATAAGTGGCTGCCGGGAAAATGACCGACCTCATAGTCGGGAGAATCCGAGGATGCTGCTGCGAACATGGGTTCCTGATGGTAACCAATTTTTTTCTTCTAATATTCCCGAACCTTTTTGCAGTGTCTAAGGAATTCATCCAGGGGCTGAAAAAGGACCACTTTAAAGCGGGCAAGGCTACCTTCCAAGTGTTGAAAGACTATGCTAAAACGCACTGGGATCGGGCCATGCATCGGGCTTTCAAGAATACAAATCTGATCATGAGCAACCTCTAGCGTTGTTCATCAGAAGTGTTATTGATTGAGCAGCTGCGCCAGCCCCCAAGTACGGAAGACTTGATTGCCAAGGCCAAAGCTGTTGATGCGCATCTGTTTCTACCGAAGCGCAACAAGGCGCCTAGCAAGCGCCCAAAATCCGACGATGAGGTCGAACAAGTTGTTACCGGTGCTGAAGAGGCTGATGCTCGAGGGCCCCAGGATAAAGGTGCTGCTGAGGGTGAGGAGGCGCCACCGACTCAGCAACTGGTTCTGAAGCGGAAGGGAAAAACCGGCGCAGGCGGAAACCATGGTAAAAAACCCAAGGGGTCAAAGAAGGAAGGCAGCTCAGTCCCTGCTGTCGAAAGCGCCACTGTTCCGGAGCTCTTTGATCAGTACGAGAGGGTTGGTGGTTCAGAGGCATCCCCCATGGTGGTAATTCCTGATGATGCTAGCCCATCCAAAACCTCGGACCCTGCCGCGGAATCATCGAGTCGTACGAAGTACCCGGTGCTACCTATGCTTGGAAGTCCGCATACTTTCCCGCTGCAGAGAACCGATGGACTGGCCTTATCCGTGTACAATTTGCTTATACCAACGGCTATGAAGGAGCGTCGGGCGATTGAGCTGGGCCAGAAGCTAGAGGGCGCAGAGGCAAAGATCGTTGGTCTGGAAGAGGAGGTGCAGAAGGCTAAGGCGGCTCAGGCACTGGCGGAGGGGCGGGCTGCAGAGGCCGACCGGGTCGTAGAAGAGACAAAGAAGTTCGGGGAAGATCGTGCCACTATCTTGACTCGGGAGGTCCAAGAGCTGAAAGCTTCGAACACTGCCTTTGCTGACAAGTGTAAGAAGTGGATAGAAAAGGAAACAGCTGATGCTAAGGCCGCGTATGTGCTGTCGTTTCATAATTGCTTCCCGGACCTTCACCTTGGGGCGATGTGGCTGGACGTGCCAGAGGAGGACCTCCCTTCTGATGTTGTCTGTGAAGACGAGTCGGATGACACTAAGTCCGAGGAGGATGCCGAGTGATCCCGACGCCCTTTCTCTGTTGTTTTGTTGTTTTATTGTATTTAACTTTTGGGGGCCGCGGGGTCCCCTATTAATTTTCCCTGTGAACAAAATTCTCAACCATATTACTTTTATGTTGACATGTTATCGGGTATTTCTTGCTATAATATTTTAATGGATGTTTGAAATTTTTTCGTAAGGTTGGCGATGTAAACTGCCGGTTAGTTGAAAACTAAACAAACAATAGAGGTTCTGTTGATTGATATAATAGGTCGGGAATTGGGAAATGTAGATCAGTGCGGAAACTGAAAAACCAAAAATGGTTCTGTAGATCAATATAACATTGAAAATTCCTCGTGGGATCGGGAATCGTAAAATGTGGATCAGTCCGGAAACTGAAACACCAAAGAAGGTTTCGTAGATCAATATAATATTGAAAGACGCGCCTCAAAACCTTGTCACCGACTTTAAACTCCCGACGGCGTACTTTAGATTCGTATCGGCTTCTCATCAGGGTCTGATAGTGCAAAGAGTTTAACTGAGCGCGACTACGCTTTTCTTTTATAAGATCGATAGCGAGTCGTCTGCTGCCTTCGTTTGCATTTTCATCATAGGTACCGATTCTGAAAGATGGAAAAATGGACTCTGCTGGAGTAACCGCATCAATACCATACACCAGAGCATAAGGTGATTCGTGGGTTGCCGTCCTGGGGGTGGTTTGGTAGGCCCATAACACTTCTTGTGGGTAGTCCGACCATTTACCAGCCTTTCCTTCGAGGTTCTTTTTGAGTCCGTCCAGAATGGTTCAGTTGGTGACTTCGACCTGCCCATTTGCTTGAGGATGGAACGGAGCGGAGAAATATTGTCTGATTCTGTGAGTTGTGCAAAAATCTTTCATTTCTCCGTTGTCGAACTGTGGTCCGTTATCCATGGTTAGCCTCTGGCGTACCCCGAACCAACATATGTTGGACTAGATAAACTTGATGATGTCTTTGGTCTTGGTAGCTGATAACGGCTCAGCTTCGACCCACTTGGAAAAATAGTCCACTGCCACCACGATTGTCTGTCTCCCGCCATATGCCATTTGTAGTGGTCCGACAAGGTCGATTCCCCATCGGTCGAAGGGTAGTCCCTCGGATATGGACTCTAGAGGAGCTGCGGGAACGTTTATCGCGTTTGCGAATCTTTGACACGTGTCGCAAGTTTTCACTATTAGCCGTGCATCCGCTGTTATCGTAGGCCAATAAAACCCTGCGATAAAAATCCTTCTAATTAAGGCCTTGTAACCACAATGTGCCGCACTCTCACCGTCATGTAGTTCGGATACAATTATTTGTGACTCGTGGACCCCAAGACATCTGAGCAGAGGGCGGCTGAATGATTTTTTGTATAGTACGTCGCCTAATAGCATGTAACCTCGGGCCTTGTTGCGAACCTTTCGAGCCAAAGCGCCATCGCTAAGTAGTCGACCTTCGGCTAAGAAGGTTATGATATCACGCCGCCAATCCGAGATTGTTACCGAGGAAACCTGGCAAGCGATTTCAGGTCGGTTATCAAGCTCCTGTCGTTTGATGATGGATGGATTTTCTTGCTCGGTTACCCAAGGATAGTTGCTTGAGCAGGAAGCTGCTGCTAAGGAGTCCGCCACCATGTTTTCGTTCCTCGGGACGTGCTCGTACGTGATTTTGACAAACGAGGAAGCTAGCACTCTTAGCGCTGGTAAGTACTGTACTAGATGCTCTTTTCTAGCCTCCGCAATTCCCGAGGCTTGGTTTATCAAAAGTTGGGAATCGCTCACGAGGCGTACTTGCGCTAGCCGTAGCCCGGCCAGGGCAGCTTCATATTCAGCCTCGTTGTTTGAAGTATGGAAACCGAATCGAATAGCATGGTGCATATTGATGCCTATTGGGGTGATTATCTGTATCCCCGCTCTCCGCAGCCACTGACATTCCCCCCCCCCCCCCCCCCGTCGGTGCGGATGGTCCACTCATTTAGTTTGGCCTCTTTAGATGGTGCATCCTGATCCGGACGTTCGAAATGGAACTCCACTAAAAATCAGCCAGAATTTAGCCTTTGATGGCTGTCCGCGGTTCAAAGTTGATTTCGAAATCGCCTAATTCGACCGACCATTTGGACATCCTCCCGGACATGTCCGGTCGCTGGAGGACGTACTTGAGCGGAAACGAGGTGCGGACTATGATAGGATGGGCTTGAAAATATGGACGCATTTTTCGTGCTGCGGTTACTAAGGCGAGAGCCATTTTCTCCAACTTTAAATACCGCGTTTCCGCATCCAGCAAGCTTTTGCTTACAAAGTAGACCGATGTAGGGGTTGGTCCTAACTCACTGATTAAGGCCGCACTAACTGCAAAGTCAGTATCCGCAATGTAAAGAAAAAAGGTCTTGCCTGTTAGGGGCTTTGTTAAGAGGTTCGGGGACGACAGATATCGTTTGATCCCTAAGAACGCTTCGTTACATTCGGGTGTCCACACAAAATTCTTGGCTTGTCTCAAGACCTGAAAAAAGGGAGCGCATTTGTCAGATGAACGAGAGATAAAACGAGTTAAAGCAACCAGACGCCCAATTAGGATCTGGACTTCCTTGATGTTCTTGGGCGGGGTCATGTCGGTAAGAGCCCGGAGTTGGATGGGATCGGCGTCAATCCCTTTTTCACTAACGAAGAAACCTAGAAATTTGCCTGACCGGACCCCGAAGGAGCATTTTTCTAGGTTGAGCTTAAGGTTTATACCCCGTAGGTTATCAAACGTTTCTCGTAGATCGGTAAGATGATCCTCGTTCGTGCTGCTCTTGACTAACATGTCATCAATGTACACCTCCATATTCCTCCCAATTTGGCCCTCAAAAGTTTTATTAACTAACCTCTGGTATGTTGCCCAGGCATTTTTCAGTCCGAACGGCATAACTTTATAACAATACAGACCTCGGCCTGTTATAAACGTGGTGTTTACCTGATCTGCTGTGTGCAATTTGATCTGATTATAGCCGGCGTACGCATCCATGAATGAAAGTACTCTATTTCCCGAAGTCGAATCTACTAATTGGTCAATCCTCGGCATCGGGAAAGGGTCCTTCGGACACGCCCGATTGAGGTCGGTGAAATCCACGCACATTCTCCACTTCCCGTTTTTCTTCTTGACCAGAACGGGATTGGAGGTCCACAACGGGTAACTTGCTTCCTTTATGTGCCCGACGCTGATCATTCTTTTGACTTCGCGTAAAATAATGTCTGCCTTTTCCGGGGAAAAAGCCCGACGCTTTTGAGAGATCGGTCTGACGTTTTTGTTGACAGTTAGTCTGTGAATGACACAAGACTCTGGGACCCCGGTTACGTCCCTTGACCACCATGCGAACAAATCTAGGTTATCCCGTAGTAGAGACAATAACCGTTCCCTGAAGATTGGTGACAAGCAAACCTCGATCTGCAGTACTTTTCCTTCGACAAACAGGTGTTGTTCACATTCTTCGTCGGTAGTCAGATAGCTAGGAGCTTCCCTAAGATCATCAACAGGTAACGACCCCAAGGGGAGCCCCTTTAATTGCTATTCCCGTTCTTGAACCATCTCTTGATCTTTTTTAGGTGCCTATGCTGCTCGGTAACACTCCCGTGCTGCTTTCTGGCTACTTCGGACTATACCCACATTGTTTCCGACCACGTATTTCAAACACTGGTGGATTGTAGAAGATACGGCATGCATTCGCGATATCCACGATCTGCCAAAAATTGCGTTGTGGGAAGCCGGTGCATCTACTACCACGAATAGAATGGTGACCTCCTTCTTAAATGGGCCGCGGCCCAATTGAACGACGCCCTCAAACTCTCCGATGACATCGGCTGCCGATTCCGTAAATCCCACAATAGTACGATCGGACCGCACGAGGACCGGAGGTGTCCTAAATTTTGCGAAAGTGGATGCGAAGATTATGTTGGCCGAGCTACCTGTCTCCACTAAGACGTGTCTGACTTCCTCCCCCGCAATGGCTGCCCCGATCACGATGGCATCCTCGTGGGGGTCGGCTATGTCTTTCATGTCGTCGTCGTCGAAATACAGGATCGGGGACGGGACGCTTTTAGACTGTTGGATCGGTCGAGCCTCTAACTGAGTGGTTAGATTCACTATGTGCCTTTTCCTGGAAGAGTATGTGGTACCTGCCATAGAATCTCCACCGAAGATAGTCAGGGATTCAAAGAATTTACAAATGTTTCTCACGTTACCGACGTTTTCCTCAGTCTCTTGTTCGATGATCCCGATGATGTTGCGGTTTTCCTCGGGGTCGAGGTACTGAATGGAAACATCGAAAGGGTCGGTCACCTCGGAGATGATCATAGTGGTTTCGGGCTTTGGAATCACCACGACTTCCTTCGAATTTTCACTCTGCTGGGCTTTCTTGACGTACTCCAGGAGGTTACCATGCTCTATGAGCATCTATATTTCCTTTTTGAGAGCAATGCAATCCTTAGTATCGTGCCCTACGTCTTCGTGATAGCGACAGTAACGATTATTCCTCTACTCCCGAGGCATTGGTATTGGGAAATGTCTTCGTTACATCCCGCTTTTCTTGGTTTTTTTGTAGATCGATGATACACATTCTGTGAGATCCGCGAAGTAAGCAGGCCGGATCCACTTGTTAGACATGGGTCTCGAAGTCGTCTGACTCGTCTGCTTTGGTTTCTGGCTCGGTGGAGCCGAAGGTTTGGTGGATACGGACTGGGTCGGAGGTATTATGCTGACCGGTTGGGCTGCCCGAGCGTAGCTCGATTGAATCCCTTTCCTTATCACTACCGCTGCTTGTGCACTCTGCTGAATTTGCGCAGCCAGCTCGGACGCTTCGGTTTCTTCGATCAATATTTTTTTTTCTACTTGAGCCAGAAGGGCGGAGAAAGTGAATGCTTGCTTCTTCGTTACTGCTTGCTTCATAGGTCCCGGGAGCAAGCCAAAGCGATACGCGGTTAAGGCCACATTCTCCTCGCAGTGGTCCAGGTCGGTTTTAGCGTCAATAAATCGTCGGGTATACTCCCTGAGGATTTCCCCCAACCTCTGTTTACAGTTCATAATGGTGTCTCCGTTGGCTCGGAAACTCTTACTTCGGATGAAATGTTGCCTAAACATCGTCCAGAACATCCCGAAGTTTTTTATGCAGCCCTGTGGTAAACGGTTGTACCATTTGGATGCCCGATCTCGGAAGGTCATTGAAAATGCTCTACACAGGAGTTTATCGTCATTGTCGAAACTCAGCATGAAGTTTTTGAAGGCTTCCAAGTGGTTATCCGGATCCTTCTTCCCGTCGTATTTTTCCAATTTGGAAATATCAAATCGCTTCGGGAGCTGCCCCGCTAATATTTCGTCGGACAATGGCGAGACTCTCCAATTAACTCTGAACCTGAAAGCTCCGCCTCCGAGTCCTTCTATCTGAACTCCGTAGAGTCTTTCGTCCCCTAGATTGATAAACTGGCTGCTGGTTCGGTAACCTAGGTTCTGGCTGTTCGATGGTTGCCATTGCACTTGAGGCCGCGCTGCTCGCTCTCCACGACTGGCTGCGGGCATCTCTTCCTTTTCAAACGACACCGGAGTTTGTTTCTCGGTGCTACCCTTTTTGTACTTTGGAGAGTCTGACCTGGGTCCTCGCTGGCGTCGGGAACGATTTTTCTGTGCGCGATGTAGGACCCTTTCTCGTCGTCGGTACTCCCTACCCGATGAGTCATCCGAAGTGTAGTCAGCGGAAATGCCGCAGTGACCCTCCGGGTATCGCTGCGTTCTGGTATTTTTCCCTTCCTCGGGACGAGGCTCTCGATAATATCTGACAGGTCGGGCCTCGATGCGAGGTCCAACAGTTGGATTGCCCTCGATGCGGTCCTCCAAGAGTGGTTCTTTGCCTTTTCCTTCCCGAACCTTTTTCTTGTCTAGTGCCCGCTCTCTTTCGGCGTTTAGCCTGGCGATGTCTTCTAGGAGCTGTCTTCGGGTCATGATAAGGGTCGATCGTTCTCTCCCGACCCTCTCTTCCACAGCCTCGTCATTCATCTTTCAAAGCGTGATTTTCAAAGAAAAAGATTCCTTTTTGGTATCACGTGTTCCCACAGACGGCACCAATGATGAGTGAATAAATGACTTAAGGAATATTTCGGATCTTGAGTCTGATGTGACTAGAGAGAGAGTGTAGAGAGAGAAAGTGCAAAGAGAATAAAATAATAATGAATGTCCCACCTACCAAGAATAAAGAATCCCCTTTTTATAGTGTTGGAAGGTGGACCCATTTTATGTTCTTGGTGGGCTTGCTTTATTACCTTTTTAGTCCCTTATTGTTCTTATTGTTTACAAATCATTCTCTAACTAATAATAAATACTCAAATAAATACATTAGTTTCCTTTTATTAACAATTTGCTCCTTGTTCTTATTACCGGCAAATTATTCCCTTATCAAAACATAGTTATTTTGTATTTCTTTTATCTATGAGATACATTTTAAGTTTATAAAGTCTTTTTTTGAAAATCTAAGAGACTTTATTAATAAAGCTTGATAATTACAAGGGGCAAATGATATATGCCAAAAAATTAAAAATAAATGAATTGAAAGGAGGGAAACGAAATGCTATGAAACTTAAATTTCTGCTAAGGGAATTAAAAACAGAAGAATATTTTGACTTTCATGAACTAATAAAATATCAAATTATATGAACTGAGAAGATACACCGTCATCGAAGGAAATTGAGAGTTTGAATTTGCAGAAAGATTGATGTTTTCAATATCAAGAAGAATCAAAATAGAGAACCAGCGAGCTAGAAAATTGCGAGGCTAGCAGATCCGTAAACGCATTGATTGATTCTTAGATGAAATCAGAAGCGTTACTTCTGATATAACATGTACCCAGGCTTTCCAGAAAGGTTATAGCTCGAAGAGGATTGGGGGCTTGAGCCTGGCCAAAATCGAAAAAAATTCTTTCTTTTAGAGTTTTCTTTTTTGTCTAATCTGCAACTTTATTTTTCTCGCAAAAAATATGATTAATAGTCATAATTGAGCTGATAAGATTCATGCAGCAATTGATAAGAGGATCGAAAATGATATAGATTTCCCTATGAGTAATAACTTCACCAGAATACTCGAATCGGTTTCAATGTCTAGGTTTGAGATGTGCATAGCTTTGTAGATGATTAAACCATATAGAAAGGCTCTTCTTTTTGTAATAATCGACGAGTTCTTACCATATAGCCTTCTAAATCCATGAAGAATATTCCTAGTGTGGTCCCTGATCAGACCATCTCCACTGGATTCGCCATTAAGATAGCATGCACCATTAGAGTTTAGTTTGAATCTACTGGATTTTGAGTTATTCCATTTGATAGATAAAGGAGTTAATGGTTTTGAAAAGTGATTAATACAACCAAAATAAGAAGCCACATTGTAGTATTTTCTTCAATGAGTCCTCTTGAGTAGCTTATCATTGTGTAGGACATATAGAATCTAGATTACATGGTCAATCACAGATTTTGCGCTAGGATCCTGATTTTGATGCTTCTTTTTGTATCTAAAATTCCATATCACCCATGAGATAATTGATGGTAGAATAGTTCTGATATGAAAATCTTTTATAGTTGACCAGTACCAGGATCGAATAAAGTGTGGGAAGTTTATATTTCTGGAGAGGGAGATGCTGAGAAAAGAGCTTAAATAAATCTAAAGTGCCCAGGAATTCTGACACTGAACTAACAAGTGATTGATGCTTTCAATGTTGTTGCAGAACTCGCACTTGAAGGAAATCTAGAAGTGTTTTTTTTGGAGCATCGAGTTAATTGGAATCGAGTTGAAGATAGCTTTCGAAAGGAAAAATAACATTTTCTGGGGGTGATCAACTTCTAAGTCTTCATATAAATGTTAGAAACATTTCTCTTTTTTCTTATAGCATTCCAGTTTTTTTTAGTGTTGAAGGAACCATCTAAGGAAACTGCCCATTTAATTGAGTAAGAATTAGAGTTTAGGTTGAAATTCTTGGTTCTAGAGATGATTAAACTAATGGCTGTAGTTTTAAACCTTGCTAAGTCTCATGTCCCACTAACCTAGAATTTTTAAATTTGTATTCTTTCATACCAATTAATGTCATCAATATCATTGAAATGGATGAGAGGTCTGGGAGAGAACCAACGATCTAACCAGAAATCAATGTTACTAGCTCCAGGAGTCTAGAAGGCGAAAATTCAGCTCTATCTCTCACATTTATGACCATAGACCAGATTTTTGATTTCATGTGAGGATTAGGGGCAAAAATAGGGTAGGAAGAACTGTAGTAGATCGAAGCCATCATGTTAGACCAAAGTGTTTTTTAGCTCTGAAATTGTACCAGAGTTTGAATGAAAGTGTTTCTTTAAATTCATCAAGAAGACCAGATAATAGCTTGAGAATTCTCTTTGTTCCCCCAAAACACTTTGTTATATAAATTTTTAATCCTGAAGATAGAAGCTTTAGGTAAAATGGTGTTCTGAATGTGGTAGATGGGATAAGCTGAGAGAATGAATTGGATTAGGGTTAGTCTTCCACCAAAAGAGAGGAGGTTACGATCCCATTCGATAATCTTGTTTCTCATTTTGGAAACCAGATAATCAAAATGAATGATTCTGTTTGTATTGCTAATAGTGGTACTGAGATAATTGAAAGGCATACAATTCTGTCTGAAGCCTAGAAGCCTTTCTAACCTATGAATTCTTTAAATTGGCATTTTATTAGAAACAATGATCTTTGATTTACCTTTGTTAATAAACTAACCTGAAGTAATTTAATAGTGAGACAGGAAGCTGATGAACTTGCTTATCAAAGAAACAGAGCCATTGCTGAAGATCATGAAATCATAAGTGAAAGGTAAACAAGGTATGTTCTGATAACCTCTTAACTTGTATCTTACAAAACAGTTTTCTTCTAAGATTTTCTTGATTCCCATAATAAGATAGTCCTCAGCTATTATGAACAGACTTGGATACAATGGGTCTCCCTATCTGAGCTCTTTATTAGATCTGAAATATCCCTTCATTTCTCCATTAATAATCAAAGAGAAGTGATTATTGCTGATGTTTTTTATTCACCGGATTTAGGAAATGATAACTAAACCCAAAATAGGCTATAATTTGTAAGGGAAAACTATGAGAGAGTCTGTCAAGGGCTTTGGCCCTGTCAATTTTCAGGATCATATTGCCTCCCCCGGTCTAAAGGTTGAGATCGTAACAGAGCTCTTGTGTAATTAAGAAATTTTCGTGAATACCTCTACCTTTAACAAAAGCACCTTGTTCTTCAGATATTAGTTTTTGGGAGAATGAGAGTCAGTCTATTGTTAATGATCTTTGAAATTATTATGTTCAACATGATGGTAAGGTGGATTGGCCTAAAGTCTTTCCAAGAATTAGGAGAACGAATCTTAGGGATTAGGCTGATTACAGTAGAGTGAATTCCTTTAAGAATGGAAACCCCTTTGAAGATTTCTTAAATGGCTTCACAAAGATTTTTATATATAATATGCCAGCAGAATTTATAGAATTTACCGTTGAATCCATCTGAACCTGCAGCATCGTTAGAATTGAGAGAATAAATTACAGAATAAATTACAGCCTTAGAGGGAATATCAATCATCATAGAGTTATCATTATCTGTGATTAGCCTGGGAATTAGGTATTGTAGTTCTTCAGAATCATTAGGAATGGATGGATCAAACATAAGAGCCTGAATATATATTACAATGTAGTTAGTTGATGGAATTCTGATCTTTACACCATTGAGATCCATTCCAAATTCGATTAATTCTATTCCTCTTAGTTCTTTTTTCACAAAATTATAGAAGAAACCAGTGTTTTTATCTTTGTCTTTCAACCATAAAGCATGAGTTTTTGCTACCAGTAAACTTCTTCCCTAACAAGTAGAGTCAAATGGGTATCTTGAGCTTTTTCCAGTAACATTTTATCATTAGTAGTTGTAGATTTGGTAGTTCACTTCTGAAGGTAATTTCCTCTTTAATGTACTTGATGGCATCAAAGACATTACCAAACTCATCTTTATTCCAGACTTTTAGATTAGTCTTAAGTCTTCGGAGTTTATGTTGGAACCTCTGAATATGGTTTCCAACTATCACTCCAGACCAGCTATTATTCACCATATCTAGAAATCCTTGATGTAAAACACACATGTTTAGGAACTTGAAAGATGATTTAATTTTACCCAGATTAGAAGAAATAAAAATACAGACGAGGGAATAATCTCAGCAAGTTTTTGCTAGATGAACCACCTTAGTATTAGTAAAATAGTTTACCCAAGATTTTTTGTAGATACTCTGTCCAACATTTTCCATTTTCTACCATTTAGCCATGTATATTTAGAATCAGAGTAACCAAAATCTATAAGATTACAGTCCGTGATGGAATTATTGAAATCATCTATGCTCCTGAGACAAGTAGTTGAACAGGATAGTTGTTCGTCAGTGTTAAGAATTGTATTAAAGTCTTTAAAGACTATCCATTCTCTGGTATTTTCTTCAATAGCTCTTAAAGAGTTCCATAAGTTCATTCTTAGATATTTAATGCACTTGGCATACACCACAGACACCGTGAAGGTTTGATTGATGATCATTAGTTTTTAAAGAGCCATAAAGCTAGGTTTTTTAGATTTTCTTAGGGATTGGAGTCTTCTCATGGTGTCTTTATTGCCAAGACCCCTCACATTCAAGTTTAAAATATATATAGTCATTTATGGGATGATAAGGGTTTAAAAAAATTAAGCTATATTAATTTGGATGTTGAGGGGCCTTTAGGATTCTAGCCTTTAAGTTTCTTGCTCTTCTTGCTTTCAACTTTTCTGAATTCTCTTTCACTTGTTTTTCTTCATTTACAATAGTGCATAGAAAACTACCGATGGTATCTTTAGTAGGAGAGGAAGACTCTTGGATGTGGTCTAAGAAGCTTTTATCAATTTCAAATAGGGATCTCTTTTCAATGGTCTATAATGCTTCAATGATTTCAGAATCATTGTCTAGAAGTTGGTTTGTGTCACTAGTTCTTGAAGAAGCTTCTCTAGAATCTTCAGGAATAGACTCAGGTATGTTCTGTTTTGGTTGAGGTTTTTCAGTAGGGAGCTTGATGCTGGGATTTTGATGATTTTGGGTTTTACTTGTTACTTTGTTGTCCAGAATGACTGACTTAAGAGAAGGGACATGATCTTTATCTTTGATGGGATTTACTTCAGGTTGTTGTTGATTATTTGAGTTTAAATTTTGGAAAGATAATACTTTTTTACATACTTATTTAGAATTTCCTAAACTTAATATCCATAAATAACCTTCAACCAAAAACCATCCTCTTCACCAAACTTAATCTAAAGCTTCTTGATTAATGGCTTAGAAGTATTAAGTTCAACCCAGAATTTACAGCAATTGTGCCTAGCTCTATTAGATGAAGGAACTCAGACCTTTAAGGGGAGACTAGTAGCTTTAGCAATTTTGGAAATAGTTCCTTTATTATACATGAATTCAGGGAGGTTAGGTAAAGTAACCCGTACATGCGTAATTGGGCATTTCTGATTGGGATCAAATTAAAGAGTCCACTTCAACAGTCTCATTGTTTTATCACCCACCAAACAAATATTCTGGTACCATATTTTTTAAATCTTATTTGCAATCAAATTCAATAAATGCATGACGAAAGTCCCATTGAGTGATGTTAAAAGTTCAAGTAAACTTGAATTGCCCAAAAAATGCTTTGAGGGATTCAAATTTAGGTTTTCTCATTGCAAATTTTCTAATAATAGTGTGCTTTGATGATCTTTGCAGAAATTCTTTATCTTTTTTTATCAAAACTGATAATTGAATGATCAGAATTGTGAGTAACAAAGACATTACTATGAAGGAAGTTATGGATTTTAGTCTTTAGTATAAACATAAGACCTGAGAATCTTGACAATAACTATTTCTTAAGTATCAGGTAATCTAAGGTTATAGTTTTTAAAGGCTGGATTTGTTATAGCGTTTGTTATATTGCGTGTCGTTGATTGGAATGGATAAAACCTGAATTAGTGATCTTGATTGTTCTGTTTAAGCAGGGAAAATTGTGAATCAAACAACAAAGCTTTTATAGAGAGAGATTTGGCTGAAGTGGTAGAAGGATTTGGAGATAGAATTTTGCCTCCTTCCATTGAGGGAGAAGGGGTAAAGTAGCAGGAGAATAATCGATTAACATGGGGAGGCCATAGAATCAAGAAACCGTGTTCTGTTGTATTTGGAGAAAAAGAACAGAGTTTTTCAAGTTTATAAACTCATTTAATTATGTCTTGAGATAGTCAATGAGAGTTATTCATATTTATTATATAAGAGTTACATATTAAGTCTTTAAACTGATTTAATTCTCTTTCAAGATATTCAAAGATAATAATTTCGCTTTTATTATTGGTCTTTTTTGTATGACTTTAAATAAATCCATATAGTACTTGTACAATATATATTCAATCAAATAATAAAATATTAAAAAACGAGTTCCACTCAAAACATTTTTCTATGACAAATCTATTTTGAAACTATTCTTGTGAGAAGCTAGTTTAGTTGATCATTCAATCTATTTTTATCTAGGATAAGCTCAATTTAAAGTAGTTCTTTGCTCGTATTTCTTCATCAAAATCAATTTCAACTGAACTCAACTTGGTCGTAATTGCATTGAGTTCATTGAGGTGTTGAGCTATAGATACGCCTTCCGTCATTGGTAAATTAAATAAACGTCGTATTAAGTGAATTTTGTTAGACGCCAATGACCTCTCATATATACTAGAGAGAGGCTTCATATGAACTGTCGTGGTTATTTCCTTTACAATGTTGGAAGCAACATTATGGGATAGCGTTAACCGGATTACTATAAGGTTCCATTCTTCATCTTTCATACTCTCTGGTTTCTTTTCTGAGAGGGGTTGATAAAGTTTCTTCTGGTATATATAATCTTCAATGTGCATCTTCCACAACGTAAAGTCTACGCTATCGAACTTTTCGAGTCTCATATTTCTTTCGTCTGTAGCCATTGCTCCCACTCAAATCTGACCTTATTTGGATCACTACCAAACTTATAGCTCTTATAACACTTGTTGGGAAAATACATAATTTCCGTGGTAAGTGGCTTGTAAACCGACTTTTAGTAAGAAAAATGTTGGGAAAATACACAAGTTTCTTGCAATCAGAGCAAAGGAAAAAACACAAAAAAACAATAGTAAAATAAAGCACACAAATTATTAACGGAATTCAGCAAACTATTCATACGTCTACGGACTTAAAAAGATCGATTTTATTATAAAAGACTCAATAACTCTGTCATTTTTTTCGATACACTCACAAAACCTTGCTATTGGTTAGTTTTATATAGAGTACAACACAAGAAAAAAATGATTACAATGATAATTATCTCTTCTTAATAAACTATTTATTACTCACTAAATTACTTTATTCCTTTCTAAATTCAAACCTTTAAACTCTTCTTCATGAGTCTATTAGGAGACTAACACTTACATGGATATTAAAAGTACGAGCCAAATATATTTCCCTTAAATTTTCTTATTTTTAGACAGTACATTAGTTAAAGGGAAATTGTACTTAAAGTACCCACTCAACTATTCAATTGTCACTTACCACCCAAGGTTTGATCAATTGTTACTTAATACCCAACTCAACTACCTTATTGTCACTTACAACCTAATTTTATTTTAATACCCTAACTACCCTTAACCCACTATATAAACCTTATTTTCTGTTTTCTTTCTATTTTTTCTAGCTTTTTGAAGATTTGAATTTGTTAGCCGCTCTAACCACCTAACCCTACCAACCACCACGAGCTGGGTTGAAATCACATTTTCCGGTGATCGGAAGATGCTAAAGGTTTGTTTTTTTATGTAGGTTATTGTGTTAGTCCTGTCTAACCTCTGTTTTATACGTACAGGAGTTGATCGTCGCTTTTTGGAATCTTATAGCTTACAAGTAATCGTGTTGCGGGCTTTTTAGGTAATTACCTACCGATTTCGAAGTTTTTTATTGGTTTTCTCTGTTGGAATAGGTTCTATTCTACTGTTTTTAGATGCCATTGCCATATTTCGAGCTTTTCTCTGTTTTTTTTTTATAGTGATTTGTTATTGTTTAGTTAATATTGTTCGTTATATAGTTATGTCCTTGTTTTCTGATGTTATATTCTAATTTAGTAGTGCTTTAGTTTTGTCTTGAATGTGTAGATTACGACTTTTTAGGTCAGTTAGAGTATTGTATTTCGAAACAAATATCAGGACCGGTGTTACATATGAATATCAGGACAGGATGCGAATAGATCTATATAGATATACACAATTCGCAAGATAGGATGCGAATTGTTTGATGGTGCTGTAAATAATTTGCACATAGTTTTTGTGACTAATAACAAATATCAGGACTTTTTTACATACAAATATCAAGACAAGCTGCAAATAGATAGTTGTAGGTATACACAATTCGCAAGATAGGATGCGAATTGTTTGATGGTGCAGTAAATAATTTGCACATAGTTTTTGTGACTAATAACAAATAACTTGTATTGTCCAGGTTAAGAGATGTCTAAATCACGAGTTTGTATTTTTAAATATGGTCACCAAACTGCAATTGTGCCTTTCACGGAGTTTGAAAGCTTCGAAAGTATCCAAGCTTATGTAGAGAACACATGGGAGGAGCTTGCCACAGGTGAGTACCTAATTACTTACTCCTACGGGGATCAAAATAATTGTTTCTTTAATAACCAGAATGATTTTGTTGGGTTGGTGTTATATTTTGATTTGGAGCGTTTAAAACGGGTTAGTTTTCTCATAGAACAACACGTCTTCGATAAGGGTTCTGGTAATAAAAGTTCTGTTGATAAGAGCTCTGGTGGTAAGGATTGTGGTGTAAAGCATAAAGAGCGTAGCTTGATTTCGGGAGAACCATCTCTTGATCAACTAGTTAGTGGGGAGAGTAGTAACGGTTTAGTTATTTCTGATCAGAGGAAAAAACTACTTGCTACTGCTGGTTGGGCTGATGCTATTACAGGAGTGGGTCAAGCTTTTGAAGAAGGTGATGTCGGTCTGAGGGTATCTTTGTGCAAGTTTGCGTTAGAGCATGGTTTTTCTTTCAAATACCTGCACAACACAGCAAATAAGATCACTGCTTATTGTGAAAATAAGCTCACAAGCGGGTGCAAATGGAGGGTTTATGCATGTATTGACTCAAGCACCAGCCTTATGACGATCAAGAAGTATGTCCCGTACCATACTTGCAGTCGTGTTTTCTCCCAGAAGCATAAGCATAAGCGGCACAAGAATTTGACATCAGATTTGATTGCAGAGGAAATTCAGGATTCTCTCCGGACCTGCCATTCGTTGACAGCCAAAACCATACAATCGACTGTCAAACAAGATTACGGTCTTGACATCTCTTATCGTTTGTCATTGAATTCTTTAGAGAAGGCTAGGAGGGGAGTTTTTGGAGATAGTTCAAGTTCTTTTAGTTTACTAAGCGGATACTTCAAACGCTTGAAGAGCCGGGATATTACTTCAGACTGCCAGTTGGAGTTGTCAGCTGGAAACCGATTCAAGCGCTGTTTTGTAGCATTCGATTAGCCCCTTAGTGGTTTTCATTCATGCCGTACAATGTTGTTTGTCGATGGAACCCACTTATATGGCAAGTACAAGGGTACATTGCTCACTGTTGTAGCAAAGGACGGAAACAACAGTTAGTTACATTTATCTAGTTAATGAACGATATTTTTGTGTGAAAATGTTGATGCAATTCGCAGCATGTGATGCAAATTAAGCAGTATTGTGATCCTCACATTTCGCATTTGAGGCTGCGAATTAGGTATTATGCTGAGTAAACTGTACTTACATCGCAGCTTGAGTTAGGTATTATTTGAAGTTGTGACAAACAATTCGCATGACAAGCTGCGAAATGTTTGCATGAGCAATTAAAATGTCACACATATTTCGCATGACAAGCTGCGAATTGTTCCAGGACAGCATGCGAATTGTTTACAATTTTTAAACGTTTGCATACTGTTTTAGTGTTCATTTGATCTGCCTTTTCCAGGACTATTCCCTGTTGCTGTTGGTGTAGTTACATTGAAGATTGGGACAATTGGATGTGGTTTTTGGGGTGTTTGAAACCAGATTTGCTGGATCGTCATATCACATTTATTTCAGACCGTCATTCATGGTATTGTTAATGTTGTTTCTGTCTTGTATCCAAACTGCTATCATGCGTATTGTTATTTCCATCTCATGCAGAATTTGAAAGCCAAACTGGAACATACTAACAGGGAGTATAAAAAAGGATGTTGAGTTTCTTCCACCGTCTTGCTTATGCTCCCAGTCAAGAGCTTTTTAAAGATATACTAACAGGTTTTCTATGTGAAGGTGGTGAGAGAATGAGTGATTTTCTTGCAAATTTACCCCCTGAAAAGTATGCGCAGGCTTACGTAAAAGGAAAGCGATACGGCTCTATGGCTTCTACCGCAGCTGAATCGTTTAACAATCAGATTAAAAAATATTGCGGCTTACCAATTGTTGAGTTTAGTAATTGGATTAGAGTCTTGCTTATGACTCAAGTTTCACGGAGATACGAAGAAGGTCTCAGCTGGAGTACTAATTTGGTTCCCGAGTACGAGAAGAAGCTAAAGCAGAATGTTGACATGTGCCGAAATTAGGTAGTACGTAAGTCCTTTTCCGCCAGGTTCGAAGTCTTTTCGAATCCTGTGGCTGTTGTTAATCTGTTGGATTTCAAATGTTCATGCGGATCGTGGAAACAAGAGTGTTTTCTATGTTCTCATGCTCTAGCGGCACTACAATACACCGACCAAGATCCATTGACTGTAATAGAACCCTTCTTTACGGTTAAGAATTACAGGGAAAGTTACTCTTTCAGCATACCAGCTATAACTGATTTCGGCGAAGGGTCCAGCACTAACGATCCTTCTTTTGTTGAAGTTCTGCCTCCGAACGTTAAGAGACGCTCCGGAAGGCCTAAGAAAAAGAGAATCCCTTCTAGAGGAGAAATCTCAACCAAGAAGTTAAGGTGTGGCCGATGTTCGAAATCAGGCCATAACCGGAGGACTTGTGATGTTCCAGTTTAAGGTCAATTCTGGTTGGCCATATCACATTTATTTTTGTAGCATAGTTATTGTTCTGTATAGCAAACTAAACATTTGTACATTCATGTGTTTTTGTATTTGCTATTATTGGAGTTGTAAGCATTTCGCATCTTGTGTTGCGAATTATGTACAATATGTTGATGTATTGTTACAAACATCTATCAGGACTACATGCGAATTATGTACAATTATGTGAAATTTCAATAGGATGCGAATCGCTAGTAAAATCATATCAAACATTTATCATATCTTACTTTTCGCATGATAGGCTGTGAATTAGGGCCAGAATTGTGATGCGAATGGAGATCAATTAAAGTCCTGATATTTGTCATATGATAAGCTGCGAATTGTGATTTAATAAAAATACCAGGATATTCTGTAAGGTTGAAAATAAGTAATATAGCAGGTTAATAGGCTGCGAATTAGGGCCAGAATTGTGATGCGAATGGAGATCAATTAAAGTCCTGATATTTGTCATATGATAAGCTACGAATTGTGATTTAATAAAAATACCAGGATATTCTGTAAGGTTGAAAATAAGTAATATAGCAGGTTAACATGCGAATGATGTGCAAAATGTATTTAGATATGAATCCTTTATATCATTGAAACTCTGTAAACAAGTTGGATTACAAAAAGGAGGATTACAATATTTCCAGGAACTAACAACTGTTTACACATATCACTACAAGCTACTAGTGCTAGTTAGTTGCATTTCAAAAAAACAAAAAACAAAAACCAACTCTAGCAGTTGGTAGAGGATTCATCACCAACTGTTTCCTCTTTCTCCTCTTTGTGCTGATCATCTTTGTCTTTCTCCTCTTTGTCTTCGACTTTCTCTTTCTCTTCCACTTTCTCTTCAGCTTCAATATCCACGTCCATCATGCTTAAAAATTTTGTGCTTGATGGACCAGCTTCGTCTTCCCTCTTCCTTTTGTTGTTTCGAACCTCTGCCGTTTGAGGTTGCACCTTTTCTGGCTGAGGTGCAGCAGGAAGCATTGGAACCTGTTCTGGCTGAGGTTCAGCAGCAACCTGTGAAACAACTTCCACTGGTTGAGAGTCAGCAGAGTAGTAGTCATCATACATGTCTAGTTCGAAGACAGTGACTGGGCTGGGGGTGGTACTACTGGCATGATCAACTCACCACTCCAGTTAACGGTTAAGGATGACCAGGAGTCACCCAGAGAACCGAGTGAACCAGAGTTTGAGTATGAGGTGGTTTTTGTGGTGGTGGAAAAAGACATGATTGTTTGAATTCGAAGAGAAGAAGAGGTGTTTTTAAAAAAATATAGAGTTTGGTGTAAATTTAGCCTTTGGTTACTAGAGGTATTTATAGGGAAATGAGGTAATCATTACATAGCCTCCATGTCTAATCAGCATTTAATGAATTATGTACTTGATTAGATTGTTTTTTGTATGCTCAATGTAGAAAACGTTTACCAAGGCATAAGCCACAGCCTGTTCGTATCCTTCCACTTTGTATTTTTAATTTTTTATTTATGCACCAGGCTGCGAACTGGTTTCAAGCTGGTATACCAGGCTGTGAACTGTGTGTGTAGTGGTAACCATCTATCAGGTTATGATGCGAACTATTTGATGATAAGTTAGGCTGCGAACTGTTCATACAGGTTAGGCTGCAAACTGTTCATACATACCAGAGTAAACTACCAGGATCATAATCAACCATTATATATCAGGTTATGATGCGAACTATAAGCTAAGGAATCTTCAAATTCTGAAAATGTAATTTGTTTATTTATGCACAACAAAACTAAAAATTACAAGCAACAGATGTATTTACAAGCAATACACGAATCAGCCATATGCGATGCGGTCTTTGTTATTTAAAAAGTAATAAAACATTTTTGCTCTAAAGGCAGTTACCATATCTGCGTCGTATTTTTTCTGCACTGATCCATGCTCAATAATATCTCTTGCATATTTGCAGACAAAGATACCACAGTCCACGGTGCCTCGCCTTTGTTGTGGGATGCCTCTTTCCACTTTCACCTTCCACCCTGTATTATATTTAGGTAGGAATCCTCTATCCAACAAATATTTGATCTGCGTATAATAATTAGTGTTAGGAATAAGCACAAAAACAGAAACAGTTGGTGACATACAATTCGCATCTTAGGCTGCGAACTATATGACAATGAATCCAACATAATTCGCACCTTAGGCTGCGAATTGTATGACAACAAATCTAACATGGGCATGTCACACGATTCGCATCATATGCTGCGAATTGAGTTATGGATAGGTTACGAAAAAACAATTGATTTACTCACAATTTGCAGCATACCAGATCACAGTTCGCAGCATGCATACTTAAAATGTGTTTAAGTTTAAGTGTACAGTTTGGAATATTTACCAGTAGTGCAGGTGTCCTTGTGGTGGTGTCTGTGGCATGAAGCTTAGGCAGAAGCGAATTGTAGTTTGAAATTGTCATGGCATCGATGTCGATGACGAGCAACGTCCAGTGGTTTGCACTGTCCTTCGTCTCGGTGCATACTGGAACCATGATGATGTTGGCATTTTTGCGCCCCATCCTAAAAGCCATGTCCACCAAATTTTCTACTTGCCACCCTGCTTTCATTTGATGCTGCATCCAAGCAAGAGTATATTAAAATGAGAACATTTTCTGAGAACTTTGTTCAATTTACCTGAGCTAAACTTACAGCAGTCATGCCCGAAATCAGTACGGCGTCGTGATGCTCTCCTTTAGCTTTAGTGCATGGAACTTTGAAGTCTGCTTCTTCAAGCATTTTTCGAATCCAAGCATCGATAACCTAACAAAGGAGTTGCAGATTTATGTTAAATATAGAATACATATTTGAAACATTGAAAATAGAATTGGTTGACAATTGGATACCTTTACGTCCAGCTCTATGTCTAAAGGTAGTGCCATGACATCACTCGCTTGCACCCTGATCCGTATGTAAACTTGGACTCTGGTAACTGCCATACCACTGGATCAGGGGTGTCGCTCTCGTAGGCTTTAACTAACTGTATTTTGTGGTATTCTGCCAGATCGATACGGTCAGTTACTTTTGTTTTCTTTGGCCAGTCGTTGTACTCTACTACTGGCGGTTCCCGTATTGTTATTACGAATTCTTCTTCTTCCTCTGCCACTTGAGGCTGCGTTTGTGTCAGTAGAGTAAAACTTGGCCCCTCTATCTCTTTACTGGGCTCGAGCTTAGTAAATAACAAAAATCAAAAGTAGAAGGGCGTCAGTGATTATAAGTGCAAAGAGTCCAAATAGTTCGCATCTTAGGCTGCGAACTGTATGGCTCCAGTTTAATAATATTTATTAGTATCTATCAGTGTAGGATGCGAACTGTTTGAGGTTCCACTGAACAGTTCGCATCCTGCCCTGATATTCGTTTGTAATACCCCAATCAGCATTAGACACAAATCTCATGTTATGATGCGAAATCATTATAAGTAGGCCTTACCGCACGGTCATCGACAACCAATGCCGTTGACTTGTTCGGCATAGGATCTGGATCGTGTCGGCAGAAATCATTAAAGTCATCCTCCAACATGTTCTCCAAAGACCGTTGTATTATAGAATCGTAATATACATTATCAATTTCATTTAAAAATGTCTGTGAAACTTGAGTGTAAATACCATCAACAAAAGCATCGGGTAAACCTACTGTATTATCGTGGGACTCTGGAGCTGGCGGTTGATTTGTTACCGGGCCTACAGTTTGACGTTGGCTTAACAATTCTGACTTTGCTGACAGCACCGTTGGTCTTTGAGGTTCCACCGAAAAAGTGGTGTTGTCTTCTAAGGATGATCCTTCCTGGCTGAGTAATTCTGTCTTCTCACCGGGATGGACAGGTTCTGACTCTTGAGGTGCTATCTCTTGAGTTAGCCTTAATCTTTTCGCCAAGGTTATCTGTTGCTGCTGTTGTTATTCTTGTTGTCCTTGTTGCTCTTGGTGTTGTTGTTCTTGTTGCCGGTCTTCGTGTTGAACCTGTGGCTGCTGGTGTTGTTGTTGGTGGTGTTCTTCTTGTTGTTGTTGCTGGGGGTGTTCTTCTTGTTGTTGTTGTTCGTGTTGTTGTTGCTGGTTGTGTTCTTCTTGGTCTCGCTGTTGGGTTTGTGGTTGTTGTTGTTCTTCTTGTTGCTGTTGTTCTTGTTGCTGTTGTTGTTGTTGTTGTTGTTGTTCTTGTTGATGTTGTTGTTGTTGCTGGGGGTGTTCTTCTTGTTGTTGCTGTTGTTGTTGTTGTTGCTGTTGTTCTTGTTGCTGTTGTTGTTGTTGTTGTTGGTCTTGCTGTTTCTGCTGGTGTTGTTGTTGTCTTTCGGTCTCCTATTTCATACAAAAATAAAATAAAACAAAAGAGTGGAAGGGTTAAGCATAAGTTAATCATTGTTGAGCACGATTCGCATCCTGACCTGATATCTATGTTATACATTCCTAACAATTCGCAGCTCAGCATGCGAATTGTGTAATAACCAACCCACCGGTTTACTACATAATTCGCAGCTTAAGCTGCGAAACGTTTGGACAGGACTACACAAGAGTCCTGATATTTGTTTGATAACATCATATCATCTACTTACATTATCTACCTCCTCTGTATGTGTTTCCATGATGGGTGGATTGTGGGCATCATCGTCCCTTTCTTCCGGCAGTACTCCATCAGCATGGTGCTGATCAGCATTAGACACGGATGCTTGCTGATCAGTGGATTATTGTCTCTCTGGAAGTGTTGTTGGTACCTGCTCTATTGGGCTTTTAATACGGCAAATTGGCTGAGAGATAGCATTGTGGAGTTGTTGTGCTTCAAGTTCCGCTATCTTGCGTTTCAATTCTTTCAGCTGCAAAAATGATAGCAAACTTGTTATAAACATATTAAGTGCTGATTGTAGTGATTATTTAAGGTTCAATTCATACTTACTTCTCTGGCCTGTTTTTCTATTTTTCGCTCGTACTTGTTCTTGTCGGCGTATGTCTTCAAACGCTTTGATTGAGCAGCAATATCGGGATTAGGATCTCTGCGTTTGAGTACATACTGACCGATTGTTTCACTCATACTGGTTGTGTCGGTGTCGGAGGGCTCCTGCCTGGATTTGCCT
This sequence comes from Limnanthes douglasii subsp. nivea, assembly GCA_036936605.1. Taxonomy (NCBI): domain Eukaryota; kingdom Viridiplantae; phylum Streptophyta; class Magnoliopsida; order Brassicales; family Limnanthaceae; genus Limnanthes; species Limnanthes douglasii. The sequence continues at coordinate 63,138 of JAUPFV010000125.1, forward strand.
TTCGGTTGTGGTGGAATCGTTTTCTTGGAGAGTCTTGGTGGTAGAATCGATGGCTCGGGTGGTGTTGGTTGTTCGCGTCTGGGAGACATCACCTTATTCTTTACATTCTGTGATGCTCGTCTCCTTTGTTTTGGTTTTGATGCTGTGCTTTTCGTCCTCTTCCTAGGTCTTTCTTCCGGTGAAGTAGATACCGTTACTTCTGCATCTTCATTGTCTTCTTGTGGTCCGAAAGCTTCAATTTCAGCATCGGTAAACTGTAATGGACCTTCTAAAACCTACCAACAGATGCACATGTAAGTAAATTAATTGTTTTGAAAGCATGAGGGTGTAGACAAACAGATTGTTTTTTATAAACAATTCGCATCATATGATGTGAAATGTGTGATTTTAAATCACATTTCGCATGCTGAGCTGCGAAATGAGTATGGGACAACGTGCTGCGAACTATATGTAAAACATATGATGCGAACTAAGTGTAAACCATATGATGCGAACTAAGTGTAAACCATATGATGCGAACTGTGTTGGAAAAGAAGTTGCGAAGTAAAATTCATATCAGGCTGCGAAATGATTGATACATTTTCTAAGCAAAACACATGATATGCTGCGAACTTTATGCACCCCTAGTTTAATACATATATAAAGCTTATACCTGGTCATTATCCAGGTAGGGTGTTCTAAGAAGCTATGTCATGGTTGATGCTTGGCACTCTAACCCCAACCATTTGAATAACCTTGGTATCGAGGTTGGCTTCGCTACCTCGTGGCCGATTGTTGTGTGCTCCATAATGAAGGGCTGCATGGGGACAAGTTTTATCAAGACGATGCTATGTACATAACTAATTTTTATATTGAATAGATCAATCTTACAACTACAAGGGCGACGCAGCCGACGACTTTATCAGCTCTTTCTACTGCTAAGCAACTCCTGATAGACTGTCGAAGCTTGAACAGTATTGATCCAGCCCAGTCATAATTGTTTATTCTGTTGAGGTCTTAAACGTAATAAACCGTGCTCCAGCCCAGGATATCTCCAGATACGGAGTAGAATAGCGTGGAGCACAAAAATAGTATCAACAGCCTCGCCACGTCTTCCAATTCATGCTCCCCTCCTTCGTTTATCGCCTTCTCTATCCCCTCCTGTAAAACCAATGACAACATGCTAAGTTAGAAATGTACAGAATCTTGCTTTATAAAGATGAAGTCCATTTTAGACGTACCTTTATAATGGCATTTGTTATTGTTTTGGTATTACTAGCTGCTACTTTCCTGCCAGTTTTACCCATGAAGTATTTCTTCACCATCCTTGATTCGTCCTCCTCGCCGGGTGCATACTTGTTGTGAAAAGCTCCGGTTTTTGCTAACTCAATTTTCTCGGTGCCATGCCTCAACCCGAATATGATCTTAATATCGTTTTCAGTTAGCTTTATATACTTGTTGCCAATCCTAAAGGCGTCTTTTTCCAGAGAGAATTTATCGATGATATACTGAATGATTTGGTAGAATTTTTTCCTTGGCAGCTCTTCCTCATTACGGATTTCGAACGCCGTTTTCAGAAGCGTGTAGAAGGGTGTGTTTCTTGCAGCTTCAATGCGGGCCCTTGTAATACGCATGTCTTTGAGTAGCTTCAGAAGGCTCACCAACCCTGATCTGTAGTAGCTAGGTTTTGTTGTCATACTTTTTGCATAAACACAAATCAGTTGGAATGTCACAAATAATTCGCATCACAAGCTGCGAATTGTATACATATAAATATTGTTTTAACAGACAATTCGCAGCTCAAGCTGCGAATTGTTTGTAAATAAGTATAAACATACAATCGAGCTGCGAATAATTTGCATAGTGGGTGATCAGGATGCGAACTGTTACACTTTTTACATGCACGTTGCAGGGATCTGGGAATTATGCAACAAACACCAAAATCAACAATGAACTACCTAATGCAGATCTAACATACATAATATTTCTCAGGAGAGTATTAGTATTACATGCAACTAAAATTCTACCCTGGCTTCGACTATAAACCCATAAACTGAGCAACTATCGTCAGTAGTTACTTCATTCTAGTATAAAAAGCAACGCCTATCGTGAATTAAGAGAAAAAAGTGGTTCAAATTCGTCAAAAACGCAAAAAAAAGTACACTTTCCACGATAATGCATACCTGTTAAATTTCACCGGTCGGAGAACGAGATTGAAGCTTTCAGAGACGACTTCACGACAACTTGTCGAACGAGATTGAAGGTGTGTAGTCTGAGTGAGTAAAAGACGCTGACCGGTGCGATAGTGTCGAAGGTGCGAACGGTGAGAAGCTGTAGGGTTTTTGGGTTTGAGAGAGAGAGAGTATCACGAAGTCGAATGGTTTGTTTTCTGGTGGTTTCTAAAATTAGAATTTTGCGTTTGTTTAGGGTGATAGGAAGGTCGAAAAATTGGGTTGGAATTGAAAAATGGGTATATATAGTGGAAGGGTATTTTTGTCCAATTTATTAGTCTGGGTATTAAGTAACACTATGTTAAAAGCGGGTACCGCCGAGTAATAAGATAGTTGAGTGGGTATTTTCATGTACTTTTCACTTAGTTAAAATGGTATTTTTTGTCTTTATTAACTATGGTGGCATTGACCATTATCCACCTAGCGTTTAACAGGAATATTATCCAGACATTGAGGGAGGAGGTTGGTCAATATAACTGTAATGTTGTGTTAAGCTCGAATGAATTCCAATGTGATATTTTGCTTCTAATATCTCTCGGAACTGCTTTGAGGCTCATCCTCGTCTCTTAAAGGTGGTTTAAGTTGATATGCATCCCTACTTTTCGGCTTGATCACATGAGCCAATGGAAAATCGATTTTAACTTGGTGGCCTTCCGGCATCCTAGAATGAACTTTCAGAGGTTGTTTGTTGGATTTTATGCACACTGTATGTATGGGTCTTTAAGGAATAGACGAATATGGTCTCCACCATCCGAATGAAAGACCCATTCCTTGTCTTGACGAAGAAATGACATAATTTTAGTTTCTACTAATGCAGGTTGAATCTTTTGACCGGAAGGATTCTTACTTTAAACTATCCAGAAATTCAGACGGTACCTCTTGTTCCACTCAGCACTTGATACCCACATTTTGTTTATCATCTTTAAGGATTTTTTTTTTATAAAAAAAAATTATGCACACGGTTTTTATTGAAATTTTTGATTCAACAATGCATAATGGAGTTACGGTTGGCATAAATATAATTCGCTTATCCTATTAAGAAGAAGATTTATATGTAATGTATGTGATTAGTATAGAGTTATATTTTATTAGTTTCGGTTTTAAATTAGTTTAAGTTTCTAAAACTGCCTCTTCCGTATATTTAGCAATTTGTTGTTTCAGTTATGTATACGTGATTTGATCAAATTGAATAGATTCATAATTTTAGGAAAACAAATTCTCATAAATCCATTTTCTACATTTGGCATTACAGCCAATCAACAGAATCTAAAAAAAGAGTGTCACCGAAGGAAGGAAATCTATCACTCACGTATCCAATTCTCACTGACACAAACTATCAAGGATCGACGTTAAAGTTGAAGATATGCATGAGGGCTCACGGGGTTTGGGAAGCTGTGTTGCCCGACAAACCATTTGATCTCCGTCAAGATCAAATCGCATACGAAATTCTCTCTCAAGGATTGGCTGAAGCAAAATTGATAGAATTGGGTGACATCGAGATAACACGAGAAGCGTGGGAATTTCTGTGCAAGATTAATGAATGAGCAGACAAGGTCAAAGAAGTACGAGCACAAGCGTTGAGATGAGAATTTGAAGGTATGAAAATGAAATAGAGTGAGACAATAGTTGATCGAAGTATGCGATAAAAATGGCAACAGTTGTTGACCAAATGAAGGAACTTGATGTTGTGATTAAGCCCAGACTCTGTGAACAAGAAATTGCTAAGATCAGTCTCGTCAAAGTTTACCCAAATTGTAACTTCAATGGAACAATTTGGAGACACAAAGAACAAATATTTTGAAGATATTATTGGGGCACTAAGAGCCCATGAAGAACGGCTTAAAGCTGATGAAGAATAAGAGCATGATGAAAATATTTTGTTGACAAAAGCAGATTAGGAGTCAGGATTCAACTCGACATATTCTGGAGGGAGCCGATGTCGCAGTCGAGGAAGAGGCAGAGGTGGCTTTGGCTATGGGAGAGGAAGTTCTTCCTCTAGAATATCAAAATATGTTGATGGAGAAGGACATATCCAAAGAAATCGAACTTAGTTATCTCAAATGTACAATGTTATGCTTGCAATAATTTTGGGCACTATGCTAGGGGACTGCAAATCGAAAAAAGAGAAAACAATGAATCTAATAGAAGAAGTGGAAGAGAAAGATACGTTGATGGTCATGGATACCAATTGTGTCTTTGCTAAATAGAAAAAATTGATGTTGGCCAAAGATAAAGTTGAAACAATGGCAACTAAAGTGAGTGTTGATGAAGAAATCCGGTACTACGACACATGTGCTTCAAATCATATGACCGGGGACCGGGTCAGATTAATCAATGAGTAGTATAGTGAAGTTTGGCAATGGCTCGATGATCAATATTTGTGGAAGAGGAACAAAAAAAAATCCAAAGCAAAACCGGGAAAAACTTGCACATACAGAACGTCTATTATGTACCATGATTAAAATCTAATATCATTAGCTTGGGACAAGTAGATGAGTCAGGAGGAAACGTTATTGTTGAAGATGGATTTCCAAGTGTTTTGATGCAGATTACAATATGGTTGCTAAAATACCTCGAGCATAAAATAGACTTTATGCAATGAAAATGAGTCAAGAAATTTCACAATGTCTCGTATCTACCAAATTTGAAAACTCTCGTTTGTGGCATGCTTACGATGGGCATCTTCACTTTCAAGACTTGTAAAAACTTGGACGAGATAAATTAGCCAATAAATTACCTGAGTTTCACCAAGATGGTCAACATTCTGATGTATGTGTTCTTGGGAAACAACACATAGGAAGCTTTTCAACACAAAGTTACTATCAAGCAAGTTCATTGTTAGACCTAATCCATGCAGAAATTTGTGGTCTTATTTCACCAATTACCAAATGAGGGAACAAGTATTTTATTTTGTTTGATGATGGTTTTAGCCGGTACATGTGGATAAAACCACTGAAATCAAAATATGAAGCACTTACTGGATTTAAGAAGTTCAAAGCAGAAGTTGAGATGCAATTAAAAAAGAAAATCAAAATGTTACGAACGGACATAGGCGACGAATTTCAATCTCAAGAGTTTAAATTATGTTGTGAGCTTCATGGAATTAAAAGTCAAATGATAGCACCATATTCACCCAACAAAATGATGTGGTGGAAAGGAGAAATCAAACCATTTCCAAGATGATGAGATGTTTGTTGAAGGATAAACAAATAATGTATGAGTTTTAGACAGAAGCTGCATTTACAACAACCTATCCTCTGAATCTTTTTCCCATAAGAGCTATAAGTGAAAGGACTCCATATGAAGTTTAATTCGGAAATACGCCAAACTTAAGTCATTTTCGAATTTTTGGATGCATAGCTTATGTTAAAAATCTGAAATCGGATGTGAAGAAGCTTGCTGATCAAAGAAACAAAGTTATTTTTCTTGGCTATGAACCTGGTTCAAAAGCCTACAGGTTTGTGAATCCAAAAACAATAAAAATCCTAGTGAGTCGAGATATGGTATTTCGAGATTTTAAGAAATACAACTGGTTTGGAACAGTAGAATCCATGGAAATTCAACTAGTAACTCTATTACCATTAGATACTCAACTAGAGAAGTAGAATCTATGAATCTTGAATCACCATCAATTTTTTCTCAAAGTGTATTAAATGGGGATGATACAAGATCAGATGAGCAACCTAGCAACGAGGACGATGAAACTCCACCGAAAAAGTTTCGATCTTTACAAGAGTTATATGATGAAATTAATGAAATTGAGTTAGATTCAGATATGAGCCTTCTATCTATTGAAGAGCCAACGACGCAAGAAGAAGCCTTCAAAAATGAAAATTAGAGGTTGGAAATGGTGGAGGATCTTGAGGCGATTAAGAAAAATTGAACGTGGGAGCTTTGAAAATTACCACCAGAACACAAAGCGATAGGTTTGAAATGGGTTTATAAGTTGAAGAAAAATCCATACCGTGAAAATAATTAAATATAAGGTAAGCCTCGTGGTCAAAGTCTACATTCAAGAGCATGAAATTTATTATGACAAGGTTTTTGCTCGAGTTACTCGATTAGAAACAATAAGATTGCTTTTAGCACTAACAACACATGAAGGATGACAAGTACACCATATGGACGTGAAATCAACGTTCTTGAATTAGGATCTAAAGGAATTGTTTTATGTTAAAAAGTCACCAGGTTTTGCTGAGAAAAGAAGAGAAGATGAAGTTCTGAGATTGAAGAAAACATTATATGGTTTGAAACAAGCTCCAAGAGCTTGGAATGAAAAATTGGATTTTTATTTGCATAATTTGGATTATGAGAAATGTAGTCTCGAACATGCCGTTTACAAGAGAAGAAGTGGAGGTGATATGCAGTATGTTGGTGTTTATGTGGACGATCGAGTAATAACCGGCTCAAACTTGGCAAACCTGAGAAGTTTCAAGGCAAATATGAAAGAAATATTTGACATGACAGGTTTAGGTTTTGAAGCTTTTATGTGGGAATCGAGGTTAAACAGAGGTCTGATCATATAACTTTGAGCGAAACAAGTTATGCATAAAGGATTTTGGAGAAAATGGGAATGCTGAGTTGTAAAACATATCGTGTACCAATGGATTCAAGACTAAAGCTAAGCAAAGCTGATGGAAATCATCCATAGATGCAACAACGTATCTCAGTGTCATTGGGATTTTGAGGTACTTAGTCCATACTAGACCCAATATATCATTTTTCGTTGGCGTGGCTACCCGTTTCATGGAAAAACCTTGTATAAAACATATGAGTGTTATCAAACAAATTCTTAGATATATAAAGGGTACGCTCAATTTCAAAGTATGTTAAAAGAGAACAACAACATCCGGAATTGATTGGATATGCTGATAGTGATCTTGTTGGAGACATTGATGATCAGGAAAGTACCTATAAGTTGTTTTTTTTCCTCGGCCGTGATCTGATTAGCTGGACTTCACAAAAACAGCAGGTTGTAGCATTTTCTTCATGTGAAGCTGAATATGTTGCTGCTTTAGCAGGAGCTTTCCAAAAAATGTAGCGCAAGAGGTTGCTGGAAGAGTTATGCGAAATTAAATCTGAAAAAGTTAGTTTGCGAGTTGATAACAAACCTGCAATTGCTTTAGCAAAGAACCCAGTCTTCCATGGAAAATAAACACATATATATATGTCTACACAGAAGAATAAATAATATGTCTTGTATCTTATTAAGAAGAAGATTTATATGCAATGCACATTACTAGAATGCAATCTTATTTTATTAGTTTCGGTTTTAAATTTGGTGTGGTTTCTAAAACTACCTCCGTAAATTCAGCAATTTGTTGTTTCAGTTATGTATATGTAATTAAATCAAATTAAATAGATTCATAATTTTAGGAAAACAAGTTCTCATAAATTCATTTTTTCGGTTACTAGTACTATGTACTAACTTGTTCATCATTTGTGTCATTAGTTCCTTGGTCTCCGCCATGGCACTCTGAGGTATCATTTACTGGTATTCAGCACTTGAAAACATAAGAATTTACGAATCTAACAACAAATAGAGGCCTATCAGTTTGGTTAAATTCCCATGCTCTAATCATTACGAAGAATAAGTTATTGGGGAATCTTCTTATGGGTTTGGGAAACACGGGTGGACTAATAAGTTGGGATTGCAGATATGGATCTTTGGGAAGGAACCAATGAAAAAATATCAAAGGCTGAGTGGAGCCTGGTGTATTGGCTCAATTTCCGGATAATGTGGAGTAAGAACACTTCAATGGACATAATATTTCTAGTGGATTCTAAAAGAAACTAAAATTATATTATTTCTTCCTCAAGATAATTGATGGTAGGTATTTAAGGACTAAAATGTGAATAATTTAAGTTTAAGAGAACAATTGTAACTATGTAATATTATTAAGGACTAAGGGTAATTTACCCTCTTTTGTAACCAATATAGTTTAAGGCTAAGTCTTGGCCCCTCTATGTAAAGGGCAAGGCTAACCTAAACGAGGACTTTGTTAGACGGTCTTCTAATATGTCACTCTAAAGGAATTATTAGTCTCGACATTGAGACTTATTCTCGAATTTTATGTGAAATGATTATAACTGGCAGAAGCCCCTGGTATCTTAAAGCCTCGATTGATTGCTGCTTCAAGCTTATCTCCTCGAATATGAAGATTATTCATATTTTCAGAGAGCAGAATGAGGCACCAGATTGGCTTGCTCATTCTGCTTATGAAGAAAGGACCAATTTTGACGTTGAAGAAAGGGTGCCCCAGGGAGACTGAGAGTTATCGTTTTCCTTGAATAATTGGGGTTATTCCATCTAAGACACAACTCCAATTCTTAGATTCAGTCGTCAATTAAGTTCTGATTATTACCTTTCTCCTTTGTTGTTGAAACTCGCGATATTTCCTTCCTTGCATGTTCTTCAATGAGGAAAGAGAAGGTTATTTTGGTCTGAAAATCGGGTTGTCTGTAAAGTTTCTTTGGTGAGGTATAGGTTGTGCTCGTGGTTTTGGTCTCATTTCCTGCCTTGCATGTTCTTCAAAGATGAAAGAGAAGGTTGTTTTGGTCTGAAAATCGGGCTATCTGTGAAGTTTTGATGGTGAGGTATGGTGGGTTCTCAGTTCTCGGGGAAGCTTGGAGGTTGAAGAAGGTACATTGGAGAGTTAGGGTTTTAATTTGGGAATTCATGTTGATAAATAAAATGTGGTTCAACGTGTATTTTGTAATTGAGTAATAAAAGGAACCAATTTTGGGAAAAATAAAATAAAATAAATAACTACAAGCTGTAAATTATTTTCTTGCTTTCTTCTGATTTTCAACTTCAAACATTAAGGTATTTATTATCTTTTATGTTATTAATTCTCAAAATTGAAGCTTTGCTACATGTCTTATGTTATTATTCACTAGTTACAAAGATTGAGTTTAAATTTTATTGTTGATTGAGTTTTTTATGTTTGGCATTATAGGATGCAAGATATTTTAAACCAACTCCTAAATATATAGGAGCAAATAAAAATGTCTCTAATCTAATTACTAAAGTTAACCGCGAATAAACACAAGATCAAGTTGTTATTCCGGAAACTTATGTTTCGATGGACAATAATTCACAACCTGAAGTCGAAGATCAATCTACAAATTGGGAACATTTGGAGGCTGATCCAGGGAAAAAAACCCAAACTCTAGCTTTCGTCCAAATCTTTAAGACTTAGTAAGAAGATTTTATCTTTTGAGGGGTCCAACTTAACTCCATAAGGAGAAATATCCTCCTATAAATTTTAATGGAAAACCACGTACATTTGTTAAATCTTGGTTTGATTTATCTCCAAGTTGGTTAGAATATAGTGAACATAATAACTATGTCCATTGTTTGTCTTGTTATTTATTCAAGAATCGGTGTGGCACTAGTAGTCAAGAGAGTTTTGCTTCAAAGAAAGGGTTTCAAAGTTTGAATAAGACAAGTAGACTAAAAATCCATGTTGGTAATTAACATGACTTTGCAGTGACAAAATGTGAATCTCTTATGATGCCTCAACAAAGATTTGAAGCTTCTTTAAAGAAGCAAAGTGACAAACAGAAAGGTGATTATCTTATGAGATTGAATGCATCACTTATAGCTATTATATATATTTTATTGGGTGGTTTGGCATTTTGTGGACATGATGAATCTAAAAATTCTTCATACAAAGGACACGTTTTTGAGTTATTAGACGTTTTTTGGCTTGATCAATGAAGAAATAAGAGTTGTGTTAAAAAAATGCTCCAAAAAATCATAAGATAACTTATCCTAATATTTAAAAAGAGCTTGTGAATGCTTGTGCAGTTGAAACAGTTAACAAAATTGTCAAAGAAATTGGAGATAGTAATGTTTTTGTATTAGTTGATGAATCTGGAGATTGCTCTCGTAAAGAACAAATGGCGGTTGTTTTGCGTTTTGTTGATGAGAAAAGGTTTGTTATGGAAATATTTACTGGAATAGTTCATGTCCAAGAGACTAGTGCAATATCACTAAAAAAGGCTCTTGAAAGTTTGTCGTGTGGATATAAATTATTTATGTATAAAATGAGAGGGCAATGATATGATGGGACAAGCAATATGCGTGGTAGAATTGGAGGTTTGAAAACTTAGATCCAAAAGGACAATCCTAATTCTTATTACGTGCATTGTTTTTCTCACAAATTGCAATTGCCACTTATTGCAGTTGTAAGAGAATACGTTGGTGTGAAATGGTTTTGTAGAGTTGTTACACGTGTTGTAAATTTCATTAAGTCATCTAACAAACGTCAGGATTTACTTCAAGAAAATCAAGCAAATCAAGTTACAAATTTGATAGAATGGGGTTTTGTCGAAATTGGTCGCGGATTGAATCAAGAGACGTCTCTTGTAAGAGCTGGTAAGACAAGGTGGGGTTCTCACTATAGGAAACTTATTAGTTTTATGAAAATGTTTTCTCCAGTAAGTGAAGTTCTTAAAGAGTTGGGGTTGATGGATTGAGTGATAAAAATGGAGAAGCAAAGACCTTGTTAAATGTGATGCAAACATTTGATTTTATTTTCGTGTTGTATTTGATGAATGATGTATTAGGGGTGACCAATGAATTCTCTTTGAAGTTACAAAGGGTTGATCAAGATATTTTGAACGCCTTGGACCTTGTTTTAATAAGTAAAGATCGATTACATGAGATGAGAAATGATGGTTGGGAATGTTTTTGGATAAAGTTTATCTTGTAACAACTTGAGTGTTAACATTCCTAACATGGAGGCACAATATGTGAAATGTATGAAATCTAGGCGTTTAACTCATATTGTTTCTAACTTGCATCACTACAAGTTCGATTGCTTCATGAATATTCTCGATATGCAATTAAAAGAGTTGAATGAGATGTTTAATATGGAAAATACTGAGTTGTTGAAATACATTGCATGCTTGGGTCATTGCTCTTCATTTGAAGCTTTTGATAGTAAATTATTATTGACAATGATGAGAATGTATCCAATTGAGTTTTCTGATGTTGATAATGAAGTTTTGAGGCTAAAAAGAACTGTTAGTACCCCATGTATACCACTTGTATCAACATACTCTCTTTCGTTCACTTCTGTATAAAACTCATCCCCTTCGTTTTAAACATTTGCACAATTAGTCCCTCTACGTATTCTGGGGGACCAAAAGTGATACAAAACATGAGATTTAGGGACCAAAAGTGATACAAAACTTAGAATTTAAGTGGCACGTGTCAGTTTTTAAATGGTTTATATGTGTGGGGGACTATATTTGCAAATTTTTAAAACGAAGGGGATGATTTTTATGCAGAAGTGAACGAAAGGAAATATGTTGATACAAGTGGTAAACATGGGGGACTAACAGTGTTTTTTACCCAAGTTTTGACAAACCAATTTGAGTGTCATATTAGGAGTGTCAGGAAAGATGCTAGATTTTCAATTTGAAAGGACTTGTAGAACTTTTTAGGATTATTTTGAATACAAAAAAGCATAAATTTTTAAATTAGGTTTATGAGATTTTGAAGTTGGCTTTGCTTTTACCCGTAGCAACGGCGAGAGTTGAGCGAGTTTTCTGAGGATTGAATTATGTGAAGAATGAGTTGAAAATAGAATGAGTGATTCATAGCTTAATAATTGTTTGGTAACATTTGTGATAAAATACGTATTTACTACGATTAGTAACACAACTATCCTTCAACATTTTCAAGCTATGAGTAAGAGGAAAGTACAAGTAAAAATAACTTAAATAAAAAAAAATTATTTTAGTTTTTTATATAACCACATTTTAGTTATTTGTGTAACGTATATTATATCATGACATCGAAAATACTATATTTAAAATTTTAATATAAACTATTTGATTATAATTATTTTGATATATATATATATATATATATATATATATATATATATATATATGCTCATTTAATAATAATTAAAAAAATCCATTAATGTTCCGATCCTAATTAACCCACTACATATATTACTCTCTTTTTTAATCAAAAAATACTTTTATTTAAAAAAAATTCTCTTTGCAACGGTTAGAGGATATTCGAGCTGATTATAATTATACCAAATTAAATTAGAAGAGCGCCGAAGATTCCCTCCCTCTTTAATGAACATACCAAATTAAATTAGAAGAGCGCCGAAGATTCCCTCCCTCTTTAATTTCATTAAGAGGTTGAATAAGGCATGCTTGTGACCAAAGGTCGTGAGTTCGAATCCCTCTACATATACTTTCTCGGTTTAGCTTGTCACCTTGTGTGGATTACTTCTGGCGTTGGTTTGTAAGCTATATCACGTCAGACCGAAGGTTTTCCCTGTCCGCATTCATTGCACTCTGAGTAGGGGGTGCGGGTTCCTTCCGGAAAAAAAATAGAGATTTCTTTCGAAACATTAGCCCTAGGAAGAAATACAATCAGAACTCAAATGATTTGTCAGCTAAGCCTTCACTTTTCAATCCTCCACAATCTTCGTTAGCGAAAATCTTGAGCTTTTTATTCATGAATTATCATCTCCAATCAATGTTTCTAAACATCTGCGAACCTGCTAATTAGAAGAAGAAGAGAGATAGCTTACCAGCGCAATTAGTTATCAGTCTGAGAGAAATAACCCAGACCCAAGCTCTCTAAGAAGATAATATACTGAAGCTTATAAGGATTTCGAAAGAATTGAAATTTGGTTTTTCTGTACATCTCAGAGTCCATTTTGCAAACCTGTCCCTTGATTTTGGACTTTTGAAATGTATTTGATAACCATGAATTTTCTACTTATTTTGGACACTGCATGTATTACTTAAACAACAATACAAACACCAATTCATTAGTTTGGGATTTGTACTCTTTTGTGACTGTATCCGTTCCTAATTTATTGGTGTCTATGGAGTTACCTGTTCTACTCTCACTTGGAGATTTAGAGTTGAAAATGAGAAAACCAAAAGCATACATCTTTCAATGGAACATCAATGACAGGAAAAAAGTATAACCATCGCCTATCATACACCTTCATCTTCATCAGCTATGAAAGAATGCGAGCCAGATCCTGTACCTTGTCTCTCCTTCTCTAATTTCAACACTTATATTTCATGTTTGCAGCTCATAAATTCAAGTGTGGGTCCAAATATGTTCTGTGCATCTCAAACTGTGAGTCCAAACATGTACCCTGTTCATCTTTGAGGTCTTTTTTAATCCATAAGTAAGTTATAGATAGACTGCCCATGAGAGAACAAACTCCTGCGGAGATCATAAATTTTTACAATTTGATCAGCGAGTTGTGAACTCAAACAACGATTGGACCAAAATTTAAAGAATCAAAACCAATGAAATTCTGGAAAAAAAAAATCGATGCATCAAATGCGATTTTTAATTCTTAGAATATTGTTTCAAGGAAAAGTGATTGGTAACCTAAGGCTATAAAGTTGCTCTTTGCGATGGGCCAGTCTGTCATCGACGATCTATGCAATGAGCATTATGGTATCCTACAAATACAGTAGCAATTGTGAATCCGATTGCCAGGCTCCGATACCAACACCATCCATTTTAATCAAATTTCCACAGTTTTGAGTGCACCGAACGTATCCATGTGGTGGTGCCAAATCAGTGGCGGATCTAGGAATTGAAGTAAGGGGGCCAGAATTCTCGTCGAATTTTATCTTTAACATTATTATCAGAATTTTCAATAAGTCGGCGTAGTCCACTATATATTCATTCATTCATATGAAATTCTACATTATCGTCATTAGGTTTTGATATAGAAATCGTACATATTAATTTGGGCAGAAACGTGAATAAGGCCCAATGTTCCATAATAACAAACCCAACAAGGAGCATAGTGTCCCTTTTACCAAAAAGACATAAAGGCTTCTTCCGATCAACCACGACAAAAAACCAAAAAATAGATCAAGAGAAAATAAATAGAATAATAATGGTTATAATGGCAAAAAAACATTCATCAGGGTTTTAATAAAATAGCGAATTTTATTCGTCATCTATGTCGAGCAATAGGTCTGAAATTCGATAGGCCAGTTTGGTCACATATCATATGAAATTTGCTAAGAGTGTGACAATTTTTTAATCGAGTTCGTCAAAATCTAGTGAGATAATCTGGCAAATTTTTTAGGTACTTGCGGAACATAATATACATTTGTTGCAAAATGATGTATATTACCAAGATATGTGCTACCTAGGTTTCGTAGTTAAAATACGACGATAAATTTTTAAACTATTATATGTTTCATATACACTTTTATACCATCTGAAACCTTGAAAAAATATAATTTGAAAAACTTTGAAAAACTTAATTATGATATGTTTCGCAATGTATATATATTATGCTCAAAAATTGTATCTTCTTACACGTAGTTGTCATAGTGACGAACACTACAAAATTATGTATTTTCCCGTTTCGCTTACAACCGTATACGGTAGACGAAATCTGTTCGAATATGAATCTAAAATTTGTTTCTCCTACCAAACAATAATTATTATTTTACAAACTACCGAAATAATTATATTTTAAAAAAATTAAACATAAAAGACGGTTTTATATATATTAAAAAAAGTTAACTATTCCAAACCATTAACTGTGAAACGAATATTAGAGATGGATTTATAATAATAATAATAATAATAAAACAATCATAACTAATTTATATTAAAAAAATATTGTTATATTTATATTAATAGTATAATTTATATACTTATTAAATATTTATCTACGTTTACCAATCTTAATTTATTCTAATACCAATGCTTTGAACGAAAAATAAATATTTTATACTAATTATAGCTTGTTTTTCATTAATTTTTGATATTAGACATAAAATTGGTTGTGAGAATGGGTTCAATTAATTAAACAGCTATGTTGTTTAAAGTTGAACCGGACGCGTTACTATTATGTCGTAATCAAATATAAAAGGGATCGATTATCCTACTTTAGCTTTTACAAAACAATCCGGAGCTCTTATATACCTAGGAAATTCTCTTTTTTAATTTGGAAGCTTATTAAGAATTATATGCTTATGGATTCTACTATGCAAAAAAGGCATCTGCAATTCACATCATAATGTCAATTTTGCTGCAATATTGAGAATTCTAAGTATCTTTTTGTTCAATGTAGCTATGTTTGGGAAATTTGGTTCTACTTCTCAAATATTTTCAAGATTAAGGTGGAGAATTACATGTCTATCACTCACATTATAAGAATTTGTCTTTGGTTTTCGACAAAAAAGGTGCACATAACTCATGCCATTCCAGCTATAATCTGCTGGACTATATGGAAAAACTGAAACAAAGCTAAGTATAAAGATAAATTCGACTCTGCTAAATATTATATTAATTATATAAATACTACTACTGTTGCTTTAGACAGAGCCAACTCTTTTACTAGTAACCATTGGACTAATACGAGTGATGCATGTCTTAAAATAGGATGTACTTCGATTTATAAAGACAATAGTAAACCAATGTACCTGAAATGGTTGCCTCCTTCTGGTAATAGGTTCAAATTGAATTTTGATGCAATTTGTAGCATAATTGGGGAATCATGTGGCGCATTCATCTTCAGAGATTGTCATAGCAACCTGATTGCTGGCTCCAATAACACTTTCGGCAAATCAACACCTATTTTAGCAGAATTCAGGGCTATCCTCGAAGGTCTTATTATCCGCAAGGAAAACAACTGGAGTCAAACTGATATCGAATCTGATTGTCAAATCCTGGTGAACTATATAGCAACTGGCATTTTTCTATAGTATCTTTCTAACCTGCTCTACATTTGTAGGAAGTTAATCACTTCTGAGATGAGTATTAAATTCATCCCTAGAGTCCAAAATTAGGCTGGCGATTGGATGGCTAAGTGGACTATGAGATGTAAAAAATGTTAAACTTCTCTCATATTCAAGCTCCCAACTATTTTCTGGCAATAATCTTGCTGGAAAGCTTAGAGCTCGGCTATTATAGTACAAATACTAACTAATCTTCTTAGCTGGTAGCTATTGTCTCGTATTGTGCATATTTTTGGTGTGTTTGTTTGCTTCATTCTCAGGTCTTCTTCGTCTCGGCTAGAGCTCGTCCGTCTGTGCCGGATTGAAATCTTTGCTAAGCAGATGAAGTTCTTCAACCCCTTGGAATCATAAATTCTTGAGGAAAGAGATTCAAAAAATGAAGATTTAAACTCTGAAAGAAAAGGAATTGTCTAATAGATTGCTTCAGAGAAGGAAATTCTTCAAATGAGAGCGATGTCAATTTGGGGCAAATTTTAGGGTTTCTAAATTTTCAATTGCTCGAGAGAGCAGGGTTCTAAAGGAATTGAAGCTGAAAGAATTTCATTTTCAGTATCTCAAAAAGGAATTTGAAGCTATTGCGTCTCGTTTCTCTATGTTCTTGTTGAGATGAAAAGATCTGGAAGGAAAGCGTGTGTTTGGGCATATTCTTTTATTAAGTTAAATTGTGTTTTAGCCCTTATGTTTGTAAAGACTTCTTTCTGAACTCCCTCTGTACTCTATTCATTTAAGTGATAAAATTTATTGTTTGCTTAAAAAATGGATCGACTATCCTATTAATTCATAAACTACACTTTATTAAAGAGAAAAAATATATTCAATGCTTTACTACTTTAGTATTTAGGAAAACAAAATATTTTAAGTTTTGTAAATTTTGGCAGAACCTAGTAAACTAATATCCATGATTTCACCAATCTACAATTTTTTATTTATTTACAAACTTTTATTTGTTTTACAAAATTTTAATTTTTTTGTTGAATAAAAATTCTTCAAACTCATATGCTAACAAAAACTAAAATGGAAAGAACAAATTTTGTATTAACGAATTTGAAAATCGAAATAAGACCATCTTTCGAATCTATTAGATTTAAAGTTAGTATTTTCCTAGACAGATAAATTTCTGTTTTGGAATCTTCTATCAGTAGAAAATCGACGGTGTGAATCTCTAACACCACCGGTATGAAATGTTGGCACTAGGGTAGTAAAACATAGTCTTTGATTAGTGTTTTTTATTTTTTTAGTGGGTAGTATAACGAAGATCGCGTCGCTAGTATGACCAGGTCTACACCGTCGGTGGCATAGTCTAAGTTCATGCCACAATTTAGTTATTTGCGGTATATTTAGTGGACCATAACGGTATATTTTTGGAATTTAGTTATATTTTAGTATAACGAGGATTATACTCTTTTAAAAGGGAAAATTTTGAAAATTGGTACGAAATTATCTCCGACAATGAAACGAAAATTAATTATGTTTTTATCCACAAAGTTAGACATATTTTTATGGTGTGCCAAAGACGTGAGAGGTGTACTAGCGGAAATTATCTGTCACAAGTTGGCAATTAAAAGCAATGCACGCCCACTTATTTAAAAGAGAAGGTATTTTTCTTACGAAAAATATGAGGTTATCATGGCCAAGGTAGATCGCTTATCTAAAATCGAGCACATACGAGAATCTCAGTATCCGCTATGAACGGCTAATCCAGTTTTGGTAAAAAATAAAAATGGCAAGTGGCGAATGTGTGTAGATTTTACCGACTTAAATAGATCTTGTCCAAAAGATCATTTCCCAGTACCTCAAATATATCAGTTAGTGGATTCCATATCTGAGAATCGTTTGCTTTATTTTATGGATGCCTGTGCGATATATAATCAAATTAAATTGGATTCGATGGATGAAGAAAGTACTTCGTTTACTACTGGAAGAGGTTCGAATTGGTACATAGTAATGCATTTTAGACTAAAAAATACGGGTGCAACTTATCAACATTTTGTAAATAAAACTTTTAAATCTTAGATCGGGCGAAATGTTGAATTATACATTGAGGACATGTTAGTAAAGAATGTGAAAGATGAGGATGAATTTGATGATATAGAGGAAACTTCTGCTAACTTAAAAGGGTTAACCTAAAGTTAAATCCAGAAAAATGCACGTTTGGAATCTGATCCAGAATTGTTTTTGGGTATAATAATTAGTGAACGAGAGATTAAAGTCAAATCTATCAAATTAAACTCCCTAAGTACCGTGGTATCTCCTCGAACTATCAAAGGGGTTCAAATTTTGACGGGGCGATTGACACATTTGAACAGATTCATATCTCGCTCCTCGGATAAATGAGCTCCTTTCTTCCAAGTGTTGAGATATGAAAGTTTCTTTAACTGGACCCAAGAGTGCACGAAGGATTTTTAACATATTAACCTGATTTGTTTTTTAAGCCTAATCCATGAGATAAATTATTCATCTACTTAGCTGTATCGGATTGCGCTGTCAGTAATGTGTTAGTTCGAGAAGTGGATGGTTATATCCAGCCAGAATATCACGTCAGTAAAAGCCTTTTGGATGCTGAAAAAAGGTATTTGAAGTTAGAAAAATTTCCATTAGCTTTGGTTACCGTAGCTTGAAAGATGAGACCTTATTTACAAGCTCATATTGTTGTAACCCGAACTTCTTTTCCCTTAAAAAATGTGTTGCAAAGGGCTGATATATCTAGAAGGATGACTAAGTGGTATGTGGAGCTGGGTGATTTTAACACAAAATACGAGCCCAGAACAGCATTTAAAGCTCAAGCTTTGGCAGATTTTTGGTGGAGTTTCAATCTGGACGATCATCCGATATGGAATCCAAAAACAAAGTATCAGAGAAAGAAAGGACAATTAGGACCGACTAAGGATCAAATAATTCGGGTTTCGGGTGTGGTGTCCAATTAATATCTCCAGATAGATCAACAATATATCAAGCCATACGCTTTGGTTTTAAGAAATTTCAACAACGAGGAAAAAATACGAAGCAGTTGTAGCAGGGTTAAGGCTTGCCAATATTTATGGGACCAAAAACGTTATTCTAGTAAGTGACTCACAACTTTTGATAACTCATGCATCAAGTAAATTTCAAGCAATGAAAGATCATTTTTCCAAATATCTCAAGGCATTAAATGGTTTGGAAGTGATTTTTAAAATCATAAAGTACAAACATGTTCATATGGTTGATAATTCTAAACCAAAATCATTGGCTATAGTTTTGTACTACAATGAGTATCCATGGATCATCACATAAGAAAATCCTTCAATCATAACATGCTCATAACGAACAATTGGAATGATAGCTTTTCAAATGTCAACCAGTAATGAAAATGATTTGAAGTTCGATATCAGGGAATCTTTAGTCAACAATATGTTGCCAATTGATAAATAATTTTCTAAGAAAATACGTTTCAAATATCATGGTTATGTGGTCCTCGGAGGGGTCATATAAAAAATATTTTGTAGCATACCTCTGCTTCGATGTTTGGTAAAAAATGAATCACATATGGTATTATCATAATTAAACGACAGACAAATATCTGCACATTACGGGTATAAAACTCTGATACGAATAATCATTTTGGCGGGGTATTATTGTCCTACGATTTCTTTCAGTGCTAAATAACTGGTTAAAAGATGTGACACTTGTCAAAGGTTTGCTAATATAATTCATGAACCAGGTGTAACCTTTGAAAACATATGTGAGGCATTACCATTTGACCGATGGGGTATCGACCTTGTCGGACCATTTTCAATGATATCCGAAGGACGACAGACAATAATTATGGCGGTATATTATTTTTTAAAGTGATTAAAAGCAGAACCATTCACTGGTTTATTTACAAGAAGTTCTTTAGGCATATCTACATACCCCCCGAACGAAAACCTTATAATCTTCACTTGCGTTAGTGTATATGATGGACGCAGTAGTACTATCTGAAGCTATTTTTCCATCTTATCATGTTACTGAATATTCTGAGGACTCCAACGATAGAAAAATGCTAGCTGAATTGGATCTGACTGAAGGAAAAAAGAATGCGGGCACAGTTAAATTTGTTACACTACAAGACATTGATGAGAAGTAGATATCTTTCGAAGGTTAAACGAATAGAATTCAAAATAGGGGACCTAGTTTTAAGGAAAATATTTCTCCATACTAAAGAAAAGCACGTCGAAAAGTTATGACATAATTGGGAAGGTCCATATGAAGTAACCGGAAAAGTAAAGCATGGAACATATCAAATCAAGGATAAAGAAGAAAGAAATCTTCGAAACTCATGGAATATTAATCATCTTAAGTTGTATCTAGAATGAATGTAAAAATCATATATTCTGACATGTAAATCGACGACATACTATTTCCTACCCTGGTGGTGCATGAATGTTTTAACAAGGTGTCTTATTAGTCGATCCATGTATATAAAGTTCTTTTTCACTTTAGAAATTATCTAAGTTTGGACCTAATGGGTCTTCCAACAAAAATAGGTCTCTAACTATTAATTTTGGACCTAAAGCGTTTTCCAACAAAAGTTGGTCTTTAACTATTAATTTTAGACTTAAAAGGTCTTCCAGAAAAAATTGTTCTCTAACTATTAATTTTGGACCTAAATGGTCTTCAAATAAAATTTGGTCTTTAACCATTACTTTTGGACCTAAAATGTCTTCCAACAAAAAACAGTCTTTAACTATTAATTTTGGACCTAAAGGATTTTCCAACAAAATTTGGTATTTAACAATAATTTTTGGACCTAAAGGGTCTTCCACCAAAAGTTGATCTTTAACTATAAATTTTGATTCAAAAAGATCAACAAAATTGGAAACCTGATTCATTCGCAAAATTACCTCAAACATAATAAGGACTTCACAAGATTTCCTCAGACATATTGAAGACTTCAAAGAATTTCCTCAAAACATAATGAGGGCTTCAAAAATTCGCCCTGAACAAAGTGAGGACTTCATAAAATACATTTTGAATATAAAAATTTAAAAAAAAATATTTTGAAGAGGATCCATGGGATTATCCTCTGAGGATTCAAAAGAACTTTCGTTATCGTCCAAAGAAAATCCAACAGGACGATGTTCAACAAGAACAAGATACCCAAAACTACATAGTTTTAAGTCAGGGTAACATTCATAAATCTCCAAAACCAACCCAGAATTAACTTTTGCATCCCTCGCATCAATCTAGAGACAGATTTGACAGTGTACGATTCAAAAGTATTTTTTTCATCGACTTCAACTATGACTTGAAGGACCTGTTTTTCTTTCACAACTCTCTCAAAATCTTTGAAACATCGCTCGGAGTATGATGACGCTTTATCATTCCCCTCATTTTAAGATTTGATGAGCAAATCCTTCCTAATTTTTTTCTCAGCGTAAAGATCTCTCTCTTATTTATAGCACTTGTTGTAAATCGTAATGTAATCTTCTACATATATGAGCTTCTCGTAAATTACGCCAGCCTGTGCTTGAAGTGGGGAGAGATCTTGTTCAAATTCCTTGATCTTTGATTTCGATTTCAAAATATCTGATTTATAATGGTTTTTTATCGCTTAAGGATTTCATTTTCTTTCCAAGGATAGCCAAGGATCGAAGAAGTTTATGAAAAGAAAAGAAAAGACATCACCAGGAGGGATTTCGAATGACTCAAAAGAGAAAAAAACTTCGAACAAAACAACCATCAAATAGTTATCCCCTTAAGCAACATCACCTTCAAGGTCTTGAACAACCAGCTTTTTGTTTAGAAGTTGAGAGAAATATGATTCAATGACAACATTTTCCGAGGAAATGATGTTTTCTATGTCCAGTGGAACACCTTCCTTTGATTTTTGTTGACGTTTCTTCTTAGGAACGTTTCCTTGGGTCGGTATCTTTGAAAATATCTTCTCCATAAGATTTGTTCCCTAAAAAACAACATTAATGTCTTGGGCTACCGGGCCAGAAGCCTTCGGGTCTTTATCCCCCTTTGTTGAATAACCGGTATCGTTTTTGCGATGGTTCAGAGCTCTAGCCTTCGAAAAAAGATAGACGAGTACATCCCAAACTTCTAATCTATTTAACACCCCATCTTCCGTTGGAGGAATCATAAGTTCTTGTAAAGATAAGTGTTTGAATGGATCGGGCAACCAAAGATGACTATTGGCGAGGTTTGTTGGAGTAAAGCAACGACGAAACTCATTGGACCAAGCAGTCTTAGCCGAATTACTCAGCGTAGCAAAAATTTTTATCTCCTTAGACAAATGATCCACAAATGGTTTGACACCATTGTCATCGTTTTTTAATAAAAAAAACTTATTAGTTTGAAACGGAGAAAAAAGGGGTAATTTAAAAAAAGAAAGGTACATATGTTCGTCTATTTTAGGGATAGTTTGTGTGGCCTATCAGCTGTAGCATCAGATCCGGTCTCCCAAGGACCGGAGATAAAGAAAAACCATTGCTTTAATTTCTTATCAGCTTCAAGAAGTTCGTCAATGATTTTGAGCTTGTTCCCACGAGTTAAGGAATAGAATGAGAAGTGGGGATTATTCGACAACCCCGTAAGAATAACGAACAACACCAAAGAAAATGTTGTCCCCAATATCCGAGAGGCCATTATATAAACCATTAAGGTAAACCACATATTGAGTCCATCTTGGGTCGGATAAAGGTGGACCAAGTTGAAATAATCGACAAAGAAAAGGTTTGAAGGATATCGGAGTCCCCATTTCATAAATTATAAATATACAATCAGTTCATGATCATGAATTGATAGAGGCATCTCCCCAGAAGTCAGAAGTCGGATGGTAATTCAAGAAGAGATTCCCCATCAGGATTTTAGTTTAGCCTCCTTGGATGCATCATAGTATTTATATTTTACCTTATACGAGGCTAAGATATATTTATTCTCAACAATTCGAAGATTATTTACAACAAAAGCGTCGATAGAATGAGAAAATGGAGTAGGCTCTTCATTCGATTTGGTTTTCTTTTTTGGAGGAGAATTTTCTTCAGCAATTCGAGCGATTGAGACTAATAGTTCTTCACCAGAATGTAGTATCATGGCTTTATTAGCATTAACAATCTCTTTGGATTGAGAAGTATTAGCAGGGTTTGGATCTACATTTGTAGCTTCATAAGTAGAAGCACTCGAATCCGTCTCTTGTATAGGCTCGAATGACCATTTCACCAAAACAACCATATTTGTATTCCTTAGCTTCCGAGGGGGAGCCTCGAGACTATGACGTGGATTAGTTTGTGGCCTAGTAGACGGAGTAGTCAGAATATCGGATGGGGGTTTGAGTATGAGTTTTTTCTACAGGTTTAGGGGCTCGTTTTTGCTTCGAAGCTTCACATTTTGAGAAGCCAATATCTTTTCCCATGGGAGTATTGTAGTCACCATTGTCAATTACCGAGCAAGCGTGACTATAGGCATAGAAGAAATACTTGAGAGGATTTTCGCGTCAGATTAATTGTTGGTTGGAGCCCATATACTATAATACATGGTAAAAGTCAGTTGAGGTTCTAATTCTACGTACAACACAACAGCACGTCTCTCATTGGATTTTTTTCTAATAGAAAACCAATCTAAGATAGGAAATATTATAGGCATAAACTACTCTCTCTCAAAATTTATTTGAACACTTTCTCTCTCTCTAATTTTTTTAGTGATAACAATGGAAGGCACTAAAATATTTATAAGAAATTGTTGGGCGTCAATGCATTTTAAGCCCAGTGGTCTCTAGAAGATGTTTGCCTATTGGAAAAATTCCTATGAGAAGAGGAAATGAATTCCTAAGGTAGGAGTGTGTCGCCTTTTTTTCCTAGATGTTAGACAAGTAAGCACGCATCGAGCATATAAATCGACATGTAATGTCATGCTCAGAACACGAGACATTGATGTGCAAGAGAATTTTGACGCCACACCCAAAACATTTTAACACATGTAAGGCCACACAAAATAATTCTTTGACAAGCATACCAATGAAATCCGAGGAAATTTTAGCAATAGCATCGCAAATCCGATGAGGAAATAACGTCGGATAAATCGAAGTGCTTACCAACTACAGTCCTCACTCAAATATCTTCACAAAGATTGGGGGGCTACTGATAAAGGAAAAATCCTAGGAGTGGAAAATTACATAGGAAAAGTAAAAGAGTAATTTATTGTAAAGAAAACTTCATAGAAGAAATATGGCAACATTATAGTAATAAAGTATCTTAAGTATGGAAAATGACCATAATTAGATATTTGATAGGCATGTGGGACCCATTAATTGCACTATAAAAAAACACCTCCTCTTATGGAGAATGGTGATTCATTTTGACATATTAGTACATATTACATATTTCTCTCTATGATTATCTTGCACTTTTCTCTCTAAATTTACTCCACCAAACTTCTATTTACTATAAAAAAAACTATTCTCTCAATAATCTTTGGAACTATCAAGTTCGACCAAAATGGGATCCCGTACTTTGGGAAATTTTAGGTGGTTGCTTACAGTTCTAATACTTATTAGGTGAAACTAAAATTTTAAATTATTACGAATATCATAGATAGTGCGAAGACGGTAGCGGTATCATAACTGAATGTTTCTTAGCACATCCAGTTAATTTAGATTTATTATGGACATTTACAAATATGCTAATAATATATAGCATTTACAACATAATAAGGTACGGGATGCCAATTTATGAGGTTGTTAGAGTCACTTGTATTGGTAAGACTTTCTACATCAAATTTGTGTCTATGTTCGGGGAGAAAATTGGGAGCTACAAATGGGTATAAGAATTTTAGCAATCGTTGATGAGAACTCACTCCATCGAACCACCATCTATTTGTTATTACGATAGAGACTTACCATTGGTGAAAGTGGTTGAAGAAGTGTTACCTATTGCAACCACATGTTATGTCGATGTTATATTAACAAGAATGTCATAGAGAAAACAAAAAAAAATCATTAATTATAAAAAAAAAAGTGTCCAAAGCTTTTGTAAAGGTATGGACTAAAATAATGTTGTGGAATACGAAACTCTCATTCAATAACTATAGGTCTCAAATGCTCTATGACTTCAAACAATATCCGGAAGAAATTTAATACACTGAAACCTTGTTAGACCCTTACGGTGATAAGTTTATCATGTGAAAAAATAACAAGTCAATGCATTTTGGTAACCAAACCACTAACCGCGTGGAGAGCTCTCATTCCAACCTCAAGTGTTTCCATGGTACTAGAAAATATACCTTAGAGTCATTTTGGTTGAAGGTGCATACTTTGGTCGAATTGTAACATGGATAAATTAAAGCTTCATTTGAAAAAATTTAGTTGTTACCCTTACATAAGTTATCAATAAATATGTACGACAAGCTCAAAAATTAACGTCTCTTACTATACTTTAGAAATTGTTTTATTGAAGTATGATGTATCCATACAATGATAGTTGCGTATGATGTGGTTGTTAGTTATGTTATACAAACTACACATGATATACTTTATTAGTTGAATAACTTTGAATATGTAAGTAAAGGCTTAGATGTACCTTTAGACTATTTCCATGATCATTAGAATTTTTTATATAAATGCCCATATTGATCTAACGATGTCGAGAAATTGAAATTAAAACGGGATAAACTCGTACTTGTTATCATGGAAACCAAGGATGAAGCACGCATAGAGCCTTGTACGAAAATAGTTTCCCATAGCCTATTTGGAAACATATTCCATTTCATAACCTTTAGTTTAACTAAAAATGTGTGGTCGTCCAACTTACAAAGATAACTAATCTATTGTTGCATCTGCAACATCTACTAAACGAGACAAATCATACCAAGAACACGTGCTAGATTCCGAGAACGCGAGTGCGCAATCGCTAGATAAATATGTCAAAAATTTATCGGTCATTTTTGCAGAGAGAAAGTGGAAATCCGCCAGGAAAATTGTCGTAATGGAGTATAGTTCCTACACAATAGAGAGGAGTTCTAACACAACCAAGTGGAATGATGCATTCACTTTCTAGTTTAATGATAGGTTGTAAGTCAAGTACTACGATGTTGTCTAAAGTAACGTTGGTTGATCCGAACGGGTATTTAAACTGATTCTCCATCTTGTGTAGATCTTTTATAATATTAATCAGCCATTTTAAAGGAAATGGAAATTTTGTGTATCGTCCATTTGTGTTTGTATTGAATGGACATCAAGACTTGTGGATGTTGATTATGGATACCCTCCACAACGAGCTTATGGATTTTGCCTCCGTTTAAGTGAAGATACTTAGTAGTATATAGGATTTAATAAATAATATGGAATGTTTAAAGTGTTGTTGCAATAGTGCTACTATAAAGAATTGGATGACAATTCCCGAGATGAGAGTCGTTATCGCATCAATGTTTAACTGCATACTCCATTTTGTATGTCAGCCGATGACCATGAATATTAATTTTACTTTCATATGTTTTATTTTCTAAATTCCCGTACCTTTCTATGTATCTTCGTTATAAAGGATACGAGGAAATTAAAAGTTGTAGTTTCGAAGTAACTGATTTAGTCGCTTTCTTTTAATTTACGTGCATTGTTTATAAAAATATCCGTCATTGTAATTTATGTATTATTTTCCATAATTCTTTTTATGTTATGAAGCTTATGACAATGAAAAATTTGAAATGATAACATTAGACATAAAGTAGTTGACATAGTTGACGTAATCAAAATACAAAAAAAAATAGATTAACAACTGACTTTAACATGCATTTAGGGTGATGGATAATTACATTATTGGTCAAAGTGTTTTTCGAATCCTTATCTTTGCTAGTTTTATCGGGTATTACGTAAGCAGTTTAAGTGCAATTGACTTTCGTGTCTGCTTTATCTTTAAGTTTTTGCTTCACATGATTCGTTATATCTTTCATAATAAAGTATTTCAATATTAGATTGAAAACATCGTGCGCTTCACGTTTAATTTTATAGTAGAGTGACAAAATCGGTATACTAGGAACCTATTTCAAATAATCTAACATGACGGTGACTTATTTATGTCTGCGTGCTTTGGGTTTTATACATGAGGAATACATTGTTTTCCTACCGTTCATGATGTACATTCTCCAACCGACAGCGTAAAATTATACAATCGGTGTGGGTGGATTCCACTATCGGTATACATGAGTAAAACGACATAGTCTTATTTCCAAAAATAGTGGCATCCCATCGATGGTGCGGATTTTTTACACTACAAGTAGGATATTATGTTGTCGGTGGGTAATTTTTCAATCGGTAGCGTAGAAATATTACAACCACCATAAATGGATTACACCACCGGTATACGCCAGTAAAAACACATAGTCGTTTTTTCAAAACTATGGCATCCCACCAAAGATGCAAAATTTTCATTCTGCATGTGGGATATTATACTACTAGTGGGGAATTTTTCAACTGGTAACATAAAAATTATACTAACATGCGGGTGGCATCCACCGTCGGTGTACGTCAGTAAAAATAAATATATCTATAAACAATGGCATCTTACCGACGGTGTAGAAATTTAACCATATCGGTGGGTTATTATGTATATTGTGGGAAATTTCTTAATTGGTAGTGTAAAAATTCAACCGACGACGCTGGTGGCTTCCACAGTCGGTGTACGTCAGTTAAAAAATTATTTTCAAAATTATGGAATCCCACTAGTGGTGCGGAATTTTCACTATGTTGGTAGGATATTACGCTGCCGGTGGAGAATTTCCCAATTAGAAACGTATAAATTCTACCAGTGGCGCGGGTAGTTTTCACCATCGGTATACGATTGTTAATTTGAACAAAATACCTTAAATTTGACAATCTTCCAAAAATAACAAGAACATACATCAAATACAACATTTATTTCATAACTAAAACAAAACATCTCATCCTTAACTCAAAGAAAACATCCATTCAAAAAACAATATATTCATCCTCCAACACCATAAAATAAGTAAAGATACTTAGCCAATGCAACATACAAAAGAGAAGATACCATATCATCTATATATAAGGGACTAATTTTGCCTAAAAGAACAAACATAAGAACAAAATACCTAAAATGACAAATAGATGGGGACTAAAACGACAAATAGCTGGGGACTAATGATTTGCATGAATTGTTTTTTAAAATTGATAGTCTCTCATGCATTATCGTTAAGAGGTCAAATATGACTTATCGTATGAATCACCTGTAGCGTTGCACACTCATCTTTTCGTTTCCCGTCAAGATTTGTGTGAACTTATCCACAACAGAAAAATGTGTTCAACAATCATCCATATTTCCATGAGTAACACAATAGCAGGTGTGTTCTCTTTTCTTAATAATCGTTCTAGCCGTAATACGATATCGCGGGATTTCTTATATCTAACCAAATTACCGCATCATTTGATATGGCATATATCTTTCAGTTTTAGTCATAATCTTAATATGATTGTGATATAACACAACCTCCTGCACCATAAACTTCTTCCTCATATTCACATATAACTGGAATTTCACCTACAAACAAATATATAACAATCTAAGAAAAAATTCGGGTTTGATGAAAGTAACAATACACACATAACAATACTTACATCCTTCTTACGGAGACCTATAAAGACGTCGATAGTAGGTTTTTTACCAAACATTTATCCCCGTGAGTGTTTTTCAGCAACCAGATGAAAAGCTTAGGATCTAATATGTTATGCTCACTGTTAAAATGAGAGGAAAAAATAAAATGGTAATAGATCGATCAATCTAATATTTTGACGAAGCTAGTGAGACTCTTTAGTAAGAAATTCAACGCTCATCCCAAACCCCTATATAACAATGCCAATGCACACGTACTGCCAAGCTATCTCATCGGGCTGATCCATGTGCTCCAAAGTGGTAAGAAAATCTTCATGTACGGACTTTAAGCTAGTGTTGGTGAAAAAAATATTCCAACTTCACCTGAACTTCATCCGTCGTAACCTCTAACATCCAAGCATAATGGACACACACTTCCCCGTAAGTGGCGCTCCATTTGGATTTGACTATTTTCCCAACCAATAGCAGGCCAATAATGATGAACACGTCGTCTAACGTCATATTAATCTCATCGAATGAGAATTAGAAATTGTTGGTCTCTTAATGCCAGCATTTGGGAAAGCCTCTTTCAGTTGTGGGTTTGCGTTGAACTCATTCAACTTTTTAATGATAAGCCATAATGGAGTGGGTTCCAACATATTCTTCACAACCACGTAACTTCTAAGGTCACATTGGGCTAAGAGCCCGCACTTAGCCTAGACATTGATACTCGGTCGAGACTGTGAAAATGAAAACAAAATCAAGCCAAACAAATTTTTATAATCTTTATATAAAAATAAACCAAAATAAGAGATAATTGTAAATAAATATCAAACTTACATTCTCGATGTAGTTGTAAGCCTCGTGAAGCTAGTAGTCCAAAAACAGTATGATAGTGCTTTGTGACGAGACTAAATTTTTTGAAGGTTGCGAAAATTGTTAGGTTAATTGGTAGGAATGTAATCTCGTCTACCTCAAAACTTGTATCATCGTTTAGTGACTTGTCACCTTTAGTAGGTTCGCTTCCACTAAGATATGTACCTCATTTTTAAGTGTTTTCGAACTTGTTATGTCGTTAGGACCGTGTGTATGCTCCATATGCTCGACCTGGTTTGTTTTGGCTGTATGAGAACCAGTGAATGTTTGGTTTATGACGTGCAACCCTATTTTGAATTGTGTTTACGTCTCTTTGCGAGCATATTTATTCTAAGTTTTTGAGCTTCTGCCAAACCTACTAATTTGTTACATGTAAAAAAAATAAAAAATAAATTAAATATATATAAAAAAAATGAGAAGTAGGATCGAACTACATATGTCACAGCTAGTGTGAAACTATTGACGCTAACGGCGAAAAATAAAAACACATAACAACAATTAGTTGTGGTCCGACCAAAGTTGACACGGACAACCTGAAAATTTCGCGCCAACGACGAAAAATCCAACATACCATCTTTCTTAAAACTCTCGTTTAATAGATAAAAAATACACCCAAACAAATATTTCATTCTGAACTAATTCTAACATTAGACCTCAATAATTTCACTGGAGTTAAATCTAGAATGTAGTTGAAACAATAAAAGAAAAAGTAAAACAAACTTGAAAAAAGTTTCACCTTAATGGCTTGTGCTCCAAGAAACAAGAATTTCTCCTTCTTCCTCCTTGATCTTCATCTCCTGATGAAGTAATTTATTTGTTTCTCATGGATCAATTTCCTTCTGTGCAAGAGGTTTTCAGTTCTACAGCAACCAAGGATTTGCAAAAAGATTTCAAAAACAGCAGCCAATGGAAGAAGAAATCTTTCGTTGATGCTGTGACTGCTGATTCTAAAGGTTTGGTTGATTCTTTCAGCCCTGAGGAAGTTAGATACAAGAATGATCACGTTCATTTGCAGTATGAAGATGTCTTCTTGGATCATCTAAAATCGGAATCAAAACATACTCTTGTTGGTAAGTGTTCGGCCGGTTTACCTAAGAGAATACAGTTGCTCGATTTTTTTGCCAAGTTCTATTTTGTTCAAAGTTATAGTTATACGATTAAAGACTCAAGACATATCTTTATAGAGTTTGACTTGTATGAAGATATGGCTAAACTGTGGAGGAGAAATGTATGGATGATTGGTTCTACGATGATGAGGCTTTTGAAATGGACAAAAGGCTTTAATGTTAAATATGAATGTCCTGTTACACCAATATGGATCAAGATAGAGAATTTGCCTGAACATTTGTTTAATGAGAAGGTTATCTCTGATATAGCTTCTTCTTTGGGAAGGCTTATGCAGATAAAAGTTCCATCCAAAAATAGAGCCTTCTTCAATCATTGTTTGGCTAGGATTGAATTAGATATAACAAGCAAGATTTTTTATGACGTTTGGGTCGGCTTTGGTAGCAATCAGGGCTGCTGGGTGAAAATTTTGTATCTAAATCTCCCACAGTATTGTAAATCTTGTTTTCATATTGGACATGGAATTGATCAATGCAAGAAGCACAAAGGTTTTGAAGAATCCAAGAAGTCTGAAATGGAAGTTAGCAAACAGTTGGATAATGATAAGGTTGAAGATCAGGTCAAGAAATATATTATTAATGTTGTGTCTAATAATGTTGACATCAATAAGAAGTTGGACAATTTTAAAACTGTTGAAGGGCATGCTAGTGAAGTTAATGTTATGACTTCAAGAATAGATATTGAGGGTGCTATTCAAACGATGGAATTTGGGTTTAATGTCTTGAAAAGTGTTAAAGACAAGGATATCAATACATTTTCTCCCAAGAACTCAAATCTTGGGAGTCTTCCATCTTCTCCTTTTCGTGGCTGTATTGAGGATAAGAATGCTGATACTTGTCAGCATGTTCTTTCAGGCAGTTTCGTTAGGAATGTTGAAGGTGTTAATGTTGAGACAGATCCTCAGGATGGTGTGACACGTTCTCAAGATGTTGAGGATAATAATAACAAACAGGAAGAAATGATTGGTGCTCTTCAAACTCAGGGGAATGCTAATAATCAGGACTATGAAAATCTAGCTTTTGAATTTTCTTCTCCTAAAGTTGGTGGTGAGAGTCCTCAAGTTTCTTCAAGAAGTCAGGTGCTTGTCTCTAGGAGTGTTCAACCTGTTAAAAGATATACCATGAGTCGGATTCAAAGGAAAGATTCATCAGAAGAAGAGGAGGATTTCACTACTATAATTGACAGACAGCTCAAGCAAGCCAAAAAGAAGAAGTTGCTGAGGAGTACCCATCAATTGTCTATAACAACACGTAACTCTAAACGATCTCTTAACTATGATTAGCATTCTCAATTGGAATATTAGAGGAATTAGAAATAAATCCTCTTTTAGGAGACTTAAGCATCTTATTAGAGTTAATAAGGTTGATATTGTTGTTATTCAAGAGCTTTTAATTAGTAAGGATAATCTGGTTTCTTGTGCTTCTAAAATTGGTTTCAATCATAGTGCTTCTAATATTTCCAATAAGATTTGGATTTTCTGGAATGATAACATAATTGTTAACATTTTGCTTGACCATATTCAATGTTTGCATATTGAGGCTTCTCTTAGTACTCTTGTTAGAAGCTTTCTTTTAACTTTTGTTTATGCTAAATGCCAGCGATTAAATAGAATTGATTTATGGGATACTTTGCGTATCATCTCTTGTGATACTAAAGCCTGGCTTGTGTGTGGTGACTTTAATTCAATTAGTTCTAGAGATGATCAGGTTGGCTGCTCTACGTTTTGTCAAAACAGTGCTGACGATTTCAATAAAATGTTAAGTGATTGTAGTCTTATGGATGCTGGTTATGCTGGGTCTAGGTTTACTTGGTCTAACAAGACTAAGTGGAGACGTTTGGATTGGGTCTTTATTAATAACTCTTGGAATGATGTCTTTAATAATACTAATGTCATTCACAAATCCAGAACTGGTTCTGATCACATGGCTATCATTGTTAATTGTTCATCTTTGTCTTATATTTCTAGAAAGAGTTTTAGATTTCAAAACATGTGGTTGCTTGATGAAGGGTTTTTGTCTATTGTGTCTAATAGTTGGAAGCAGGATATGGATGGTGATCCTTTGAACAAGTTTTGGCTTAAGCTCAAAAGGCTTAAAGCTGTTCTTGTTGATTGGAATAAGCACCATTTTGGAAATATATTCAGTAAGGTCCAAGCTTTGGAGGATGAGGTTCTTAGGGTGGATACCTTACATCAGCATCAAAATACTAATCATTTGAATGAGGAGTTGAATAAGGTTAATTCTATGCTTATGAATGCTTATAAAATGGAGGAAGAGTATTGGCTGCAGAAGTGTAATGTGGACTGGATCAGAGATGGTGATAGAAGTACAAAGCTGTTTCATAGCTATGTCTCCAAGAAAAGAAAGAAGTGTGCTATTAATGGTATCAAGGCTAATAACATTTGGATTACTGATAAGGATTCTATTGGCCATTCTGCTGTTGATTTCTTTACAAAAGCCCTTGCTTGTAGCCCTTACAAAGACAAGCAAGATGAGTTGGATAAGCTGAATCATAACCTGTTTGATGCCATTCCCTGTGGTATAACTCTAGAAGATAACAAGAGTCTGCTCACTCTGCCTGGTGAAGATGAAGTTCTCAAAACAATCAACAACTTAAAAGCTTCTAGTATGGCAGGTATGGATGAATTTAATCTAGTCTTTTATAAAAAATGTTGGAACATCATTAAAAATGATCTTATATCTGCTCTCCACCATTTTATTAGAAGGTGTAATATTCCTAGAGGCATTCTAGCTACGGGCATATGTCTTATTCCTAAGTCTAGTAACCCCACTTGTTGGAGTGATTATCGGCCTATCAGTTTATGCACGCTCTTAAATCGTATTATGGTTAAATTTCTGAATGACAGACTTGTTATTCTGCTTCCTAAAGTCATCTCTAGTTCCCAAGGTGGGTTTGTTCCTGGCAGTTCTATTCACTCAAATATCTTAAGTGCCAATGAGCTTCTGTATGACTTGAATTAGAAAAGTGAAAAACAAGAACATCATCATTCAGTTGGACATGTGCAAAGATTTTGATAAGCTTAGCCATCCTTTTCTTTTTAAAGTATTATCCTGCTTTGGCTTCTCCAAAAGATTTGTTAGGCTCATTAATAGCATGATATCAAATGTTTTTGTCTCTATTCTAGCTAATGGTGCATCTTATGGTTTCTTTAAAACTGCTAAAGGTCTCAGGCAGGGTGATCCACTTTCACCTAGCCTGTTTATTATTGCTGAGGAAGTGTTGTTGAGGGGTGTATCTTTTCTCTTTAAGGATAACAAAAGTATGCGATACAAATGTCGCAACAAGTTATATATTAGTAACTTGGCTTTTGCAGATGATATCCTTTTGTTCACTAACTGCAAGGATGCTTCTTTAGCATCACTTAATGCTTTTTTGCAGGAGTATCAAGCAGTCTCTGGCCAGGTCATTAATAAAAGTAAAACTAAGGTGATCATTGCTAGTGGTATGAATGATGATAGTATTAGTTATGTTACTAATATTACAGGGTTTAATAATGCAATGCTTCCTACTGATTATCTTGGTATTAGTATAAGCACCAACAACAAATCTGTTATTTATACTAATCTTCTTAAAAAGATTAAAAATAGAATAGTTGATTGGGAATCAAAGAATCTATCGTTTTCTGGTAGAATCACTCTCATTAATGTTGTTCTTATGAATATTGTGTTATACTGGATGCATAGTAATGTTATCCCTTGTACTGTTATTAACAAAATTGAAAAATCTTTCAATGCATTTCTTTGGGGTTCTACTGGTGTGGAGTACAAAATACATTGGTGTAGTTGGAAATCCATTTGTAAAACGTATAAGGAGGGGGGCCTTAACATTAGAGATTTAGCTGATGTTCAAATGTCTACTTCTTGTAAGCTTTGGTTGCAGTTCAGGGACAACAAGTTACTCTGGGCCAATCTGATGCATGATATCTATTGCAATAAGAAGCATCATTTGCATCTGAGCAGTAATATTAAGGGTTCTATGGTCTGGAATAGGCTCAAGAAGATCTAGTCTACTGCTGAGCAGTTTGTGAGTTGGCCTTTAGGAGATGGCAATGTGGATTTTTGGCTGGATAGATGGTCAAATTCTGATCCTCTTCTTTTTCTTGATAATTTTATTCATAATAGTTGGTTCTATCATGAGAAGGTTAACACTTATTGGTCTAACCATCAATGGGATCTGAATCGTATTGTTAATCTTATTAGTAAAGAGGATAGTGATCGTATTAAAAACTGTTTTATAAACCATACTAAAAAGGATAAGATCATATGGACTTTATCTTCTACTGGTACCTTTAGTTTAAAGCATACTTGGGATTTTCTTAGAACTCATTATATTGAATCTAGTCTGTTTTACAAAATCTGGAACGACTTAACTCCTAAAAAATATTCTTTCATTCATTAGAAGCTTGTTAATAACTTTATGTCTACTGATTCGGTTCTTATGAAAAGACATATGTATATTGTTTCAAAATGTCAATTCTGCCTTAATTGTGAAACCACTCAGCATGTTTTTATTTCTTGTGAGGTTGCTTGGTCGGTCTGGTTGCATTTTGCTGATCTCTTTAACATTATGGTTTATAGGTATATGACTCCTGTCCATATGTCTAGAACTTGGTTTACAAACTCTAGTAAGAAGAATCATATAAAAAATGTCATTCCGTCTATTATTTACAGTACCATTTGGAAATATAGAAACCATTCTAAGTTTAAAAACAAGATTGTTTCTTTTAATGCTACCATTAAGGACATTCACAAGATCATTTATTACATGTATGCTGCTGGTATATTCAAGTATAAACACTGGTCTAATAATAGAACTGTTGCCAAAAGGTTGGGCTTCTTAAACTTATGTTGTAACTTTTCTTCTAGACCTATTGTGCTTCACTGGGATCCTCCTTCAGTTGGTAGGTATAAGCTTAACTCTGACGCTTCTGTGATTTTCAATGGCGAAGCTAGTGCTGGTTTCATTATCAGAGACTCTGAAGGTAATCTTGTGTATGCTGGTGGCAATGTCTATGGTAAGTTGTCTCCTATTATGGCTGAAGCTAGGGCCCTAATGGAAGGCTTGGCTATTTGTAACTCTAAGGGTCTCTATTCTGTCGATATTGAAACTGATTCTTCATTACTTGTAGATTTTATGAAGAATGATAATATGGGTGCTCTTCACTGGTCTATTTTTCCTGTTATAAATTGTTGTAGATTAATGCTTACTTCTGCTATGACCATAATGCATGTCTATAGGGACCAAAATCGGGCAGCCGACTGGCTGGCTCGATGGACATTAAAATGCAAGCTCAAGGCTGAATATGTGTTCGATACTGCTCCTGTTAATTTGAATACTATCCTAATACTCGAAAGTCTTGGTTTACCTTATATAAACATACCAGACTGAGTTTGTTTGCAAGTTCTGATTATAGGTCTTTTGGTCCTTCTCTTTGCTTTGGATGGAATATTTGTTGCTGATGGTTGTTGTTCGAAAGCTTGTCCAAGCTTTATCGATTGAATGGCTGGTTGTTGCTGATGATTGCGTGGCGGCTGGTGGCTGTAGTTCTCATGGATTATGATCGTTGTCCAAGTTTTAGGGAATGAATTGCTTATTGGCCGGCTTTGCTGATGATGGGTGGCTTTACTGGCTGAGATGCTTGGGAATGCTGTGATCCATGAATTGTGGCTGGAAGCTCAATTGATCGATCTAATTGTTGGTCTGATGTTGGCAGCACAAGTGTTTGATATTTGTGTTGCTGTTTGTCATCATTGTGTTTCGCCCTTAAGCCTTTGGTTAGGGTTTGGTTGGATCCCTTTGTAATTTTGGAGGGATATTTCCCGCCTTTGTAATTTTCAATTTTTCAATTTATCGAATAAAAGTCTTTTGCTTAAAAAAAATCTAGAATGTAGTTTAAAATCAACTGAAAACTAAAAAACGAATTAAAATAAAAAAAAATTAAAAAGATGAATTAAATTCATACAATAGAAAAACTTACTATCTTCCCCGTATCCACTTATGCTCTTGTTGTTTTGGAAAAAATTTATTATTGTGTTTGTGAAATATTTTGAAAAAAATATAAAATTTAAAAAACAATAGGCTTTGAAAGTATTTAATAAGATAACTTTATTTTTTCCGAGATGTTTCCGGCATAGAATAGAAAAACTTAATTTAATTTATATAAAGTTAAAATCGGAACTATTTTTTCCTCTTGGACGATTTAACCTGACCCAGCATATAAACCACCCGATACATACAACTCGTGGTTTTGATAATTTTTAATTGAAAGTGTTAAAATAATATAACCAAACTAAATAATAATTATAAACTTTGTCCATAGAATCGGACACATGGCTAAAGTGCGATTATTGTTCCAAATAAAATATCTAAAAGGAAAAGAATAATATTGAAGGTTATTTAAGTTGGATTCGTCATTAGTAGAAAAGGTTCTCGCTTGGAGGTTAGTTAAAGCCTTCACCACTTGATACACCTTTTTCCACCACATATATGATATATCACACCCATATTCTAAAATACGTCAAAATCTCAGCAACAACAAAAAAATATACTCCCATCTATTTTTCATTTCTACATCACAATCTCTTGTTTCAAAACATGAAAAACAGAAGCAAGAAACAGGGAAGAGTATGGTTTGTGATCATTTTGTCACTACTCTTCTTCGTATTCGTGTCTTTATCTCCACTTAATAAGAACAACAACAACAACTTTAACGTCACCAACTATAAAAGTTGCTCCAACCGATACATATACATCCACAACCTTCCTCCTCGGTTCAACCACGGCGTGCTCCAAGACTGCAAATCACTTACCAGATCAACCGACAAGTCGAATATGTGCACCAACATACTCAATTCAGGCTTCGGACGGCGGATATCAAACACGAGCTGGTATGCCACCAATCAGTTTTTACTTGAGGTCATTTTTCATAGCCGAATGAACAAGTACGAGTGCTTGACTAATGATTCGACCCTTGCTTCCGCGATTTTCGTGCCTTTTTACGCAGGTCTTGATCTTTTATGTTTAATTTTGAACAATTCTTTTAAGTCACTTTTTGATAAACAATACTATGTTTTATATTTTCAGGACTTGATCTTAGGCGTCATCTTTGGCGGCCTAATGCTGCGTTGAGAGACTCATCTGGTCGTAATCTTGTTAGTTGGCTTAGAGATAGACCCGAATGGAAACGAATGATGGGTAGGGATCATTTTCTAGTCTCCGGACGGATTTCGCGAGATTTCATGAGAAATTCAAGCAGGAACTTGGATTGGGGCAGCAATTTCATGCTGTTGCCGGAAACAAGAAACATGTCTATTCTAACGATTGAGGCGAGCTCGTTAAACGACCGGGATTTTGCAGTACCGTACCCTACCAACTTTCATCCCTCCAAAGAAAGTGAGGTTATTGAATGGCAAGAAAGAATGAGAAGAAACCACCGCGATTTCTTGTTCTCTTTCGCCGGGGCACCAAGGCAGCGTAGTAAGACAGTCAGGTACTAGTATCAACTTGCTCTTAATTTGTTTTTATATTACCAAACCAACAATTTTTCATTATTGAAGGTTTTGAATATTTCATACTGGCTGTTATCGGTCAGGTTCGGTCCGGGTTTTGAAAGAACCGGACTGCTAAGCTTATCGGTTCGGATCGGATCGGACGGCTATGTTTTCGGTTCTAATTTTTGGAACCGAACCGAACCGCTAAGCTTTCGGTTTGGTTCGGTCCGGTCCGGTTCGGTTCCGGTTTCGGTTCGGTCCGAATTCGGTCCGATCTGGTTTCGGTCCACTTAAAAAAAATAAAATCAATTAAAAATTGATTTTTTATTTTTTTATTAAAATAAATAATATAAAAACTAAAATTTATAAGTTGATCTTTCATTTTTTTTAAAAATTGGTAATTAACTATTAATTTTGGTACTATAATTTATAAAAGAATATATAATAATAATAATAAGTAATCGGTTTTAACGGTTTTATTGGTCCGATTTCTTATCGGTTCTACCGGTTTATTGGTTTCATCGGTTCGATTCCGTATCGGTTCCTTCGGTTTTATCGGTTCGATTCCTTATCGGTTCTATCGGTACGGTTCCTAACCGGTTTTTTGTTTCGGTTCCTTATCTGTTCTCGGTTTTTAGAATGGAACCGCAAAATGGACCGTTAAGATTCGGTCCGGTTCTCGATCCGGTCTTTATCTATTCGGTCCCGGTCCGATTCTCGGTTCATCCGGAGAACCGTTGACAACCCTATTTCATAGTGGTCCAATCAAATTTATTGTTTATTAATTATGAATCGTCACATTCCTTAATTAAACTAGTAGTATTTTCTTTTATTGTTTGGTACAGAAATTGAAATTCTAGTGACCGGGGTTGAAATAAACATTTTTTATAGATTTTTAAAATTAAAAATCAATGACTAAGTCATCAAAGGATCACGTGTACAAAAAGACAACGATTGTTATATTTTTGTATTGAAACGGTGACTTTTGTTGTTTTTATATGTTGGTGGTTTTTCGCAGTGGCCATTCTAAAACGACTAAAAAAATGATCAAAGCTGGTAAAAAAAAGTGATTGTTTTGTAAAGATAACCTTGTTGACGAAATAAAGACTAGCCACGGTTTTTAATCTTTTTTATAAATAGTTTTAAAATTTTGCACAAATATTAATGAGTATAAAATTTAATATTTATAAAAAAAAAAAAACTAAGATTGAATAGATAAAGAACAATAAATAATATTAACTTTTGCATTGAAATAATAAAACTAATGTTGAGACAACATATTTTTGAAAACGATGCCTAAAATGAAAAAAAAAAAAAAGAGTACGTACAAAAATCAATAGGTAAGTACGAACACAGCCATAAAAAAACTGTAGTGAGATCGAATTAGCAGGATATGATTTTTTAAGATTTGGCTTATTTGTAGTCGTTTAGGAGTGAATGAGATCCAAAATTCATTGTAATATTTACCACATATGATATATCAGGTCACAGGTCATCAGTCAGTGCATTGCTTCAAACAAAACTTGCAAGTTACTCGATTGTAACATAGCATCAAACAACTGCGATGATCCGGTTAGCCTTATGAAACTATTCGGGAGATCGGTTTTCTGCTTGCAACCAGTAGGTGATTCTTACACACGAAGATCGATTTTTGATTCGATATTAGCTGGCTGCATTCCTGTATTTTTTCACAAGCGCAGCGCTTACGACCAATATAAATGGCATCTACCTAAGCGCTTCGCGGATTACTCTGTGTTTATTCCCGAGAATGAATTGAGTAGAAGTAGCTACAGCATACAAGAAACGCTACTTGGGTTTACAAAGGATCAGGTGATAAGGTTGAGAGACAAAGTTATAGACTTGATTCCAAACATTATATATATGGATCCAAACACTAACTCCAAAACTTTTGAAGATGCTTTTGATATAGCACTTAAAGAAATTCTTCGAAGAGTCAAGATTTATAAAGGATAGAGCAGATTTAGGTTGAGATTTTCGCTTGTATATATGTATAGTATAGATATCGTTTATTTTGTTTAGCTTCTGTTTAGAGTTTTGTAAATTCAGAGGAAAAATATGTTAGAAATTTTTGTTGAAGTAACGCGCTATTTGTGTAATGTCTATACACAAATTAGGCTTTGATGCCTCGTGGGTACTCGGTCCATCCAGTTTAAAACGTATTATATTATTCTCTTGAAATAAAAGGTCAATTCATCTTTTGCAATTAGTTCTTGATTCTTTTAGACTGCTACTGAACGTGTTATGTGGGGAATATTTGATCTTTTGTACCGTCTATAAAAAAAAAATCGAATGTCGAAAAACATTATATAAATTTAATTAAATATATCATTCGAAATATATAAAAATATTTATATTTAGTGTCATTAATGTGCAAATAATTCAACCCAAAAAAAATTAATAAAAAATATCGAATTCAACATATTAGGCCAACAAACTTGTCAAAATAAGATAACTTAAATTATGATATCTACTCAATATTTTAAAATTTTGGTTTTTATTTATAGATTTATAATTGGAGTCGTAACAACCATAAAAAGGACTTTGAGACCCTCTAAATGTAAAATTGATGGGAAACCAAAAATCATGTAGGATTTTAGGTTGCAAAGATTCACCAGCTATAAGAGTATAAATCGTCATCACTCTCAATTAGTTGTCAACCAAGCATTGGTGGCAAGATGAATTAAACAAAATGGAAAATATTATTTTGTGTAAGAAATACCTACAATTACTAGTTGCTCAGTTCAAGCAGATGGAATTTAAACAAGTCCCGATATATGATAATTCATTAGTTGTTGTATTCACATTTTCAGCATGGACATCTTCGGCCCTATGAATAATCCTTCAGGAAAACCATATATTACATTACTCTACCTATTCATTTTGATATTAACGTCAACATGAGTAATGTTAATGGAAGCAAAATGGGAAGAAAAATATATGAAGTACTGTATTGACTGTAAACTCCCCGAAGATGAAAAAGAAGATAAAAAAGATTATATGAAGTTAACAACATTCATCTGGACCTCAGACATATTTTCCAAGAGAGGGCTAACTACGTCATTATTAAGGTGCCTAGGTACAAATGAAGCAGATTTGTTCTGGATGAACTACACGATGGTTAAGGAAATGCTCATTTTGGATATAGGCCACTTTATTGGATAAAAAAATAAAGCAGTACGACACATGTGAGCGATTCATTAATTTAATACAAGTCCAAGCAGTATTATTGGAAACAATAACTGAAGTGATCCCTTTCGACATATGAGGTTTTGATATTGTGGGATATTTACCAATAGTTTCAGGTGGAATAAAGTTGATACTCTTTGTCGAATATTACTTCTCCAAGAGGGTGCAAGCACAACCACTAGTAAACAACACGGCCAAAGAGGTCATATATATATTCAAAATAAATATATGTGGTACTTTTGGTGTAGTTCACAAGGTTTTGCAGTCAAAATGGTATAAAAAAATCATTTATTGCCCTGTTTATCATCAATTCAATGAGAAAGTTGAAGTAACTAACATGATAATTATGGAATATATAACAAAATAGACAAAGTAGCAAGATTCCGGTCAGGATTGTAAGAACCTAGCCAAAGTTTATACAATAGGTCATATGGTTATACAAAACTACACCAAGAAGTGCAACAGAAGAAACATAATTTTCCATGATATATGAAATTTAGGTAGTAGTACCAGCTGAAATGTTCATATCATCTTATAGAATTATAAAATATGATGAAGCAAGTAATGCACAGGCCCTAAGTTCTGAGCTAGATGTAATTGAAGAAATAAGAGTCAAAGCACATATTTGGTCACAAAAGCACAACGAATTGATGAGGAATAAATACAATGTCAAGGTAGAGTTCAAGAGTTTTGAATTATGAGACAATGTGTTACAAAGACTTTTCCTTCATATAAAAAATAAAAATCTTAGACCATTGGCTCCAAACTAAGAAGGTTATTTCATTGTTGAATCCAAAGTAAAACCATAAACTTATAAACTATTTGGCGAAGAAGGAAACCAAGTTTGGAATCCTTTAAATATAGATAAATTAAAACTATATCATAATCATTAAGACTTCATTTTGTAACTTTTACTACATGTAAAATATGTTTATTAAACCATTAGGATGGAGTCTTTTCTACCTCAATAGCACGAGAAGGTTTTAAAGAGGCATTCAATATTAATAAATAAATATATTTCCAAATAACAAGTTTTATTTCATATTTACAAAAAGAAGCATACTTCTAAGCACAAAAGGCCAAAAAAATTCAAAAAAGGTTTCTACCGAGAACACCAAATGATTTACAAAAATCTTTAAAAACAACAAAAACACAAGCCTCATGTGATTAAAAAAGTAGTCCTTAGTAATAAAAACAAGCTTGACTTTCTTCAAAAAAAAAGAGGAAAAATCCTGACGAGAATCAGACAACCTTAATATGCATGGATAATTCTAGTAAACTCCAGGAAAGAACAAAAGTGTTCAATAATAAAGTATCAGGATTTAAAGAATTGGTCAATCAATAGAATAATAAGTTAAAGTTAAGTGTTTACATAAACATAAAGAGTCATCAATATTTTTTAACAAAACAGATATCCAAAACAAAGTTCGAGTCTTAGTATAAAAGTACATAAAAATAAATTAAAATCGTTTGAGTATAAAAGAAAAGGACAATAAGAGGTTAAGGTTGAACATTGATTTCTAAAGAAAGTACATCTTCTGTTGGGACAGTATCAGTCACAAAATTATTTTTTTGCAAATTAGTACCTCTGATATCATCAGTTTTAGACTCAACGGCTTAAACATTACTAGTCTCATTAATCTATTTCTTAACAAAACTTCATTAAAGAGAATCTGGAAACCTTGTTGCTAAGTGGTCATTATTTTTCTTGTTTACAATCTTTTAAAGAAGCTCATCACATATAAAACATAATTTTCCAAAATCCCAAGAAGGACAAGAGTCACGAGATTTTTCATTCAATCTAATTTCTTTGGCCATTCACTC
Source organism: Limnanthes douglasii subsp. nivea (assembly GCA_036936605.1). Classification (NCBI taxonomy): domain Eukaryota; kingdom Viridiplantae; phylum Streptophyta; class Magnoliopsida; order Brassicales; family Limnanthaceae; genus Limnanthes; species Limnanthes douglasii. The sequence continues at coordinate 106,221 of JAUPFV010000125.1, forward strand.
TCAGGAACATAACAACATAAACAATATAAGTTGACATTAGAGTATTCCTAGTAAAAATATAGGACTAATCTGGATCGAGCCTCCATAGTAGCTACATGAACTTATTTGATAATTTCAACTAGATAAGAAATAAAATTTTGGTTTTAACTTCAAAACATCCAATTTTTCTTGGAAATATGACTTTAAAACCTTGGCTTGAAACTTGCTATCAATGAGCACTTTGTCAAAAAACGACAATAATAGTTTTTTTCCTTAAAAGAAGTTACTTTCTCTTTACATGCAAAAAGTACATTACCTTGAATAAAAGTAACATTCATTAATAAAATAATGAAGTAATACACTCTCCAAAATGAGATAAGGAAAAAGAGTTATTTCTAAGCTATTCATTCAATTTAGCTTTGGATTTAGTCTTAGACTGTAGCTCAAGTATCAAAAACCTCTCATTCTCCTTCAAACTTTCAAGTTTGGCTTTCATTTTTTGGTCACCGTCAGTTTTTCTTAAAGGGAAGCTTTCAATTCAAAGCTATCTTTAAAATGTTCAATAGCACCATCAAGAAACGACCAACTTAATTAGTTTTTATACTAAAAGTAGAAAAAAGAGAAAGAAATAAGTAAATTTCAAGTTACCTTAAATCTCAAACTCAATTGTCTTTTAGCTAAGTCATGGAAACAAAAATGGGTTGGAAGTTTCGTCTGGTTGGCTAAAGTAGCAAACAAAATCACTATATCAAGAATTTATTCGACGAAAAAAGTAAATGTTTTTGTAGTAGTAGCCTCAGTTAAAAGATCACAGATATTGTATAAGCCATCGCTTGGATCCACATCCATGAAATCATTAACATCCATATATATATATATAACAACATATAGATGTAAAACAAATCGACAGGCTTGGTAGCATTATTAGAAACAATGATCGAAGTTTGTGGAGCTACCAAGGAGTTAACACAAGATTTAGTAGTGAAAAATCTATCATCTTGACCTCGTGGTTAATTGAATTAACAACTAAAGTAACCTTCAATATTGAAGAATCATCTACAACAACACTAGATGTTTTAGAAACTGTAACAACAGTTTTATTATCAACATGAAATTAACACATTTTTTATAAATAGAGACCTTACAGCCTAAGGAATAATTTTTGCCATATTTTATAGTAGTTTAACAAAAAAAAGATCATCATGATCCCACTTACATTCCTCTTATCTTCAACAATTTCATTATCTTTTATGACTTTAAAATCAAGCTTTGGACTAATTTCTAAAAGAACTTCTTTATATTTCCTATCAAAACCTGGGACTCATTTCGCATATAACTTTAAGATATAACAACTCATTTGCAAACTAACAAAAATGAGGATTCCTATAGTTAGGAAGTTTGGACCAACCTCATCTTCTAATAAAGCTATATATTTTGTGGTAACACATTTTGGAACATAAGTTACTACATCTGAATCCTTTAAAACACTTCTCTTATCAGTGAACTTTAATGCAAAAGAAGGTTAAGGGACTGGAGAAGAAACAACAACATAAGTAATTTGATCCTCAACTATGAGAGCCAGAGGTATGCCACTTTCATTTTCAAAAACTATAAAAAAAACATTACGTCTAACAAAAAAAGGTTTTCTGACGCTTAATTAAAAACATATCATCTTCTTTATCCTCAGTTTCATCCTCTGAAATGTTGGAAAAAGGTTTACTCTTCTTGTTTAAGCCAACAACAATCAATACAATAGCTTTACAAGCATCCTAATTGTTTTCTTTCACTTTGTTGGTAACATAATATACCACGGATGATTTTCTTGAATTTGTGTCTTTTAACACGTGACTCAATTTCCTCATTGGAGAATGCTTATTCGTAACTTTTTTTAAGGTTATCCATAATATATTCTTTGGTAATTCTCTCGCTAAATTATTTTCCACTAAATAATGCCTTGAGCATTGATACTCGGCCATAACCCATTATGGCTCAGCTCATTGTGTGTCAGAAATGAATAAATCAAATAAGAAAATTAGAAAGGTTCGTCCTCCAAACTAGAATATTTCAGACGAGTATGATTTTCCTTAGAGCTTTCAAATGGTATCCTAATAACATGAGTTAAGAAGAACAAATAAAAAGAAACACAATAAAATATATATAAAATAAAATCAAGGAGGAAAATATTACCGAGAAAATGACAACTTACCCTTTGAGATTCAAGTTCGCCTTACATGAGGAACTATTTAACCATGTTTGCTTTATCATATTTTGGAGACAATTTTTTTCCTTTAATACTTGGTAATAGGTTGGAAGGTCATTAAAAATTAACATATAACTTCATCTAGAAGTAGAAAAAATTATTTATATTTTAGACATAGACTTTAACCGCAATAAGAGTAAGAAATTCATTCACATAGAAATGCTGAAAGACTTTATGTAATAAGATTATGGTAGATAGAAGTAAACTCCAAAAATTGTGAATGAGTTGGTTATGCTAAGTATTAGTAACATTAAAGAACTTGAGAAAGTCTATAGCAAGAGAAAATTGAAGCCTATGATCCATAAAGTAGTTAAATAAAGGAACCTCATCTTCACGAGAGTCAAAACTATTTTCCTCAATCACAAGCAACTAAGTAGTTACATAATCAAGATTCACCCAAATAATGAGTTTATTTATACATTTATCATTAAAGAGATAATTATACGAATGATCCACACTACTCTTTACGTCAAAATAGTTTAAAGAATAATCCTTAACTTCTTATGTTTCTCTGCGACTATTAAATTTCGCTCTACTAATACCTCCTGCTGAGGGTATACTCGTACCATCAAGAATCGAAGTAATAAACGAAACAATTTTAATAAGAACATTGATCTTAAGATATTTCTTTTTCTTTACTATAACTTATTTCTTATGGAATGATTGACGAGTTATGTGAGTAACTTTACGTATTTAATCCTGATCGAAATGACCAGAAGAACATGTCCAAATGAACCAATATCATGATTATTTTGATTGTCCGAGAAGTCACTACATTTACCTTTCTTATCCATTCATAGTAAGAAAGTTAAAATTTGTTTAACAATAAAAGCAATAAGGTAAAACAATCAAGAAAATCATTAAGGTGATGAAAGAATACGAAGATAATATCGAATCAAAAGTGAAGGAAACAAGTCAAGTAAATGGACAACATACATGGTATATACAGCAAGGGTAAAACAAAATCAGCCTTTGATTTCATCAGATTCTTGTGTCTTTGATTTATTTGTAGGATAAATTACCAACACTAAAACAAATATGGAGCGTCAAGAATAAAGAAGTTGAAGATAGTGCACACTGTTTTAAAGAATTGAGTTTCATCCATGTGTAAGCTTCTTTTAGCAACTTGCTTACTTACCAATAAAACAATAATAGACCATTCAATTTCATAAAATTTTCATTAAATAGCCTAAAATACATACAACCCCTCTGTGAACAAATTCATTTTTCTTTAAACACATTTATATATGTATACCTTTGGTCCAAAACCGAAAGGAAAAGATGCCTACTTTGGATGACTAAAAAATCCAGAGACATTAGTGTATCTTATTAAGTATACCATTCAGTCTTGAGAAAGAACTAGGAAATTAATCAAGCAATTTCAAACATAGGTTTAGCTGAAGCTGAAAACAAATATCTTCAGAGATAAATAATTCCTAAAGTAGAAGAAAAATTATAATAGTCATTCCCTCATCCTTAACTGATGGCTAGAGGTGTTACTGGAATACCCTCACAAGAAGTTCAACATAATGTAAAATAACAACACCCTCAATTTTTTATTTATTTTATTCAATATTTACTTTATCATTCACTAAAGACTAAGTAGACTACTCATCCATATTCATTGAAGAATCAAAGATAAAATAAATAATATGAAATAAGTTAGTAAACAAGAGATAGGTAATACCCTAACAGCCTACTAATTGTTAGCTATACTCTTTCCTTTTAGTTAACTACGAACCAAATCAAAGATGACTCTAGTAACGGTCTGGCTATGATAAATTAAAATAAAAAGACTTAAGACTATTAAGAGTCTAACCGAAGATGGTTCACATAATCATTTCGGTATGAAAAAATATAATGGCTTCGAATGAGAAGACAGACCTTTGACACGCAAAAAATTCAAAAATGCATGCTTTGGTCAATGTTAAGTAATGTTCCGAACAACCAAAACAGTCATTCTTTGATACTGGTGGAAAAACTAAAAAGGCTACTAATAAACGTGTAAAATAGTTTTACCCGTCAACATCACCCATCACTAATTAAAATGGTAAAAACTTTAATAGACTTAATAAAATATATCAAATCTAAAAAATTCAGTTTAAATAAAAAATATTAGATAATATCAATTCTAATATTTTCTAACATCATTGAAAGATAATTCTCAGTTTGTAAACTTTATAAATAAAGCTATAACAATAATTAATAAAATATTCGTTATTATTTTTATTTTTGGAACAATTATTTTGATCTCTAAAAAACTATACAGGTTATATTTACTTTGGATCAACTCATATACTCGTAATTTTCTACATAATAGTTTTTGAACCTATATTTGTTTACTATTATATTTCATTAGATAAATTTATTTTCTAATTTAAGAAGGATGTATCGGTAAGACAATTTAAAATCATCTCACTAATTAAAGTCGGTTTAATGACCAAAGGTCATAAGTTCGAGTCCCTCTATATACGTTTTCTCGGCTGAGCCTGTCACCTTGTGTGGTTTATCTCTTGGCGTTGGTTTGCAGGCTATTGCATCAGACTGAGAGTTTACAATGTGTGCACTCATTGCACTCTGAGTAGCAGCTGCGGGTTCCCTCCAGAAAAAAAAAAGAATGATCTCGAATAAATACTAAAAAAAGTCAAAAGAATTAGTATCATTCACATCAGGAATTGCAAATACATCTTAGATTGCATAATAAATAAAGAATGATCTGGAATAATTAATCGATTTGAATAATCTATTGTAATAGATAACTTCATTCTTTTTTTGTAAACAAAAAAATAAAATCACACTCAAGTTACTCACAATTATAAAACCAAGTTACTCATAATTACACAACCATATTTAACCTATCTAAAATTCATTTTTACAACATGATTGCAGGTAATTACGCAATCACAATTTGATAAAACTTTATTTCTATTTATTTTGTAGTCAGAATATATAGATGTAGATATGGTACTAGACCATAACCTCATTAAACGAGTTGAAGAACTAAAACAAAAATCAACGAGCAGATTAATGCTAGTCTTAAAAATCATGTTGAAAATTTTATATAGAAAAATTAACCTATTATAAAAAAACCATCCAAAATGACATCTTGCGTCAAAGAGAAGAAGATCCTGCATCAAACATAAGAGCATAAAATGTTTAGTTTATTTATTAATTATGTTTTTTGTGTGTAAAAATTGTATGTCTCTAAACTACATTTTTTGGAGTAATATTTTTTTGTATCATTTATTTATATATTGTTATTTCACAACTTCAACCATTTATAACGTAATTTTGCGACTAATTAAACAATAATTTGAAACTCCAATTTCAATTGAATTTTTTATGAAAGATGTTTATTTATGCATCAAAATTTGTTATTTGACAACTAATTAAAACGTTATTACGCAACCCATCATTAGCTAATTTCGCAACCAATTACACTAGTATTTTTTCACAACAACTCTCTATTTCCGTAACCTATTATAACGTAATTTTGTACTCAACTAATAAATGTTTACTTTCAGAGCTAAAAAATTTCTAATTCCAATATAAATATAAATTATCACCTTCCCACTTAATTTATCAAAACAATATTTAAAGATGATAGATAAATCATCATCCATGTGACAATAACTACAACGATTACTTCACCAAAATAAGAAGCAAACTTTAATTACCGAGTTTATGGTTCGAAACGTTTTATCTATAAATTCAATATACATTTTCATTAGGTTTTCCTACATAATGTTTTTTGTTATTTCTAGATGGCTTCTATAATTATTGTCTCCTTTGATGATGACTCCAGTTTCAACAATTATAATGATTTATCACCATCTAATAGGTCATCGGAACGAAAAGAAAACTAGAAAAATGAGAGTTATAAGAGAATACTCTTCATCTTCTTATGATGGTGAAATATTGTATTTTGCTGATGAAAATTTTTCTCTATAATTTTCTTAATATTATAGAGATAAAGAGGATCCATATGCAAAATCTTTGTCCTACTCGTGGAAAAATATAGAGGAAATGGAGATAAAAATGCACAGGAAAACAGATAAAAATGGAGATAAAAATGTACAGGAAAACAGAGGAAAACAGATACATGATCGTGTAAACGACAGATAAATCAGTTTCCCCAACGCAAGAGGAAAATTTTGGAGGCTAGAGTTTTATTTTATTGTGGCTAATGTTTAGGAGACTATGACTCTGATACTATGTTGAGAGAATTGTGTCTCTTATATCTTCACCCTTCAACAACATATAACAATTACAGTGTATATATACACTGTGACCAAAATTAACGCAAAGATTTTAACACATATTTCCTAAAATGTATTCATACTAATATTAAATTATCCATATACATTTATTTTAACACATCCAATATACATTTGATTCTAATCCTCACACTCTAACATAAGAAGATGACTATTTATCTCATGTCTAAAAAAATTACTTCAAAATTTATTTTTAGTTTTTTGTTTCAATAATAAAACAATTTGTTTGTATTTTCTAAGCCAACTTTCACATAAATTCCCAATATAAACTCAAAAGAAGAAATAATTATTATGCAACCCAAGTACACCTAATTCCGCAACCAAATGCACTTCATAATTACACAACCGTAAATGTTCTTAATTTCACAACCCAATGAAGTGTATAATACAATATAGTTTCACAAACCTTTTACGCAACCACCTATAATGTTATTTTGTAACCCTCTTACGCAACCACATTTAAGGTATTTTTAAAATTAGTTAACACATAATTTTGCACCCAAATCTGTTAACTCAAAAATCACTAATTTTCAGATGATTTTCAAAACATTTACGTGAATGTATAAAATCTAAAAATGAACATAACTAAAGTAATTATATAATCATAAAAAACGACAAATAGCTCAACACAATCAAAAACACTAAAAACAAAAACAAAAATCACAGATTCGATAAACAAACCGTTAATAAAAAAATTGTGTAAGAATAAAATACAAAAAAAATAAAAAATTGCGGAAGATATCAAAAAAACTAATCCCAATTCTAATAACAAATTGAACGAATAAAAAAAAACAGGTCGAAAACCCCCCCACAATGTATGTCAGCTAATTACATTAGATATGGAATTGCTCGTTTGATTGTATAACTTTTGTCTACTTCCAATCATTTTCCCGCCTATAAAATGAAATGAACTATATTCGAAATCATGAATAATATTATTGAAGCAAGCAAAATAATATTTTGACTAGTAGGACATACCATTATTAATTTTCATCGAACACATGCGCGGTTTATAGGTGTTCTATTAAAGATATAATGATGGCAAGAACACTAGAGTGGGCCCCAATGAGAAAAAGAAAGTTGTTGGGTATAATTTATTATTTGAAGGGAAAAGTCCAAGTTTTACTCCTTGACTCATTATATTGTCCATATTCTAAAGGTTTATTGAAAATTATTATTCATTGGTTTGCTTGAGTGGGTTGTTCTTTTACTTTCTTTTGTTTGAAAGTCGGTGACAGCAGTACCGGGTCAAACAAGCTACCATAAGACTGGATCATAATTTCAAACTTTCTAAACTTGAAATAAAAATGAAATATATATAGAACTTATTTTATTCTTGGTAACTTATGGTCCGTTTATTTGTTACCGTTTAAAAATCTTCAAGTATTTATTTGATAGACCGGGTTTGTGTTGGGTATATATCGGATTTTTTTGTTCGAACCATAATGAAAATTATATTTTAACCTCAAAGATTTGTTTCACCTAACAAATTCGAATACCAAAATTTTGAGTGGGTTTGGAATAAGGTTATGAATATTTGTTTTTTTTAAATGTTCGAATATAATAATTTTGAGTAGTTTATCCATTCAAAATCTCATTAAATAATATATAATGAATGATTATATATTTTTTGAACTCAAACAGTATATAAACAGAAAAAAAATACTTACGGATTTGCCTATAGTTTTTCATCTAGTATTATTTTGTTTCTTTTCGTTCTTCCGTGAGTTTGTATATTAACTTGAGAAATCCGTATAACGAATTAGTAAAAAATAAAAAGTTTCTAAACACCGAAGGAAGCGGTCATCTGTTTGATTAGGGTTTAAGATGATGAAATTTCTAAACATAACTCTTTACTTATGGTCTTTACAATGTGAAGCTCAACATTGTAGATCTAACAATTTATTACTTACTTCGGGGACCATAACTCGATAAATTCATAATTCAGTTCATATCCCTAATTTATTAATTCAGGTTTAAGTGCTGATATTTGAGCCCTCTTCATCACAGTGCCTAAATTCAACTCGGTTACCACACTTGAGCCTATAACGCCTTTTCACTTATAGGTTCAGTTTAGTTAATTAAATAATTAACTCTATTACTTTTAATTTGGACTTCCTTAAAACAATTACCCAATATGTTTATTTAGCATGTTGGTTCAAATTATTATCGGTCTATATATATAAAATAAATATATTCCAACAGTCTCTCACTTGGACCGCTACATGCTAAACAAGAATACATATTCAACTTTAATGGGATCCCTATATTCATTGTCAATGGGAAAACGGTACAACTCCTTACATGAATGATAACAATAAAGAACTAAAGACCTATTTCTCATAATATGAACAATAAGATGCAACAGTAATCATATTACCATTATCAATCAATTACTTGGGCCAATTATGGAGTGTGGCCTAAGAGTAATATGGCTTGCAATCGTACATATCTACCCTTAAATGGTTCCTGCATTTGGAGATCCAACACAATACACATATCAATAAATATTTCCAAGTGTATATATATATATATATATATATATATTGCAATAAACTTTAATATGCACAATACTGCAAAATATAACATCAGATCCTATTACAAACTCTCCCACTGGAACTAACAATCCTCTAAATTAACTACACCCATACTGATGGTGTGTCCTTGGAAAACTTTAGGCAACACCGCATTTGTTAAATGATCTTAACTATTATTGAGTTTGTAGTGATGTGATCTATATTTATCTGACCCCTATGAACTATCACTTTAACAGAAAATAACTTCATGTTTATGTATTTGGAACTAGATAAGTTTTTATTACTGTTAGTGTATTGCACTACGAAATTTCGTAACCACAATTACCAGTTCGACGCCTTATATCACGCAACAAATTTATCTACGGTAGACGATGCAATAAGTGTTTACTTTACATTATTCCATGATATTACACCTCCAGCCAATAAGAATATGTTTCCTTATATGATTTTTAGTTTGTCTGCGCATCCACCAAAATCTGAGTCGATATACCCAATGATCTCCAGTTAATCCGACTTTTATATGTCAACATATGCCAATTTGTTCCTTACGGATACTAGAGTACCATTTTGATCACTTCCCAATGATCCATACATAGGTTACTAACATATCTCACCAACATATTTACAGCAAAATGAGATATCCAGCCTAATATAAACTTGATCATACATCAAACTCCCAACTACCGAAGCATAAGGGACCGTTTTTATTTCCTCAATATCAAGTTTTATCTTAGGACACTGAGCCACACTAAGTATGTCACTCTTTGCTATAAGGGTACTTAGGGGTTTGCAATCTGCCAATCCGTAATGTTGTAACACACTTTCAATGTAAGCTTTTTGGGATGATCCAAGAATACCACGAGATTCTGGATTCCTAACACAAAACTTGCATATCCAAGATCCTTCATATCAAACTTGTCTGATAATTTTTTTTGTAGTGTGTAACAATTCCTTATTGTTCGGGGCAAACAATATGCGATCCACATATAATATAAGAAATATAAAATGACTCCCACTGAACTTGTGATATACACAATCCTCAACCGAGTTGATCTCAAAGTCATAACTGACTTTCATCTAAAGGAATTTTTGATACCAGTGACAAGAGGCTTGTTTAATCCGATATATAGATTTCTTAAGCTTGCAAACCATATTTTCCACCCTCAATATTACCATTGTGAAAAGTGGTCTTAACATCCATATGATGAAGCTAAAGTTCAAAATGTACAACTAATGGCATGCTTATTCTAAATGAATCCTTTGTGGATACTGAAGCAAAGGTTCTTTAAAATCAATACCTTCGCGCTGAGTATAACCTTCCACTACAAGACGTGCTTTATGTTTTTCCATATTACCCAGGGAATCCTGTTTGGTTTTGTAAAATCATTCACAACCAATTTCCTTTTCTCGTTAGGTAATGGGACAAAATCGCATACCGCATCGTCCTGCATTGATTTATATACTTCCTTCATAGCGTCAATCCACTTTCGAAAGTCAGAGCTTGCCATGGCCTGTTTGTGTGATGAGTGATCATCTACAGTTCCAGCACATAACTCATCATACTGCTGAAGATATACTATAAATTCTAGACTTATAGTACTCTTCTTTTCTCTCGTTGACCTTCGTAAGGGCACTATTTCATCTTGTTGCACTTCTTAATGAGGTACAGTTTGATCATTATGAACGATGTCATTTTGATTCTCTTGTGGAATATTATCTTGAGGTCCATCTTGTTCTACCTGGACCATATCTGTATCTTAGTTAGAACCCTTAAGTAGAAAATCAGTGTTAATTTTAGGATTACCTTGTTTTAGACCGAAATTATTAGCATTACAACCCAATCTTATGATACCAGAGTATCCCCATTAAAACCTTCATGAATCTCTATGGATTATTCCTCAAAATCAACATTTATTCCCTTATTCTTCCCCCAAACTCAACATCTTTTAGAAACTTGTCTTCAATATTGTACCAGTGAGAGAATCGTAAAACTTAAACCCTTTGGAATGTTCAGAAAAACCTATAAAGAAAAAACTAACTGTTATTGAGTCTAATTTATTTTCTTGAGTTTTGTAAGGCCTCGCCTCAGCTGGAAAACCCCACATATGTAGATGCTTTAAATTGGATTTACGCTTATTCCAAAGCTCATATGGGGTCCTAACGTTAGCATTAGTGGGTACTCGATTGAGTATATAAGCGACACATTTGATGGATTCCCCTAAAAGAGACAATGGTAGAGATGAGTGACTTATAATACTTCTAATCATATCTTTTAGTGTTCGATTTCGTTTCTCAGATATACCATTTATGTGAGGTGAACCTGACATAGTTTATTGAGGGACTATTCTACACTTTTCTAGGTATTATAGAAAGGGTATTGGACGTTGTTCACCCGATCCGTCATATCTAGCATAATATTCACCATCATGGTCAGATATAAAGGTCTTAATGCTTTTACCAATTTGTTTCTCAATATTGGTCCTAAAAGTTATAAACTTGTCCATGGCCTCAGACTTTTCATGAAGAAGATATAGGTAACCGAAATAAGAGTATTTGTCAATGAATTATATAAAGTACCGCTGCCCGTCCTAAGATTCATGTAGAAATGGTCCACATATTTCGGTATGTATCAACTCTAGAACTTTGCTCGCTCTATAATCCCCTAACTTTTTAACTTTAGTTTGTTTACTTTGATACACTCGATACATATACAACAGTCAGAATAATCAAGATGACCCAATAAACCTTCAGTAACAAGCTTATCCATCCTAAGTTTGGATATATGACCTAACCGTTTGTGCCACCGTTTAGAGGATCTTTAAGATTTAGGAATGTTGTTTGGTGTACGTTGTGTATTCATAGTAATGTTGTAATTATTAATAGTATTCAACAAATACAAACTATCTTCTTTAATTAAAACTCCATTTCCAACAACCACATTATTTAGAGAGAGTGTAAAACAAATATTTCCCATTAAACAAGAGTAACCTTGCAAGTATAAAACTAGAAAAGAAACTAAATTGCTCCCAAAAGTTGGAACATATATTACATTCTCTAAAACTCGTACATGTCTAGTGAAAATGTTTAAAGAAAAATCATAAATAGTTAAAACATCACACAAGCTCTCGTATGTTGTGAGAATTGATCTTTCATCCTCACTTAGCATCATGCTCTTTAACGTACCCTGCAAGAAATACAGACATGAGCTGTTGCAGCCCAATCAACCCACAAAGTATTTCTTTTCACATAAACTATATTAATTTCTGAAACAACCAAGATGTGGGAATACATTTGCTTAACATCTAAGCATAACATTTCTCATAGTCATTATTATGGCGTCATTTCTTCTTCCAGAAAAAGCATCGACCGACACTCGATTCCTCAAGCTTTTTCTTCTTGATTGGACCTTGATGTGGTCCTTTGAAATCAGTCTTCCACTTAGGCCCTGCCCTTTTTGCAGTTGCAATCACATTGACCTTAGGATTTGTGCCTTTAATTTTTTCTTCTTCATGTGCAGTGTGGGAAATAAACTCATTTGATATTCCACTTTTCCCGCATACAGTTATAGATGGACTATAAATACTTAAACCGGTCTGGTAACGAATGAAAAGTGAACCCCGTTATGCATTCTTCAGGAAGGTCTAAACCGATTGACTTTAACTTTTGGCCAATCATTGACATTCCCAAATGTGCTCCTGTATTTTACCTTTGCCAATATAGATTTTGGTAGCTAGTTCGATGAGCATACATTGTAGCTATAACTTCTCATTTTTTGCAAAGGACTTCTTGAACTCCGCGAGAAAGACCACGGAAGTGGTAACAACCTTTAGGGACAACACCATGCAATGATAATGGTATCCCCTATAACAAGAGTTCCATACATAACTTATTTGACTTCTCTCACCTTTCATCGGTAGTTTCCTCCGGTGTACTTTTCAGACTAAGAGGGGATGGTTTGCGACTTGACAATGCATGATCATAATCATGTACGAACAAAAACAGCAACATATCTTCCTTCCATAATTGGAAGTCCTAATACTCCAACATGAGTGGACGTTTCCCCAGTAGATTGTAACTAGTGGACACTATAATAAGAACAAACAACACACAAAGCACATTTAGCATCATGATATATAACTGAAACCATATGCATGAACATGGCAAATACGTGTAAAACATAAAATTCCATGATAATAGATACCAGAGGACAAATCATATTAACATGAAATTTTATGAGTTTAAGAAAAATACCATGGTCAATATTTTAATTTCTTAAGTACCAATGAGAGATTATGTAGGTCTGATGTCATTTATTTAAATTTAAATAACCCTAATTTGATTTTCCTAAGTACTGGTGAAACCTTTCGCACCTACTTAAAAAATCTATAAGAACTTAATTTATCCAAAGTACCAATGAAACCTTATCGAGGGCTGATTTCATCTACTTCAACTTAAAAATAACATAAGGACCATTTTCAATGATTTTCTTGTGTTCATGATTAAATTAAACCCAAACGTGAACCTTCCAGAAGACCATTAATATTTGAATTTAAATTAATCCCCAAACTTTTCGAAGCTTATGATCCATAAGAAAATTAATTTTAACCTTCCTGAAGGTCGATTAAATTAATTTCTTAGTTTCACCTATCGGTTTACGAAACCTTAGTTATGGATCACCATTTAATCATTCAAGCATGTACAATTTAATTCACAAATAAACATACAACAATAAGCATGTTAAACATATCATATTTGTGAAATAAATCATTTTAAACATTTTTAATTAATTAAAAAAATCTAATGAATAATGTTTTCGTAAAAAACACTATTCAGCATCCAGAAAAACATATAATCACATATCATGCTTTTCAATCAATAAATCAAAACTCATGCTTTTCACACAGTTCCTAAATCCATGACCTAACCAGCTTAATGGACATTTAATCTCAATGGCATGGATCTTTTACAGTGAAGAAAAACCAAAACCAATATTTATATCAACACACAATTCGATTGTTCTATCAAATCCAAAAAGGGTTTTACTAGGCTCTAATACTGATTATTAAATATATTTTGAAATCGAATCAAATAATATATAACAAATGACGAAAAATAATTAGAAACCCTTTTCTGGATTCACCTAATGAATTAACAAAAAACAAGAATACTTACAGGGTTGTTTGTTGCTTTCCATATGATATTCGTTTGTTCCTTTTCGTTCTTTAGTGATTCTATATATTAACTTGAGAAACCTGTTGAACGAGTTAGTAAAGAAAAGAAAGGTTTCCAGACAGTTAAGGAAGCAGTCGTCTGTTTGATTAGGGTTTAGGATGATGGAATTCCTAAACGTAACCCCTTACTTATAGTCTTTACAATGTGAAGCCCAACATTTTCAAGCACATCCTTTATTACTTTCTTGTGTCCGGGGACCATCACCCGATAAATTGATAATTCAATTTATATCCCCGATTGTTTAATTCAGGCTTAACTGTTGAGATTTGGACCCTCTTCATCATAGTGCCCAAATTCAACCCGGTTACCACACTTGAGTCTATAATGCTTTTTCACCCATAGGTGCAATTTTTAATTTGGAATTCCTTAAGCCAATGACCAAATATGTTCATTTAGCATGTCGGCCTAAATTATTGTCGGTCCATAAATATATTAAATAAATATATTACAACATGAGTTGGCTCGAAATAAAGATATAAAAGACTATAAATTAGGATTCAAAATAGTTCTTTATTTTCTTTAAAAATATATAATTTTGTTATTTCATTTTAATAAACATTATATTGTTTTGAAAGATTGCGGCTTAATAGGTATTGTTGTGTATATTTATTATTTATTATTTAGAAAAAAATGATAAGTTTGTCTATATCTGTTTTTCATGTTTTAATATTATAATAAATAGTATGACTTTTTTAAAAGTTTCAATTTAATTGGTTTGTTGTATATTTTTATAATTCATTATTTAGAAAATAATAAATAATAAGATTGTTTGGTAAAAGTATTTTTATTCAAAATCCGAGGTATAGAATAAAATTTCTTGTGCGGTAATGATAATCGAAGTTAAATCATGATCGTTCTAAAAAATTATAATACGATAATAAACCTAAGATTGAGGCTAATAAAACTTAGAAATTTTAGTAAATATTGTTGAATTTTTGTTCTGAAGATGACTCGTTTACAAAAAATATGGAGTAAAAAAGTTTTGAATATTTATTTTCTTCACACACTAAAAACTAATTTGTATAATTAATCAAAACTCAAACGAGATAGATTTAACGTGGTTTAGATTATGAAAAAATCTTACATCAACGGGCAACATACACTGATTTTATATAGAATGAGGTTACAAGGGGACTCTTTCAAACACAACTAACTCAACCATTGATCTTTTGTTACAAAACAACTTCAGCTTAAAAAATAAACTATGGATTTCAAAGTTCATTTAAATGTTTATCTTTTATGTCACTTCTCTCTCTAAAACGAGACAAACATAAATGTTTCTTTCTCTAAATGAAATGCACGAAATATTAGGCTCGCATTAGTATCAAAATAATATTTTTATTTTCCCAGTCGAATAAAAAAATGGTTGATGCCACTCTGACATATGGTACACAGTGTCGGGTAGTGACACCATTTCATGACCCTTATGCCATTGTATAATTTATCTTATTTAAATGCACGCTCCAAATTAATTATCTTTATCAATCGCATATATTCTTCGTCCGATTCAAAATCTTCAAAACAGTGATCAAATTCCTTTCCAGAAATAGAGAAACATATCGAGAAGTCCTTGAAAAATATTTTCTTGCACCTTTAGTCCAACATGATATCAACATGAAAATTCGGTTCCATTAGTAGAAATACACTTGTATTCGGCTCACTCTGAGTTTCAAACATATGTCTCTTCACCTATATCTTTTGTTGAGCTTCGACTACACATAATTTATAATTTTCCAGTTCTTTCCCTTAAGGTTTGAATGTAAATCTTCTGTCTTTAAGTTTGACATTACTCTAAACCATCCACTTTTAGCCTACACCAAACAATCATTCACCTATACATATAGTGATTCAAACATTCATTTCCCCAATGTTCCAAATACTATTTAGAGACATCTAGTCCACTTGCCTTTAAAGACATGCACAAGTCTCATAAATTTTGTGAACTTTAATCGGTAAGACCTTGGTCAGAGCATCTGAAGAATTTTTCTCACTTGCAATATTTACCAAATTCACTTGATCTCTCTCTACCACGTCCCATTTAAAGTGAAACTTGATACCTATATGCTTAGTTATCTCATGGAACTTTGGCTTCTTCATTAAATGAAGAGAAATATTATTATTACAGAACATTGTCACATATTTTTAGATACTACTGATCTCACTCAATAATTCTTTTAGCCATATGGCTTCCTACATAATTTTGGTAGCAACCTTATATTTAAATTCCGTAGCTGAAATGGAACAACCTCCTACAAGACTTCCAACTAACCACTATTCTATACAAAATAAACAGATAACCCGAAATTGACTTCCTTGTGCCGAAGTAGTCCGCATAATCAGATTTAACATACGCTCTCAACATGTTATCAGGCTTGTACCTTTTACCATAACAAAAACCAACTTCAACCGAATTCCTTAAGTACCTCATTATCCATTTGATGGATTATCAATGAGGCTTCCTATGATTTCACATAAATCTGCTCAAGATATTAATTAATTAGGCAAGATTAGGTCTTGTACATATTATTTCATATATAATGCTTCCTATGATATTTGCATACGGTATCTTTTGTATTAACTTCTTATCTTTTATCTCGGTTGGAGTGTGGGTGGTACTTAGTTTGAAATGAGATCAACGAGATTTACAATATATCGGGTTTCTGAGGATCTTAACTTATTGAAAGCCTTTTGTATGTATTTTTGTTGAGATAAGAATATATAATCTTTTAAAATATTTCTCTTGATCTTAAACCAAGTATTATCCTATCCTATTTTATATAATTTATTATAAACTCTCCCTACAAATGAGTTTTTATTATTACAATTCTTCTTATTTTCTTCAATCTATTAGGATATCATGTACACACAACATGATATGTCCCTTCATTTGTATTTCAACATTATAATATACACGAGTTTTATAGAAACCTATGCTTAATTTACTACATAAAAGAATCAAATTTTTTATTTCATTATCTCGATAATCGTTTCAACCCATATATAAGTCTTTACCAAACAAATATCATATTCTTTATTTTTTTTAAACCTTTCGGTTGACACATATCAACGGTATTTTCCAATTATCTATGCATGAATGTAGTAGTAGATATCATTTGATCTAAATTAAGCTATAATCTAGAAACAATTGAAAATAAGACTCTTCTTAAGGTTTATTTAACTATCGATGAGAGAATTTCATTAAAATCAATACCCTTCGTTTGCATGAATCCCTTAGTCAACAGTAATACCCCCCGTTTGCATGAATCTTCTAGATTTAAAACTTGAGAAAATATGAAATAATCTTTAACATAATCATCTTTAGCTTCACTCTCTTGCTCAAACCTATCATCAACTTCACATATTTTCTCGATAATACTATATTGGGTCTCTACAACCTTAACCAGTAGCATCACCTCCCCATTGAGTACCACATCTATGTTAATCAAAGCCATATGACTTCTAGGTTATAGGTACCAGAACATATACCCTTTTAGTCCATATGGATAACCGAGGAACAAACACTTTAGTGCTCTCTGTTGAAGCTTATCTTGCTTCACATGTGCATAGGTTGTAATCTGAACGCTCTAAAATATTTCAACACATGTTTCTTATCCATAACTCTTCTAGAAATTTAAAATTTACTATTGTAGATGAAATTTTGTTGATGATATACGTAGTTTCTAATACAACTTCTCTCATTGAATGTTCAGGTTATTCCAACTGGAAGATACATAACCTTAACCTTTTCCAACAAGGTTTAGATAATTCTTTCAACAATCCCATTATGTTGGGGAATTACTCTCACGGTTTGCTGTCTAGATATTAAAAGTTTATAACATTAGCTAGTGAATGTCTTATTAACATATTACAAGCTATTGTCAGTTCTCAACTTCTTTAGTATCGTTCTAGTCTGCCCATCCACCATCATTTTCTAATTTTTAATAGAATCAAATGAGTCATCTTTGATCTTCAAAAGTATAACTTATACTTTTCTGAAGTAGTCAAAAATAAAAAACATGAAGTACCTTCCACCATCGTTGATGGGTTTTCTCGTCAGACCCCACAAATCCAATTGAACATATTCAATCGCGATAATGATTGTATGGTTGGTAGGCAATAATTTAACCATTTCACTTTTACCTAGCACACATATTATATAATAGCGCAACTTATGAATTGTATTACCATCCACATATAATATTTTCTAAGCTCACTAAAGTGTTTTCCACTCACATGCCCTTACCTCAGATGCCACAGTTTAGTTAAATCTTTATGTACACTAGACATATCCCAAGAAATTATAGACTTGTTAAAGACGAACACACCAATAATCTTATATGCTTTCATAAAAACTAGTTAGCCTTGCAGAACTCTAAGTAGAAATCTCTACCCTTATAAGTAAGCCCTTAATCATCTAATATGCTAATAAAAAGAAGGTTATGTTTAAACTGGGGAACATACCTCACATTTTTTTCATATCTTTTTTACAACATAAAGTTTATCATTCACGAGTATGACCTTGCCACCATCAGACAATCTCAAGTTTTCAAACTAATATATGTTGGAGGTTATATGGAATGAATCTATAGAATATAACACCCACTTATCATCGTAACTGTAAGTTGAAGTCATTAAAGAATCAACAAATTTATAGTCAGCCGAGACAATTACAACATCTCTAGCATCCGAATTTTGATAACTATCATCATTTCTTCTATGTCGGAATTTTCTATTGATATAATTTTACATCTTGCACAACCAACCTCTCATTTTAAAATTATTCAAAAATATTCTTGTTTTATACCAAGAGTTTTCTTTAATCTTAATATATACTCTCCTTCTAGTCATACCCCTTACACTCATTATGAAACATTTATAGTCACTTTTCATATTTGTATTCCTTTGAAGATCCTTTGATTATAAAGCACACTCTAATAGTAGTCGACCAAATGTAACCCGAAGAACACAATCGTCCTAAAATACGAGATCCCCCGCAAATAGTTCAAATTTTTGGAATGAAACATCTTAGGTATGTGAATACATTATTTTTGTAAGAGCTTTAGATAAAAATAAGTAAGTGTAATATATTACGGTGTTAAAATGTCCTATAAATGCGAAAAATCCAATAGTGGATATTTATAGGATGTAAAATCATACCGTAAGATTGAATATATGTTATAAACAATGAAATTTATTCTTGGTAGTGTACTTTCTTTTACTTTTGCTGGTAGGTGAAGATATAACAAATGGATTAATAAAGTGGTCAACCCGCAATTTGACACACCCCATAAACCTTTATGAGAAATTTAGTGTTAGAATATTAAAAAATATATTATTTATAATACAGTTTCATTATTGGCATAATATTTATGAGTTTGATACTATGTACATTACTTTAGGTTTGATTGATATATATTATGTACTTCAAAGAAGAATTATATATGTGCATTAATATCTAAACCCAAGTTCACTCAAATTTCAAATTTTTTTATAGTGCGCATGAATGAGTTTAATGCTTTGAACAAAGTTATGACAATTTATTTTGATAATGCATTTGTTAAAAATGTATCAATTGTTACACTAAGACTTGCATGCAAACTGGAACTAAATAATATTTTTCAAAATAGACGATTATGTTATATATTTTAATTGGTTGTTAATATGGAACAAATAAAGTATTAAAATAGTATATTAAGCATATTAGACGAGCGCTTCACTTTATCATTAAATCGGGTCATAAAAGATGGGAATGTACATATTTTATTTAGTCTAGAAGTAAGTCATCAAAACATTAATTATGGATGCCGAAACTAGATAGAACTCTACTTATAAAATTTTTGTACGTGCTTACGCATTTAGGGAAGCAATATCACATTTCTATGAATTGTATATGCATAGAAATGAGGAAAATACATATTACTACAAGCTTCTTACGTGGAAATATTGTTTAGAATTTGTGTATTTATTTTCCATGTTTAAAGATTATACTCACTTTTTTACTTCACAGTATAGTCCTAACATTCATATGTCTCTTAAATGTATTTTAATATTTTCATGCATTTAAATATAAATAGGGAAACATATATTTGTAGAGAAATGATGCATGATATGGAAATCAAATTTATTAAGTATTTTAAGTTTAAAAATAAAATTATTTAATAAATATGTAATCATTTTTTATAATAATCTTAGAGTTAATACTTATGATAATGATAAATATTGTCGAAATATTGAAATTTAATTGTATGAAATTATAATTTATATGTATCAAAATACAAGAGTAATAGTAATGCCCCATCCATGAATTTTGGTGGTACCATGGTAACTAAAATAAGGGATCATTACAATCACTTGGCGAGAGTTATGGAAGATAACCCAGAATCATCAAGACCTGCACAAGATTCTTGTAAATTTACCCAATATTCAAAAAATTTGTTGGATTTGAGTATGTATAATGCATAAAACTCGATTGATGTTTTAATGTGGTGGAAGGCCAAGTCCAAAAAAAATTTCTTTTCTTTCTAAGTTAGCTAATGTGGTTTTTACAATACCCATGTCTATGGTGGTAAATGATACCCATTTAGTTAACCAAGGTGTAATACACACAAAGACGATCGAGACTGATTAACCAAACAATTGAAGGATATGTTGCAATCAAGGATTAGACTGTGATGGATTACAAGATGAAAAACAAAGAATATGATATGAAAGCACATCGAAAGAACATGTTCGATGAAGTAAGTGATATCGAAGAAGATATTCATGAGGAAGCTGATGAAGATGGACTTTAACTATGAATCTCTTGATGACCTTCCAAAACAAGATGATTTGTAATTGAATTTTGTTTATGAATTTATAATGGTGTAGTTTAAATGGTTAAAAATCACCATTAATTCACTATGTTTTGCATTTGTCTCAAACTACTCATGTTAATTCACTTTTGTCTCCTGCTATATGTTTTAAAACTTTGCATGTTTAAGCCCCATGCATGTGCGATTGCTTAGGAACTGCCCCGTAACAGCTCAAACAATAGAGTTTTCGTCTCAAATTTGGTCCCCCTAATATTTTACCAAAAATACACACCATTTAAATTTGAATATTATTAACAAACGATTAGGTGTGTATTATTGACAAATGATTGCGGGACTAGAGGTGAGATGAATATTGGGCCCCGTTCATTCACTTATGCCTCCCACTAATCTCGTACGCTTTAAAACTTTGCATGTTTAGTCTCTCTGCATGTGCAATTGCTTAGGAATTGCGACGTGGAATCTCAATAAATAGATTTTCGGTGTGAAACATCCAAAGAATGTATTTGTAACAAAAAAAATTATAACTTTGGATGTCATATCTAACCGTATTGTTGATTGGAACACTGTACTAACCATGTATGCAATATTTTTAAACAGAAATAACCTATTTTGAGGACGAATGAACCTTATGTCAAACACCTGTACTAGTCACGGTTTTTAGCCTCAAACACTAACCACCTTTAAAACATACATTTTAATCTATGGACTAAAAATCAGTATTAATTTCACGAGTTTTAGATTTATATCAAACTAGTTCTTTTCATTCATTTTAGGTTTATGTCAAACTAGTAACTTTCGTTCACTTTTTGTATTATGATGGTTTTTCGCATTTTAGAACTTAGTATATTTAATCCCTTAGCGCGTGTGATGGGCCATAAACTATGGCGTGGCCGTTCAAATTGTTTTTCTTTTTATATTATATTTAGAGATGGCAATGGTCCGTCTGTAGGTCGGGTTCGGGTCGGTCCGTCCGAGTTTGTTTTTTTAGATACTTGAGTCCGAACCCAGCCCGACCCGTTCCGAGCTTGTATTTTCAAATACGAGTGCGTCCGTTTGTGTCCGTCGGTCAATCCGATCCAATCCTCAGACATTCATTTTAATATTTCTTAATTTTTTTAAATGTATTAATTCATTTTTTATATATATTATTGTTATTATATATAAAAAAGATTAACTTTTATATATTTTTATAATTTTTGGGCCGGAGCGGGTCGTACACACTAAAAACCCGAACCCGACCCGGTTGGAAGTTACAATTTCTTAACCCAGACTCGGCCTGTTCTATATTAGGGCCGAGTCGGGCGGCCCTAATCATGTTTGACATCAAAAACTTGTCCAATCGATTACAAAGACAATTACATTTATCTCAATTTTTGACCACCTTCACTTTTAAAACTTACTCCTCGGAATAAGTGGCCACTGTCTGGCTGTCTTTCTTCTGCCAGTAATGACTACAAGTTGCTACCATTTGCCAAGCTATTGAACTACTGATTTAGAAGGCATGGATGGGTAGTTCGTTGACAGAAAGTCATCTATCTTTAATGGATTGCAAGTATTTACGAGTTGTCTCATCGTTCATGACGTGGGCAACACTGTTGGTGTAAATCTTGTCGCAGGGTAATCATTCGTGGATTCCAACCATGGTAACACCAATTGCCAGTTTGCATTACCAATGGATAACTTAATATATTGATCCATTGCTGCAACGTAGTCTAGCTTCATGCAACAATACACTACCACCATCAATGCTCGACCGATATCATCGGTAAGAATCTACAAAATACATTATTCACTATGTTAGATATCTTTTGCACTTTTCAAATCTATATTGTACAATAGCATCGACAATTGATCCAGTGCAGTTTAAACAAGTTCCATACAGATTACGGCATCAATTTCAATAATATAGACTGGATTTCGCCCCTATCTTTATCAGCAATTCCCAGCTGGTTAAGAGAAGGCAGCACAGTAACTCAAAGGACAAACAGAAAAATCATTCCTCAAATACTATTCAAAGCACTAAATTGGCAGCTGACAATTGAGAAGGTCAAGAGAGCTTTTCTCTTTTCACTTCCCTTCCTAATGGCTGGCAACTAAAAAGTCCCTCTTGACCTTCTTGCAAGTTCATTATACTTATAGAAGGGTGCGGGACGCATCCAAGTCCTAGAAGCAAGAACTTCCGTTTCATCCTATGCAGTTTGTCTATAATTTGCCTACCGAAGCCTTATTTACATACTCCTATATGCCAATAAGGTTGCTGCTAATAAAGAAGTCTTCATCTCTTAATTGCTCAATCTTCTACTGGAACCATCACCAAGCTAAACAAGCATCCGAAACGTGCAGTCAGCACAATGTTCACAATCTACTATTCAACAAGAACTTGATGGAATCCTAACACTAGTAGATTTGATGATTGGTTAAAAAAAACGAAGCTTATTCCTAAAGAAAATCAGACTTTTAACCCTTAATGTAGATTTAATGTAAAATCAAGTAATGAAACAGAAAAATAACACATTCTTCCTGCAAAACCTGAACAATGGAGTGAGATATCTAGCGCACTGCTGAAACGTGGCTACCATTTGTTTCCCTTTAGCAGTTCGCCTCTCCGCCTCCTCCTTGGCATCAAGCTTTTGTTTCCACTCAATCAAAAACCTCTTGAAGAATACACGAATCTTGTCTTTTACAAAACTCGTCTAAATTTGCTTTCGTTTGCTTCCTTCTCAGTATAAGGCCCGCTATGATGGATTTTAATCCTTCCGTATTTGTGTGAATATAGGATTTTAATCACGTCTTTTTCTTTAGAATGTAGGATTGAATCTCTCTACTTTTTCAGAATGTATCTGTTTTTTTAGAAAGTAGGATTTAATCCTTCTGCTTCTTTAAGAATGTAGGATTGCGTTAAAAAATGAAACAGAGACAACAAAGTTTATGTGAAAGGGTTAATTCATTTCACTAACATAATATCTTATATATTACATTGTAGAATAACTGAAATATAAACGGAATAAAACGGCTTCAAACTGCTTCATCCTATCTATCAAAGCTGTGTTTGGCGTTTCTGTTTTTCCGAAATCGCGACTACATAATTTAATCTTACATTTCTCTCCCTCAATTTTGTAGTCACTCGATCATCCATCTTCAAATCTCACTTCTCATTTAACAGAAGTATCGAAGTTTATCTCCGCTGCAAGCAACGTAACTTCTTCCTCCACTTGCTGAATTAAGTGAAGATTTTTTTCCAGTCTTGTACCCACAATTTACAGCAAAATGACCATATTTATCGCAGTTGTAACATACTCGAACTGCCTTGATCCCTGTTTTGCATATCTGTCTTCGCGTACAAGATTTTTTCAACACCTTTATTTTCTTCAAACTTTGTCATCTTATCTTCAAAGGCTTTTAAAGAGCCTATGATTTCTTCTAGAGACTTGGAGGTGATATCACAAAACTCTTCAATAGTCGTGGCCATTGACATAAATTTTGATGACACTGATCTTAGCAATTTTTCGATGACATAACTGTTGTCAACGTTTGCTCCAAGAGACCTTATCTTACCGACTATCATGGTCATCTTTCTGGTATACTCATCAACGGATTCATTCTCAGCCATGTCCATGCTGTCTAGTTCTCTTCTTAACGCTTGAGTTCTGACTTTAACAGCACGATCTACTCCGATATGAGTCTCTTTCAACGCATCCCACACTCATTTTGCGGTGTTTTTATCCAGAATTTGATATAATGTCTCTTTATTCAATCCTTGGTAGAGAACAACGAGTGCAAGTTGGTCCGTTTGTGTGTCAACCATTGACTCAACTGCTTCCCAAACTCCCTGGATGCGCATGAAAATTTTCATCTGCATAGCCCATACTTGGTAGTTTGTATCAGACAGTTTCGGGTACTTGAAGGATATAGATTTTTCCCTCGAGACAGATCTACCTCCAGAAACTCATGTCTGCATGCCTCCACTGCCCCTGACGTAACTATCATCCCGTCCTGGCGTATGCGACATTGCGGCTCTGATAACAATTGTTGGATTTTAATCATTCTGTATTTATGTGAATATAGGATTTTAATCCGCCTGTTTCTTTAGAATGTGAGATTGAATCCCTCTGCTTCTTCAGAATATATCTGCTTCTTTAGAAAATAGGATTTAATCCTTCTGCTTCTTTAAGAATGTAGGATTGAATCCCTATGCTTCTTCAGAATGTATCTGCTTCTTTAGAAAGTAGGATTTAATCCTCCCGCTTCTTTAAATGGTAGGATTGCGTTAAAAAATGAAACAGAGACAACAAAGTTTATGTGAAAGGGTTAATCCATTTCACTAACATAATATCTTATATTACATTGTAGAATAACTGAAATATAAACGGAATAAAACGGCTTCAAACTGCTTCATCCTATCTATCAAAGCTGTGTTTGGCATTTCTGTTTTTTCGAAATCGCGACTACATAATTTAATCTTACACGCTACTATCAACTCCAATTTTTTTTATCAAGCGGAGGCGACGGATCACTTCCTGCTGCGGGAGGACGAGATTTTCGATGTCCCGCTCATCGATTAAGGAGTTTGATACCATAACGGCGGCGGCCACGGCCGGAGTGGGAGAATTAGCAGTGGTCGAAGAATTATTGGTGGGAAAGACTGAGGAAGCAGCTGAAGAGCAACCGGATGTGGCGGCGACTTTGCGTAGGTTTTTGGCATTGTCTTCGTGGCATTTTTCGTCGTCGAGTTTCTGGATTTGCTTCTTTTCGATACCCTAAATTTCTGATGTTAAAAATCTGAGATATGGGCTCTCTCAAGATCATCTTCAAGATTCTGAGGCTATTCTTTGCCTGATTTAGACTGCTGTTCCCGATTCTGGCCTCCCTCTCCGAGTTGTCTTCCCCTTTCGAGGGCCTCTTGGAGTCTCTGTTTTATTGATTGCCTTCTGGCAATCTGTTTTTCTTTGTGTTTGATGCTCTGTTTCTGATAATGGAAAGCAGAGCTTTTAATGAAGCAGATTTTCTGGCTTTAAATGATGCTCCGATCAAGGCTCCGATTATAGTCAACAAGTCGTATTCTGAAACTGTCAAACAGAAACCCATAGTGAAAGAAACGTTCCCGGAGTCTGTTAAGGAATCCGATAATCATATCTCTGTCCAGTACTCTAAAGAAACAAATGATCGCCTATTGATGCAAAGCAGAATTACCTTAATTGGAAAGTTCGCTAATGGAATACCAAAGCGTTTTTCCCTTCAACATTTTCTTGATTCTTTTAAGTTCAAGGGTAATTTTAGTTTCATTACTGCTGATTCACGCCATATTTTCATCGAATTCTGTCTCAAAGAAGATGTCAGCCTTCTTTGGTCCAGAAGTGTTTGGTCTGTTGATGGTAAAAGCATGAGAGTTTTAAAATGGAGTCCTGACTTCTATAAGAACATAGAAAACCCAGTGGTGTTATTATGGGTCAGGTTCGAAAAGGTACCAAAATTTATGTCTAACATATCGGTTATTCACGACCTTGCATTATCCCTTGGTTCAGTTCATAGAGTTGTGGTTCCTGATATGCATAGAGCCAGCAGGAATGCTTGTTTTGCTCAAGTGGATGTTAATGTTGCTAAGGATTTGAAGAGAAGTATGTGGGTAGGGTTTGGTGAGAATGATGGGAATTAGATTGGTATTAGTTATAAGAATGTTCTTGGTTATTGTTCATATTGTTATCACTTGGGCCACACTGTTAAAGATTGTAGAAAAATTGATAACAAGAAAGAAAAGGAAGAACATATTAAAAATGATAAGGAAGATTTATTAAAGAAAGATATTATAGCTCAAAATGAGGTGAATACATCACAAGATCCACATCCTATTCAGATCACTAAGGTGTACAGAAGGAAGCTAAAGTCTATAATTACAAAAGAAACAGAGTCTGTAAAAGATTCTTCGGATATTGCTCCCATTGTTGTTGAAGATTGCTACTCCTCCAAGAATGATCAGGAGATTATTGGTGCTCTCCAAAAACTTGATGTTGAGTTCCATACTAGTTATGACAAACAGGAGGCTAACACTTCTCCAAATATGAGAAATACTGGTAGCTGTGTTGTCTCTCCAAGTTCTAATTTATTGTGTGATTCCCCAAGCTCCCCTCGTCAAGGCTTCAATCAACTTATCAATCAGAAGATCAAGTCTGCCAACAAGAAAAAGATTAGTAAAAATTTATCCATTAACTCTCTAAAGAAAAGGGAGAGCAAAAAGTTCAAGTCATTATCTGATAATGATAAAGATATGTAGTTGGAATGCTCGTGGCATAAATAATGCTTCTACCTTATCCAGGCTTAATTTTATGATTCAAAGTGAAAAGATCAAGATTTTTACCATTCAAGAGACTATGGAAAATGTTGATAAGATGGAGAAGATTTCTAAAAGAATTGGGTTGGTTAAATTTGCTTCTAATTGTTCTAGCAAAGTGTGGGTGTTTTGGTCTCCTGATGTCAACCTTTCAATCATGGTTGATCATGACCAATTTTTACATATGGATATTAGTAATAACAACTTCTATTTTACTTTTACTTCTGTTTATGCTAAGAATACCCGTTCTCTTCGTAAAGACCTTTGGAATAATATGATTTCTCTGGCTAATGATAGTAACCCCTGGTTATTTGCTGGTGACCTTAATGCTATTACTAGCTCTGAAGACCAGTTGGGTTATTCTAATTTTGATTTTGGGAGTTCTGAAGACTTTAATGAAGGCATCAGAGTTTGTAACCTGGAAGATACTGGGTTTGTGGGATCTAGATTCACTTGGAGCAACAATCGTTGCTGGAAAAGACTTGACACAACCTTAGTCAACAATTGTATGTCTTCTATTATTCAGAGTATTCAGGTGTTTCACATGGTCAGAACTTGTTCTGACCATGCCCCTTTACTTATATCTTTGTCTAATAATTCTAATTCTGTTCTTCATTATAATAAATGTAATTTTAAATTCTTAAATGCTTGGACTAATGATTCTGGTTTCCTAAGTCTTGTGAAGCAGAATTGGGACATTCCTTGTTGTGGAAGTCACAACAATATTTTCTGGTTCAAATTGAAGAGGATGAAAAAGAGGCTTAGAGATTGGAACAAAAATCAGTTTGGGAACATTTTTAATAAATTTAAGATGGCTACTGATGATGTCAACCTTAATGAGTCTATCCATTTAAGTGAAAACAACATTAATTCTAAGGCTAGACTGGATATTTCTAATAACACTCTTATTAAACCCCTTAAAGATAAGGAGTCCTATTAGAGGCAGAAATGCTTCAACACTTGGTTGAATGGAGGTGATGGCAATACGAAGGTTTACCATAGATATGTCTCTAAGCAGTGCAAGAATCTCATTAGTGGTATTAAGTAGGATGGCAGCTAGATATGCAATCAGGATGACATAGCTAAGTCTGCTGAATCTCATTTTAAAAATATTCTATCTATTGGTTCTTGTGATAACATTACTGATCTTTGGTGAGGTTAATTTTAGTATGAGGGCAAATTTGTAATTTGTTCGAAGTGTTGTGAAGGTTTATATGTGTTTAATGTTTTGAGTAGAGAGTAGAGGGAGAATTAAGCAGCCTGATTGCAGTTAATTTTCATTAACCATATATAATGCAGGTGGTTGGGTATATATACCCTTACATTTGGGCCCTTATGGGCTTTCGGGTCATGTTTAATGGATCCGAGTCATGTTTAAAGACCCATGAGCTCTAAGTAGGAGAGCAAGTAGCTTAGTCAAGAAGTGTTTAGGTTTTTAGTACTTTTGTCATAGTTCGAACAATCCCATTAGCTAAGTGTTCGAAGTGCTCTGTCCGGTCCGGAGGGCTAGGTCCGATCTGTCCCTGTCCGGTGGGTAGTCAGAATTCGGACTCATCAGGAGCCCCTTTTTTAGGTGTTTGTTCAAATACCTTTGTCAAAAACCTGAAAACAGTCAGATGTCAAAGGTGGTTTTAATCCGGACAGGTCTGTTTGTCTTATGGTTTTATCCGGACTGATAAAGCTTCATGAATCCAAACGGTTTTGTGCCAGAGTTCATGGGACACATGTCGCTTTCTGGTTGGTTGCTTCAGCCGTTTTTTCACCTTGAATTTCGAACCCACCTTCTTCAAAAAGTAACTTCTTAATTAAAGATGGTGACATCAGCGCCGTCTTTAATCATTACCAATCTTTTCGAATTCTCCTAGGAATCAAACTCTTTTTTCAGATTTACTATAAATTGAAACACTTTCTATTGTTTCACCATCACTCTCATATTTACTCTGCAACTTCTTCAAAGATTTTTCTCTCCAAAGCAAAAATTTACCCAGATAGTTTATGTTTACAGCGAGGAACGCTTTGATCAAAGGCGGGTGGCTCAACCTTTCTGAACTTGAAAAGGCACAAAAGGTTGAAAGAGAAAGACGTATTGCAGCCAGATTACCCGTTTCGCCTATCGACAAGTCAGTGACTTCAGCCACAGAGTCAGATCAAGGTTCTTCTTCCTCCAAAGGTACTAAGCCGAAAATGTTATTTCAAACTAACCTCTCTCCCATTATCTCTGGTTCCTCGCTTCAGGAATCAGAACCTGTTGTTAAGCGAGGAGTCACAGTTACCAGCTTCAAAAATCCCTCCCCTTTCTTGGCTATGGGGTCAGATACTGAAAACTCCCCCCAAAAGTTAGTCGACCGGAGAAAAGGCCGGCTGGTCAAGGGCCAAGGTTCGAAGAGCACTCCTTCAAAGTCGGGTGCTAAAGACAGCAGCAATGGGTCAGAAGTGCCCATCAGAGCTCCCAAGGACAGAGTGTCTGGTCCGGAGGGTAGCAGCCCAGGTCTTCGAAGAGAGACCTCTGCCTCAGAGCCCCAGTCGGAGGCTAGAAGTCAAGGGAACACTGAAGCCCAGCAGTCCGGAGACCAAGTTGAGCCAGATCTGAATCCTCCCCTTGCCACTGCTACTGAAAATCCTTCAACAATTATGGAGGAAGTAATGGAGGACTCTGTTGAAGAGGCTCCATTTGAGTCTGAGTCCTCCAGTCACACCAGTTGTGCTATAGTTGCCAAAAAAGACAAAGGCAAAGAGAAATTGTGCTTGAGGCATCCGGATCTGCCGGAGAGTCTTGAAGGAAAGGTGGGGCCTTGTTTCCACAAGGTCAGCGTTAAGTACCTCATCTCCTTGCAAAAGATCAACTACGCATTCATCCACACAGCTGAGCTGGGCCGGATGCGTACAAAGTGGGGAATACCGGAGAATGTGAAGATCAGGATCCCCATACACCCAGAGACTCCCATGGACTGCAAATTAAGCGAAATTGTCATGTTCACGGAGCTATTCAATTGGGGGCTCAGAATCCCATTGGACCCAGAAATTGTTAGATACTTCCATCTGATAAAACTCTGTCCGAGCCAGTTGAGCCCCAACGCCTGGTACACCCTCATGTCATGCATCATGGCTTCGAGGCTCTTCGGGATTCATCTGCCAATGGAAGAGTTCGCTGCTGTGGCTAGTCTTTGCAGAAACCACCACATCCCCTTTTACCATTTCAACATGGGGGATAATTTCAAAGCTGTAGATGATCTGTTAGAGGCGGAGAGGAATTGGAGGACCCAGTTCCTATTTGTTAGTGGTTCTTGGGAGAATGGAAAGAAGATCAAGTCCGGAGTGAACCCAAGTCTTCTCAGAAGCAGGTGGAGGAGTGACCGTAAGTTTCCTGCTTTATATTTTTGTCTCTCTCCTCCTTTTTTTTAGGGTTAGTTTAAACTAATGGGTCTTACTTTTGCCTTAGGAGAACTGCCCAAGGAATTCAGTGACTACCTGAAAACCGGGCAGGCTACTTGCACCAAGATCAATGCTTGGGCTACTGAGAGGTGGGGGAACCGGTTCCATGCTACTTTTACCGGAGGCCACTTGGCAAGGTATCACTTGTGGAACACTACAGGTCGGAGAGACTTGACTTGGGAGGAGCTCACCACTCAGCCTCCTCCGAATGTTGTGCTTAAAAGGACCCATGCACCAGATGGGACACTCTACTTGCCAGGCCGGGCCAAAGCCCCAAGCAAGATGAAGGGTAAAAAGAAAGGCAAGAAGGTGGTGGGTGGAGCTAACCCTGCTGAAGCGGAGTAGGATGCTCTAATAAATCCGGAGGGGCCAGTCCACAGCCAAATTGATGCTGCTCTCTTGGAAGTGGTGGAGCAGGAGACTGAAAGGTAAGAAGTGCACCCTCCAAAACCTCCAAGGGCTTCCAAAAGAAATCGTAAACAGGGAGGTGAGAGCAAAGACAGGAAGGCCAAGAAGAAAAAGACCTCTAAGGGTGACGAGCTTTCTCTCCGGGCTCCGGAGCCTCCTTCCCAAGCTGATCCTACTGATCCAACACATGCGGAGGAGATACCGGGTGACTTCCATACCGATGAGGTTGAAGGGGGAGATCTCAATATTGACGGGGTAGACATCACCGGTCTTGGTGGGCTTGGTGAGTACTTCATCAATCTTCCCAGAGACGATTTCGTTGGGCCTTACCTCCCTCCGAGCACCTCAAACACAGTCACTTTCAATGGTAAGACCTTTATCGTTTCAAGTGAAAGGGACGTCATAGCCCACTCTTTATTAAGCAATGTTCAGCCTGTACTTGCGTTGGAGAAACAAGTTCAAAATCAGACAGACATCATCAAAGATCTAAAGTCTGACAAAGAGAGGCTGTCCGATGATCTTCGCACTGCCACTTCAAACGCTGCCATTCTAAAGGAAGAAAACGAGGTGTTGAAGAGAAACCAAGAGGTAAGCACCAGAAAAGTCACCACATTAGAGGACACCATCACAGAACTCCGGGAGAAGCTGTCCGGACTGGAGAAAGATCTTGCCACCTCAAAGGGGGAATCCAAGGCCAAAGACCAAATCATCACCAATTTAACCAATGACAAAATTGCTCTTGAGAATACAGTGTCCAAAGCTGCCGAGGAGAAAGCTAGTTTGCTAAGGGAGCAGGAGGCCAAGATCCAAGCCAAGATCGATGCCTATGCCAACAACGTGATTGATACTCAGGAGCAAATTTATGCCAAGGTAAGATCAGACATGGTCTTACTCTTCCATGAGAAATTTCCGAAGAGGAACCTAGGGGATCTATGGCTTCATATAGAGGTTGAAGACCTCCCATATCACACGATGGCTGAAGGCGACCAGATTGACTTCTCTAGCGCATCTTCATCCGATGCTGAAGAAAACATTGGGGAGAGCCCAGATGATCCCAAGGGGAAGAAGAAGATAGATGAAGCTGAGCCATCTTCAAAGGCTCAGGCTTAATTCACGAATTACTTTTTTTTTAATGTTATCTAAACTAAAGTCCTTGGAAGGCCAAGGCACTTTTTTTTGTTCATGTGTCCGGTATTTGACCGGATAGATCCTTCACTCTGGTTTGAAAGTCCTTGGAAGGCCAAGGTACTTAAGTTGTTTTGTTTTAACGAATATCCTTGTTTTTCCCAATTCTCATATTTTTTCACAGTCTGTTCTAATTTTGATGGCTAGAGTTTAAATAGCCCTTAGTTATTTCATAGTGAGAGTGTTTAAATTCTCCGATGACGAATGTTTAAGTGGTTATCATTCTTTTATTTCAATCTGGATGGTGTGACAAAGGACAAAACTAAAACACTTCAGAATTTTTTTAAGAAGGCATCAAATTTTATTCAAAAGCCCGGACACCTCATTAAAACCTCCCCGTGCTACCAGGGAGGAAATAGTATGCCCCCAAATATTTACATGGATGTTTAAACAAGTAAATATTTACACAAATGCTACTCCAAGTACATCCGGAGATGTTCGATATTCTAAGGGTGAGTCAAAACTCTTCCATCCTTGTCTTCTAGCCAATATGTTCCAGGTTTAAGCCTTTCAACAACCATATAAGGTCCTTCCCAAGTCGGAGCCAATTTGCCGAACAGTTTTTCTTTAGGGTGTAAGAAGACTTTCCTCAATACCTTGTCCCCCGGTTGGAAATCTCTTCTTTTAACTCTGGAAGCAAATCTGCTCCTCATCAAACCCTGATAGTGTGCAACTCTAAGGTGAGCTTTAACTCGTCTTTCTTCTACCAAATCGAGCTGACCTCTGATTGCCACCTCGTTAGCGCATTCGGAGAAGTTGTGAACATGAAACGATGGGAGAGTTGCTTCTATGGGAGCTACTGCATCCATCCCATAGACCAAAGCAAAGGGTGACTCTTGTGTTGCAGCCCCAGGTGTTGTTCGGTAGGCCCATAAGACCTCTTGTAAATAACTAGGACACTTCCCAGCAGCCCCTTCCAAATTCTTCTTCAAACCGGACAGTATAGTTCTGTTAGCCACTTCAACTTGCCCATTTGCTTGTGGGTGGAAAGGCGAAGAGAAACAATGTTGTATACCCCTTGAGGCACAGAAGCTCTCCATTTCCTTATTGTCGAACTGTGGCCCATTGTCTGTTGTTATCTTTCGTGGGACACCAAATCTACAACAGATGTTGGATATAATGAATTTTATGACAGCTTTTGACGTTGTTCCTGCTAGAGGGGCTGCTTCAATCCACTTCGAAAAGTAATCTATAGCAACAATTATAGTTCTGCGGCCTCCGAACGCCATAGGGAGTGGGCCCACTAAATCCAACCCCCGTCGAGCAAAAAGAATAGGCTCAGAAATTGACTCTAAACGAATGTCTGGGACATGAATTTCATTGCTGTACCTCTGGCATGGGTCACACCTTCTTACCAATTCCTTAGCATCTTTCATGATAGATGGCCAATAGTAACCGACCAGTAAAACTCTCCTTGTTAAAGCCCTGAATCCACAATGAGCTGATTCCTCACCATCATGCAATTCAGAGAGGACTACTTGAGACTCATCACCCCCCAAACAACGCAGAAGAGGTTTACTGTAAGACTTTTTATACAAAACGTCTCTCAATATGATAAAACCACGAGATTTGTGTTTCAATGTTCTTGCCAATGATTTATCCGGAGGCACGATACAATCGGAGAGGTATTGCAGGAGAGGAAACCTCCAGTCCTTAGGTTGTTTCATTTGTACTTCAAAAATTTCCTCTTCTTTACCCATATTAAGTTGAATGGAGGGGCTTTCCAGCACATGGATCCATGGGTATGACTTCGTGTACGCTATAGTTGCCAATGAGTCTGCTAACTGATTTTCTGTCCGGGGTATATGTTCATAAGTAACACTTTTAAACCCGAGTGCTTCATTTTTAAGAAGGAGTAAATATTTCACAAGATGCTCCTTTTTAGCCTCAGATTGACCTTGGGCATGGTGGATAAGAAGCTGGGAGTCACTTAGTAGCCTGACCCTCTTAGCCTCACAAATGTAGGCTAACTTTAATCCAGCTATAGCTGCTTCGTACTCGGACTCATTATTGGATGCCCTGAAAGCAAAACATATAGCTTGGTACATTTTGTCACCATATGGAGAAGTCAAACACACCCCGGCACCACATCCCATAGTGCTAGATCCACTATCTGTTCGGACGACCCATACCTTTTTATCTTTTATGTCAGTAGCCTGCTCCGAATCTCTGTTGGAGTGAAATTCAACAAAAAAATCAGACACAACTTGGGCCTTAACTGCTGTTCGAGGAGCAAAATCTATGTCGAAATCTCCCAGCTCTACTGACCATTTAGTCATCCTGCTTGAAATGTCTGCATTTTAGAGGACGTTCATTAAGGGAAAAGAAGTCCGGATGATGATAGGATGAGCCTGGAAATAAGGCCTCATTTTTCTTGCAGCTATCACCAGGGCTAATGCTAATTTCTCGAGTTTCAAGTAACGCCTTTCTGCATCTATCAAACTTTTGCTAATGTAGTACATCGGATGGGGATAACTATCCACTTCTCTTACCAACACAACACTAATGGCACAACTTGAAACTGCCAAATATACGAAGAGTGTCTCGCCGTCAACTGGTTTAAACAAAGTTTTGGGGAAGGACATGTGCTTCTTGATCTCATTAAAAGCCTCATCGCACTGTGAGGTCTAATCGAATCCCTTTGCACCCTTCAAGGTTTGAAAGAACGAGGCGCACCTGTCCGAAGACCTTGAGATAAATCTGTTTAAAGCAACTAATCTCCCCGTTAGTCGCTGTACTTCTTTAACATTTCGAGGAGGCTCCATCTGGAATAGAGCATTAAGCTGGTCCGGATCAGGCTGTATCCCATGCTCACTTATAATATAGCCTAGAAACTTCCCGGACTGCACTCCGAACACACATTTTTCTGGGTTTAACTTTAAATTCACTTTTACCAAGTTGGCAAAAGTTTCTTTGAGGTCTGCCAAATGCAATTGCTCATCCACACTCTTCACCATCATGTCATCGATGTATACTTCCATATTCCTTCCAATCTGATCAGCAAAAGCTTTGTTGACCAATCTCTGATAAGTAGCCCCAGCATTTTTCAACCCAAATGGCATTACCTTGTAGCAATGAATACCCCTGTCAGTGACAAATGTAGTATGCTCTTGATCCTTTGGATCTACCTGGATATGATTGTATCCGGAGAAGGCATCCATAAAGGATAGCAGCTTGTTCCCAGAGGTGGAGTCTACTAACTGATCAATCCGGGGGACTGGATACAAATCTTTTGGGCAAGCTCTATTGAGATTTGTGAAGTCAATGCACATGCGCCACTTGCCATTTTTCTTTTTCACCAGAACCGGATTGGCAGTCCACAAAGGATATTGAGACTCCTTGATATGCCCCATATTTGTGAGCCTGTCAACTTCTTGCACAATGACATCAGCCTTTTCCTTAGAAAAAGCTCTTCTCTTTTGAACCACTGGTGCTATGTCTTTCCAGACGGATAGATGATGTGATATTACTGCTGCTGGAACCCCAATAACATCAGCATTGCACCAAGCAAAAACGTGCTGATGATTCTTCAAAAACTTTAACATTTCATTTTTCAAAACGGGTGACATCTTAGACCCTATCTTGACACTTTTTCCTTCTTCTAAACAATGTGTCTCTACCTCTTCGACCGATATCAACACTCCAGGGGTCTCTCTGGGGTCATCAATTTCACCCTCACCCCTAGAAAGCCCCTCAAACTGCTATTGCTCGTTGATACGAACTGCCCCCAGTGTCCTGGGAGCCAGAGCTGTAGCATAACATTCTCTTGCAACCTTTTGACTGCTCCGAACGACTCCCACCTGTCCTTGAACAGCATATTTCAAGCACTGGTGGACTGTTGAAGCGACTGCATGCATCCTAGAGAGCCAAGACCTCCCTAGAATAGCATTATAGCAAGTGGGATAATCCACTACGATAAAAAGTATCCTGACCATTTTCCTGAAAGGGCCCTTGCCCAATAGAACTTCTTCTTCGAACTCTCCGATCACATCTGCTGAGGTGCCGGTAAAGCCCACAATTGACCTGTCCGAACTCTGAATTACAGCTGGATTTTTCATTCTCTTGTATGTGGTTAAGAAAAGGATATTGGCTGAGCTTCCAGTATCCACCAGAATTCGTCTTATGTCATTGCCTCCAATAGATGCTCCTATGACAACATCATCTTCATGGGGGCCAGCTATATCTCTTAAATCATCTTCATCGAAAACAATGAAGGGGAATGGATTTTTTGATTGAAAGGAAGTCATGCCTCCTTCTAGCTAGGTGGCTAAAGTGTGTACATGCCTCTTCCTTGAAGAAGTAGTAGGAGCTGTCATAGTATCCCCTCCGAAAATTATAAGTGACTCAAAAAACTTAATGAGCCCGGAGACCGTCCTAGAACATTCCTCAATTGCACCTACTTTGTTTCGAGTTGGATCAGGATCTAAGTACTCAGATTCCACATCAAACCTCTCAATTATAACCATGGCTCCCTCCGGAGCAGCATTACTTGGACCAACCCGGTGAGTATTGTCAGGCCTGTTACCTCATCTTCTTTTGACATAAGCCCCCAGTTTTCCCCTTTCGATCAAGTTCTGAACCTCATGCTTCAAAGCTATACAATCATCAGTGGTATGGCCAGTGTCATTGTGATATTGGCAAAAAGAGTTATTGCGATGCTCCCTAGGAGATTGCAGTGTGGCTGGTCTTCTATAGTTCACCTCTTCCTTTGTTTTATCATAAATAGTGGTCACACTTTCTTTCAATTCTGCGAACCACTCCGGTTGAACCCAATGCCCTCTCTTGTTTCTGGATTGCTGACTCTGAGCAGGAACAGCTGGCTGAGACTAAGCTTTAGCCCTACCATGCCCCTGTCCGGTTTCCCTTGCCTTGTTCCCGGACTGATTTTGATTGGGATTTGGTGCCACCGGGGCAGACCTCACTTGCCTGTGCATCCTTGTTTTCTTTGTTTTGTCTACGTTAATCTGTTTTCCAATCTGATTCAGCAACCCTCCTCAGGTCATGGCCTTCTTTGTGGTCACTAAATCAGCCAAATTGCCAGGGTTCAAGCCATGTCTTAAGGATGCTATTGCCACTTGCTCGAAGCAATCAGCCAACCCATTCTTGGTGTTCACAAAACGACTTATATATTATTTTAAGGACTCGTTTGGTTCCTGAGCGCAATGGATTATTGTGTCTCCATTGCCCTTTAGCTCTTTACTCCCAACGAACTGCCTTCGAAAGGCCACCAAAAAAATATCAAAATTCTTGATACAACCTTGTGGTAGACTGTTATACCATTTCAGAGCACTCCCCGTAAATGATTGGGAGAATGCTCTACAAAGTAGCTTATCATCGTCATCAAAGTTCATCATAAAGTTCTTGAATTGCTCTAAATGGTTGTCCGGATCAGTACTGCCATCGTACTTTTCCATTTTGGTGCTATCAAACGTCTTGGGGAGGTTTCCAGACAGAATTTTAGAATACAATGGAGATTGCCTCCAATTTCGACCACGACTGAACACAGTATCTTCATTGGGAGTCGCAAAGATACATGGTTCATCATGGAAAGCAAAAGGATCCATCAGCAACCGGTCTACATGCCTCCGACTGTGAGATGACCCTTTTCCAATATTCCTCTTCAACCTTCCATGTCTATCCTTTTTTCTCGAATATTTTTCGATTTTTTTTGCTTCTTTTTAGTTCGACCCTCATCACTGCTAGAGGACAAGGATTCTTCAACTCCCTCATCATCCGAAGAGCTGTTAGAAGATTCTGAACTTGAGTCAGAACTCTCCACTGGCTTAGACCGGTGAGACCTTTTAGAGTTGGCATGAGTCTTTTTGGTACTCACATGAGTCTTTGAAGGCTCATGCTCTCTAGGGTTATCGGTGTGATGAGCAACTGATGCTTTTGGCTTTTCTTTCATGCCCATCTTAGCCTTTTCTGCCCTCAGAGCTTCTATTTCACCCTTTAACCTATCACGCTCTTCGATAGTGTAATCATCGTTTTCACCCACCACTTCGAGCAAAGCTGGTGGTAGTTCCGGGACATCCGGATTCATTCGGAGTGACTTTTCTTGCTGGTTTCGAATGCTTGGTTCAGGCACCTTCTTCACCCACTGTGGTCGCCAATTTGGTGAGGTTAATTTTAGTATGAGGGCAAATTTGTAATTTGTTCGGAGTGTTGTGAAGGTTTATAGGTGTTTAATGTTTTAAGTAGAGAGTAGAGGGAGAATTAAGCAGCCTGGTTGCAGTTAATTTTCATTACCCATATCTAATGCAGGTGGTTGGGTATTTAGACCTTTACATTTGGGCCCTTCTGGGCTTTCGGGTCATGTTTAATGGACCCGGGTCATGTTTAATGACCCATGAGCTCTAAGTAGGAGAGCAAGTAGCTTAGTCAAGAAGTGTTTAGGTTTTTTAGTACTTTTGTCATAGTTCGAACAGTCCCATTAGCTAAGTGTTCTAAGTGCTCTGTCCGGTCCGGAGGGCTAGGTCCGATCTGTCCCTGTCCGGAGGGCTAGGTCAGAATTCAGACTCATCAATCTTTATATGCAGGATGATATCTACTCTAATATCCCTAAGATTATCAATGATTCTGATAACCTTTTCATGCTTAGACCTACTTACTTTGAATAAATTTGGACTACGATCAACAATATGAAGAAACACAGTGCTGCTGGCACTGATGGGTTCAATACTTACATCTTAAAATCTTGTTGGGATATAATTAAAATTGATATGTGTAACTCTCTCAATGCTTATCTTAAGGGTTGTAGTGTTCCTAAAGGGGTTTTTTCCACATGGATTTTCTTAATTTCTAAGGGCTCTAATCCTATTAACTAGGATAACTACAGACCCATAAGTCTTTGTACTATTTTTAACAGGGTCATCTCTAGTCTTATTAACTGTAGGCTTGCTGTTTTACTTCCTAAAATAGTTTCTAAAAACCAGTGTGCCTTTGTTAAGGATAGGCTCATACATGAGAATATTCTTATCACTAAGGAGATGCTTCATAATATTAATAAAATGCCTAGCAAGGGTAATATTATTATGCAATTGGATATGACAAAAACATTTGACAAGATGTCTCATGCTTTTGTCCTTAAGGTTTTAGACTGTTTTGGCTTTTCAAAAGATTTTGTTTCCATCATTAATACTCTTATTTCCAATGTAATGTTATCTGTTATAATTAATGGCTTAAGTGTGGGCTATTTCCCCCCAAAAAAGGTCTGAAACAGGGAGATACCATGTCTCATAGTTTTTTTATTATAGCACAAGATGTGCTTATTAGAGGGATTCAGAATCTTTTTAATGCAAATGACAGTATGAAATATTACACAAAATCTAATTATCTCTTACCTAGTTTAGCCTTTGCAGACGATATCATCATCTTTACAAATAGTTTGCCCTCCACCATCATGAAGCTCAGTGACCTGCTTGACAAATATCAAACAATCAGTGTTCAAGTAGTTAATAAAAACAAAACTAAGGTGATTACATCTACTAAGTTTAGTCAAGGTGGTGCTTCAAGACTTAAGGTGGCAACTGGCTTCAACATTGAATCAGCCCCTTTCATCTACTTGGGTATAACTATTGCTGCCAATAACAAAGGGAAGAATTACTTACCCCTTATTGAAAAACTTCATAATAAGATTCAGGAATGGGACATGAAAAATCTGTCCTTTGGGGGCAGATTGTCCCTCATTTCTAATGTGCTACATCCAATTGTGTACTTTTGGATGCAGAATAGTGATATTCCTAATTCAATTCTGAACAAGATTGATCTTTGCTTTAACAGATTCTTATGGAGGTCCAAGTATAATGAGAAGTCCATACATTGGACCTCTTGGAATATGCTTTGTAAGCCCTATGATGAGGGTGAGCTTAATATTAAAAGGCTAGTTGATATTCAGCTGACTTTTAGCTATAAGCTTTGGTTTCTTTTTCGAAAAAACAATTCTATTTGGTCTGACTTAATGCATAAAACTTATTGTTCTAATACCCACCCCTCTAAAGCTAGTTGTAAGGTCACTGATTCAATTGTTTGGAAGAGGCTTTATTCTGTTAAGAATATGGCTGAGCAGCATATTAGTTGGGTTCTTGGGAAGGGCATTGTTGATTTCTGGCTAGATGCTTGGCATGATATGCCGCCTATCTTAGCTAGTCAGGGTGATAGAGACTGATTCTTGCCTGCTACTGTTAAGTCTTTTTGGAAAGGGACTTGTTGGGACATTCAATCTCTCTTGACTATTCTCAATCAGGACCAAGTAAATCACATTAGTACTTTAAAGCTTAATCGTGATCAAGATGATCAGATTGTTTGGAAGTTATCTAAAGATAGAAATTTTAATACTATGGATACTTGGAATATTATTAGAAAAGCTACCAGTAAATCAAGTTTTTCTAAAAAGATTTGGAGCCATTTTATTCTAAATTTTTTTTTCTTTTTTGTGTTGGAAAATCATTAATTTTTTTATCCCAATCGATAGTATCCTTTCCAAGAGACATTTTGTAATTGTTTCTAAGTGTCAATTCTGCTGCAGTAGTAAAGAGAAGAATCATCTCTTCATCTACTGCGACTACTATTGGGCTTTATGGAATTATTTTGGGTGGCTGTTTAAGGTTCCTATCTATAGACACATGACGTTTAATCATCTTCTTCATACTTGGTTCTTTTTTACAAACTGCAAATTTCACATCACTCATTTAGTCCCGCAAGTTGTATGTTGGACCATCTGGTTCAATAGAAATAGATCTAAATTCAACAACACTCATGATGATTTCAAGAGTGCTGTTGATATAATCTGTAGAATTATCTTGGCTATTGACTTTGGGGATAATCTACATTCTAAGCACTGGTCTCTGGTTTATAACGCATGTTCTGCGTTGGGCTGTAAATCTATAAACAAGAGAAAGAAGTGAGTGTCGTACCTGAAATGGCTAGCTCCTCCTCCTGGTAGATTGAAGATCAACGTCGATGGCGCTTGTCACTCCTCAGGTGAATCCAGTGGAGGCCTTATTGTCAGAAATGATAGGGGTGATATCGTGTTGGGTAAAGGGTTTGTTTTTGGAAAAATGAATCCATTTCAGGCTGAATTCAAGGCTTTCATCGAAGGGCTTCTCACTTGCAAGCGTTATGGTTGGGATAATGTCGATCTAGAGTCAGACTGTCTGGCTCTAATCAACATGCTTGCAAGTGGTCTCTCTGTCCCTTCTCTTGAGCCATTGCACATTGTTTGTAGAAGCTTAATCAGACCAAGAATGACTCTCCGTCACGTATCCAGAACTCAGAATCAAGCTGCGGACTGGATCGCGAAGAGAGCCATTATTGATCGTCAAAACTTTACTTTTGAGGGTTTAAATGCTCCTTCTCAGCTTTTAGCCATTACAACCCTAGAAATTTTGGGGTTGGGCTATATCGATTTCGGGTAGAGTTTTGGGTTGGATTGGTAATTGGGTAGAGCTATGGCGATTCTAGTCCTCTGGTGCACTGCACCCGTTTCCTCATCAGAAGAAGCTTGGTGAGCGTCGACCAAGGAGAAACAGAACCTGGTGAAGAGAACTCGCCTTCTGCTCTCTGGTGCACTGCACCCAGTTCCATCCTCTCTCAAAGAGATGAGTACTTTGGGTGAGCGTCGACCACGAAGACGCAGAAGAGAGCTTTGCTTGGAGTTGCAGAATGGGTTGAAGGTTGCAGTTGAGAGATTTGGGTGAAGTTTCTGTTGGTGTCGATGGTTGAAGGTTGAAGACGACATTGTGTCGAATTAGGG
Organism: Limnanthes douglasii subsp. nivea; assembly: GCA_036936605.1. NCBI lineage: Eukaryota > Viridiplantae > Streptophyta > Magnoliopsida > Brassicales > Limnanthaceae > Limnanthes > Limnanthes douglasii. The sequence goes on from JAUPFV010000125.1 coordinate 148,422, forward strand.
TTTCTATTGGTGAATTGGGGATTCTTTTTTTAGGTCAAATTATTTTTGACCCCTTTTTTAGAGCTTTTTCTCAATTTGATCCTTGTATTCTGTAAAACTATCAAGTTAGTAATATATTGATTCTTTTGCTTAAAAAAAAAAGCTTCAAAAACTTTCTACCACCGGTGTAATCGGTTTGGGTTTGGCATTTTTTTGTAGGAGCTCTTGTTTTATTGGATCTATGTCGATACGTTTTGCGCTCGGGTTTTGGGTTATGATTAAATTACGATCGCATCCCGTTCATTTATTTGAAAGGTAAGTTTTAAAAGTAAATCGTGAATTGTTAAAAGTTAGGATAAATATGACTGTTTGGGTGGCGGGTCAGGTGTACGACACGTACTATTGGATAGATACCTTGAAAGTCAAATTACTAGGATTTGAAAACATTTAGTTGTATCTTGAATATCGCGTAGGACCGTCAATGGTTTTTCGGAGACCGTGACCGAACTGATAAGAACCGGACCGAATTTTAAGGTTTGGTTCGCGGTTTCATTCTAAAAACTGAAAATCAGTAAGGAATTGAAACAAAAAATCGGTTAGAAATCGAACCGATAAAATCGATAGAACCGATACGGAATCGAACCGATAGAACCGATAAACCGGTAGAACCGATAGGAAATCGGACCAATAAGACTGTTAGAACCGATTATTTATTATTATTATTTATTTATTTATAAATTATAGTACCAAAATTAATAATTAACCAATTTTTTTACCAAAATCAAAAAATTAACTTATAAACTTTAGTTTTTATATCATTTATTTTAAAAGTAAAAATAAGAATCAAATTTTAATAGAATTAATTTTTTAGGTGGACCGAACCGGACCGATAACGAACCGAATCGAAACGGACCGAAACGGGACCGGATCGAACCGGAACCGAACCGGACAAGACCGAACCGAACCAAACCGAAAGCTTAGCGGTTCGGTCCGGTTCCAAAAATTAGAACCGAAAGCTTAGCGGTCCAGTCCGGTCCGAACCGATAAGCTTAGCGGTCTGGTCCGGTTTCGTCAAAACCCGGACCGAACCGAACCGATAACAACCCTATTTATGATGGTAGGTCACCCACCAGCGTTTCATTTGTCCGCCCTCTAATCGTTTTAATGCTAATCTCAATCTCTGCTCTGCTCGTCTTTTCTATCCTCAGTAGGCTTTCAAATCATCTTCACCGATAGCAAAATGTCAAGTCAATCATCGTGTCAAAAACTTCCTTCATATAATCGCTACTCAGTCCTCAGTCCTCACTCCTCACCATCATTTCTATCTTTCCTTTTAACTAAATGGCTTCTTCTTCACTTCAGAATTCAAATTTCTCAAGGGAAGACACTGATAGAGTAATCTGTCTGATTCTTGAATTGGTCAAGATGCATCTATGGTTGGCAATGGGTATCGGGACCCTGGTTACTCTTGGTCAAGTTACTGTCTTCATTTGTTATAAGACTAAATTTCGCAAAATGGCCAGGAAATTAAAGAAAAATAGTGACGAAGTGCGAACAAGAGCATAAGAAAAGAGATGTTAGAGAACTCTTAGTAATGAAAGGGATTGAGGAATCCACCAAAGCATTTGCGGAGCAAGAGGCGGCAAATTATGCACTTAAAGCCAGCAAGGATCTCGAGATGGAAGAGTTGCAGACACGTAACACAGCAGCTATGATGTCTGCTCTAACGCAAATGGTTGGTTTAACTTTCCTTGTCTATTAAAAATGATTTGATATCTATGATATTTTGCCTCTGATTTAATATATATTACAGCAGGAGATGATACGTACGAAATTGGATCTCATCTCCAAAAAGTAAAGACTCTCCGATGCAGTTGCATTATTATAATGTTGTAACAAAAAACACTCCCCGATGCGGTTGCGTTATTATATTGTGCAACGAAATTTTTTTACGTTATTTTCATTGTTGTAATTTAAGTTTCTTGCTTGGATTTGGTAGTAATTTTTAGTTTTTTAATTAATCTCTGCAACTTCTGTGTGTGGATCTAGTTCTAATTTATGGTTTCTTAATTTTGGATTACTTCTGCCTAGTTTTGCAGGCAAGCTTGTGGTTTCTCTTTTCTTTCCTCTTCATTTTGCAGGAACAGGGTCGAAGAGCTAGGGAGTTAGTGACTGGAGGTTACTGAATATTGCTTATGAATGAATCAAATGGAATGCTAATGGAGACTTGAAGGATGAAGAGAAGTTAGTGACCGAAGGTTACTGAATATTGCTTATGAATGAATCAAATGGAATTCTGATGGAGACGTGAAAGATGAAGAAAATTGAACCGAAACCAGAGCTGGAACATGTTTCATATATCTATTTTTTTGTTTTAACGAGTCTGTTTCATATATTTTTCTTAACATGACATTTACAAAAAATTTAATAAGTTATATACTAATTCATATATACGTTAATAATTATCAATTTTCCTCAACTACGTCAACTTTTGGCTTATTTCATTCAAAAATTAGTAACCAATACTTATTTACATTTGTATTAAAATGCATAAGAAAAACAAGTTCATTTACAGTAAGTGTTGAGACACAACGGTATTTAAACTTTTGCTTTTAAATTTGAGTTATAGCTTGTAAAAAACTTCATACGTGTTAAATGATTTGATAAGGAAAAATTCATACCCCTAGTTATTAATATATTGTTCATTAAAATTTGATTTTATTATATTCATTTATAATGATAATAAAAAATTTAATATCATATTAATTTTTATTTTAAGTCACTATAAATTTATATTTTAAAAATATTATTTTATTTTTATATCATATGATTATTTTGTTATAGATGATTTTTATTATAAAATCAACATGTTTTTATAAATTTCATCTTTAAAATTTATTTATTTATTTTTGAATTTATAACAATTTTCATATTATTGTTTTGCCACACAAATCAAACAAAAATATACATTACTCTATTATTCATGGGTTAGATTATCCAAATTCAAATACTTAGAAAAAAAATCAAGTCTTTAAGGGTGATTGGTGGGTTGCAGATTTAAGTGAAGTCTCTAAAGGTGATGGGCCACTACACTACAACCAGGCTTCGATAGGGGAGACTTCGAATTTTCCCTGCAGGCCTAGCCTGCAACTAGACCCTAAACATTTTTCAATTTTTTCAATTTGGTGATTTATGTTTGAATTTTATCAGTTTAGTGACTATCTTTTTAATCGGTATCGGTGCAGTTCCTAGAAGGTTAAATCCGGAAGCTCCATGGCTAAAAATCAACAACAAAGCAACACTTAGAATACTGAAGTCTCTAATCTTTGAAGAAAAAATCAAGATGGTTGTAATAAAAAAAGATTTGAATGATAAATGTAAGTTTCGAATTAAAGGGTAAAAGGAAGGACTTATGTGCAAATAACCCGATTATGTAACCACTTTTACCACTAAGTCACCTAGCCTATATATTGATAAGTCTGAAGGTTTTTATATTCAGATAGTCACACTAAACAATGTTCGTATGGTGAATCCTGTCTAAGAAATGTTCGTATGGTGAATCCTGTCTAAGAAATGTTCGTATGCGGGTGATTCTAGAGTGAGAAACGAATATTTAGAGGGATAAGTAGACAAAATGAATAAATGTTTCAATCATTAACTAATCATTCGCCCCTTTCCCAAAAAGGATGGGTCCTTTATATAGTACATGGACTAGAGGATGATGACAGTTTTTTGCTTTTCCCTAGCTGCCCTCGAATGGTCAGCCCCTCCTTGGATCCTGGCTCCTCTTCAGACTAAAAGATTGTACTCGGACCACGCTCCGCGTCGCTTTGACTTCATCGGTTATGGTCAAAATTTCCTCCTCTATACTTACCCCAATAGTCACTCCTCATGGAACTCCTCAGACCACTCCTGAAAGTAGCCCCCGAAAACCCCCTTCCACAAGTGGCATTCAACCGGAGAAATTACTGACTGCTATCCCTGAACTATTAGAGAAGAGACTAATAGATGAACCAGATGAAAATGAAGACACCGATGAAGTGACGATAATAGATGCTCAGCCCATTCAAAATGTTCCTGTTCCTGAAGTTCCCGTCGGATTAAACCAATTGCCTACGGAAACGGCTGCTACTTCGACTCCCAACAAAGCAAAAAAGAGAAAAAGAAAAGAAAAGGGCAAAATCCCCTCAGAATTGGAAGATATGCTTGGAGAAAACCTTAGTGAGATTAAGCCTAAGAATTTGCTGGCCCTCTAAAAAGTAAAGTACAGGTATGTTCATCCCTCCGAGGAAGTTAAAATCCGAGACCGATGGGGAATTCCTAGTAACGTGAAGATCCGCTTTCCTACAGTTGGGAAAACTCCTTTGTCCGTTCGGAATCATGAGTTGATTCTGTACACGGATCTGATGAATTGGGGTCTACGTCTACCGCTAGATCCAGCACTTGTCGAAGATTTTCACCTTATCCAACTGTGTCCCTCACAAGCCGACATCTGTGGACGGGATAGATCAAGGTGCGCCTAGGAGTAGTATCTCGAGGATTCCTGTCTCTGCATTCAGAGCCAGAAATTTAGAGGGAAGCTGAAAACTTGCCGCACGACGGCCAAACTCATAGCATAAGGTCCAAAGCCAACCCATTAAAAACCAGCAGACTGAAAACACATTCATCTTAATCCAGGATTCATTGTTTCATACCCAAAATATATTTTGTTCCACCCATTGACATAAACCATCCATCCTTCTACTTATTCAGTTATCCAACAATCCAACTATCTACTTACATAACGTCTTTGCTTCGAACGACTTTTCTACTTCTTGTATTCCAAAGTCTATAACCAAACTCATCATGTCCGTAACCAAGAAATATGCATTCTTTGGTTTTCTCATCCAATTTGGATCTTTCATCTCGAGGGACATGTACGAGCTCTTTACAACCAAACACCTTCAAGTGTTTAGTAGCTTATATATATTTTCCGGTCTATATTTTTCGGGAATTGCACTATCTAAAGAAACTGAAGGAAATAAGTTGATAAGATCTACCACATTCATCAATGCTTCACCCCATAAGAACTTGAAAAATCTTGAATGGGAGAGCACGCGCACGATCTTGTTACAAATAGTTTGATTCATTCTTTTTGCAACAACATTATGCTGCAGGGTCTTAAGTATTGATCGTTTTAGCCTGATACCATAAACTCTAGAATATTCTTCAAATGGTCCAATGTATTCACCACCATTATCGGAGCGGATAAAATTCAAAAGTTTTCCAGTTTTCATTTTAACATTGACATGAAACTGCTTGAATACTTCTAACACCTCATCTTTGGTCTTCAAAATATAAGCCCACGCCAATCTGGAATGATCGTCAAGGAATGCGCCAAATTATAACGATCCGCCAATACTTCTGTTGCCCATAGAACATATATCTGTATGTATTAGATTAAGAGTATTATTCTTTCCGGGTGGTCGTCCTGCTCGAAATGCGACTCTGTGTTGTTTTCCTGCCAAACAATGAGTGCATTATTTTAAAGGAATATTTGGAAGATTCGGTAGAAGATTTTCTTTTGTGAGAATTCTAAATCCTTTCTCACTCATATGACCAAGTCTCGCTTGATCGCATTGGCTTCCACTCCACTTCATTGTTTTGTTTGCATATAATACAAACGATCAATATTTTTACCTCTAGCCATAACCATATTTCCTTTCTTAATCTTCCAAAATCCATTCCCAAAGGTGTTTTCGTATCCCAACTCATCAAGTTGACCAGTAGAGATCAAATTGATACGTATATCTGGAACATTTTGAACATCTTTTAATAACAGCTTGCAACCACTGCTAGTTTCAAGTGTTGCATCACCTCGACCAACAATTTCACATCTTGTTTCATTTCCCATCTTGACAAAATCGAACTTACCACTTGTGTAAGTGCTCAAAAGACTTCTATCGGCCGCTAGATGGAATGATGCTCCAAAATTAATCATCCATGTGTCTTTCCATGAGAGGTTGACACGTCCATCTCAAAAAATTGGGTATGTTTAACCATCGTTGGATATGACATCTGCATTTCCTATATTATATTTATTAGTTTCTTTAGCCTCATTTTCTCTCAGCTTCCAACAATCCTTCTTGAAATGTCCAGGTTTATCACAGTAGTTGCAAGTGAAATCGCCTCTTGACTTTGATCTGCCTCTGAACTTGCTTTTATTTCTCCTGTCTCTTGAGAAATGTTTGACTCTAGTTATTCTTCTCTCAGGGACTAGTGGTTGTCTTTGAGGGTGACTGAAGGAGCTTTGCTCCGCTCTTCTATTGCCTTCTCTGATGATACATTCCCTTACCATGTTTAACGTCACCTTTAATCGTGGTGCTGAATTGCTAAGAGCTACCACAAACGTTTCCCAGCTATTAGCTAGGGCAAGCTCCATGTTCGTCAAATTGTCAAGAATCTCGTCAAATTTTGCCAAGTGGTCACATACACTTTCCCATCATAAAGTTTAAGGTTCACAAGTCTCCTTTTGATGAAAGCTTAATTTTGGGCATTTTTGGGCTCATACATTTCTTCTAAATGCTTCCATAATTTGAAAACATCTATTTCTTTTGCAGTCTCGCGAATCGCCCTTGTTTCAACCCACTGTCGAATCACACTAACAACTTTACGGTTGAGTTTCTTCCAATCTGCTTCACTTGTTGCACCTTGTTTGATTCCTTTTAGTTCAGTAGGATCAAACAAGTCTTTACAGTACAACAAATCTTCAATCATGGTTTTTCAAATGAAATAATTTGTTTCCGTGAGTATGATCATGAAATTGCCACCGATGTTCGTACGTTCCTCCATTTTTGTACGACGAAGAAGGATATGGAACTGCAACCTGGCTCTGATACCAGTTGTTGGGAAAAATAATCTCACGAATGCGGAAATAAGACCAAACAAGAAGAAAGAATCTAACGTGGTTTGGCTAATTTACCTATGTCCATGTGAGAAAAAAGTATCATTATAACTCAAATATTACAAAGGTTGGAGTCTCACACCATACACTCAAGAGTTATACACTCACTTTTCTCACCCAAAATGTTATACTTCAAAGAGAATAGTAATCTCACATATAATCCAAACAAATTCTCTCACATAAAAAGCTTGCAGCTTTCTCTCAAACACTATCCGTATTTCTCTCTAACTCAAAATGTTTCTCTCTAAATTATGTCACCGATAAAGTTACATAAATATTACACTTTTAAATATCTATCTCCGAAGTGTTTCAAATGATGCTCTCCAAAACCAACTCAAGGTTCAATTTATAACATAAGGTTCAATTTATAACATAGCTTGCAAGTTACCTTTCATTAATGAGCAGGCCCTACAACGACTGCTTTTAGACACGGACGCCCGTTCATATCGACAGCTAGCCAAGTTGCCAGTGTCTATCGATTGCATTTCATGGACATCTTACAAAATGACAACAAAATTTGAAAACACCAACGGACGCCCATTTTGTATATACTGACATGCAGGACTAGGTCCCATTTAATAGCAAAACAAGACTGGATCAGTATATTGAATTTTGTCCAATGCCAAAACCGATCCGATTAGCGTTCACCCCGACCAGAACGGGGCAGGACGGGTCAATTCCAGAGCATCACTGTACATACCAGAAAAAAAAAGCGAGCCTAAAGGCGAACTGATCCTCCTGCCCTGTAAACACTACGTCAACACAGCATTCACCGAATTGCACTGCGTTCACTGCACACATCCACCTGCACTGAGATCCTTAAGTCCAAACAAATGCTATATTTTTTGTTACTGAACATAAATTCGTCCAACCTGAATCTGCCCCTCCTATGTCTAAGCTCTATGTGCCCCAACAAAAGGCCACTCCTATCATTCGGTTTAATGAAGTCTGGTCTCATTCACCGTAAGTTGCTGTTTTGCTCCCTGTAAGTCGATGTTCTGCTTCCGTCCGTATTTTATCTTCAATTTCTTCACACACTCTATTTTATTTTCCAATTCAGTAATACTAACCAAAACTTCATCAATTTTTTCATCTGATTTATCGTGTTCTGGCTTCACCAAAATCTCGTTGTCAGCTTCTTCTGTTACTTCTTCTGTTACTTCTTCTTCAACAGAAAATATATATTTTAGCTAATGTTACGTTGTTTGCAAGCTATAGAAGCAAATGAAAGTATATTTTGAATAGTCTAGATTTTGAAGCAGAAGGGTAAAAACTGAATTGAACTTAGAACACAAAGAGTCACATGACACAGGATATCAATCCTGACAGTATGAAACTGCAAAACGAAATCACACTATATCTTACAGTACGTATGCATAAATAGAAATAACCACTTCAAGTAAACGCTTGATCAGCATCTCTCTCTTTGACCTTGACGTGTAAGCCGTCTTTCATACGAATTGTCACAGACAGGACTTGTTCAGGACGTGTATTCTTGTTTGGAATCTCAACAACAAACCTCTCTATTATGGTCGCTGCCAGTGACTTCATCTGGATATAAGCCATCTCTTTACCCAGACACATTCTTGGCCCAGCATGGAAGACTGGAAACCGGTACGGACTCTCGTGACGACAAACTCCATTTTCCAACCATCTTTCTGGTAAGAAAAGTTGGCAATTTTCCCCCCATATACTCTCCATTCTGGCCATTGCATATGTATTGTATGACAAAAACCAGCCTTTTCCAACAAATGTCCCGTCAGGTAATATGTCATCCTGCTTGCAAGTCTTTGTGTCCACAGCAACAGGAGGGTACAGCCTCAGTGCTTCGGATATTGCAGCATGTAAGTAATGCATTTCCCGGAGTTCTTCAAAGGTAAATGCATCGCCAGGTTTTTTTCGGTTCCGGGTACGAATAGTTCTGAGCTCTTCTAGTATGTTTTGTTCGACGTTGGGACTTAAAGACAGCTGCCAAAAGAACCAAGTTAGAGCAGACGGGGTGGTGTCTCGTCCTGCCAGAATGAAGCTAATGACAATATCTCGCAGAAACTGCGGTGAGCTCATATCTGTCCCAATAAACCTAGATAGTAAATCTTTGTCGGTATTTTTCTCCGCAATCAACCTAGACTGTATAATATCATCTGCAAATTTGTGAACCATGGTGATTGATTCTTTCAGCTTCCTTTCTGTTCCAAGGTTGAGTAACTTCTTAATCTTCCAAATGACCGGAGCAACATACATAAATCTATAAGATACTAGTAGGGAAGCATCTCCAAATGCTCTCATGAAGTCAGAACCAGAACCAGCGTCACAGCCAAGGCAAGCAGGGTCGACATTAAAAGCCAATTTGCAAATATTATCAAACGCGAATCTCTCCAGAACATCCTGCAAGTCGAGTGATTGTTCCGTTTGCGAGTGGTTTAAAAGTAAAGGGATTAACCTTGTTGATGTCTCGGCCTCAACATTGTCCATGATAAAATTACGAAGCGACTTGGTATTGAACTCGTAGCTTGCTGTTTTTCTTTGTTTCTTCCATGAATCTCCGTCTGAATTGAAGATACCTGTGACATAAGAGAAGATATATAACATCAGTACTTTTAAAAATATTCATCTTTACCTTTTCAAGCTAGGTTCTTTTTCAACCGCAGATTTACCTACCAAAATAAAATTATAGAAAGATAGATATATATACCTTGGCCAAGAAAGTCATGGAAAAACGACATGAACCGTTCGCCTTTGGGGTAATTATCGAAGTTGGTTTTGAGCATGTGTTCCACGTTTAAAGGGTTTGCGGTGACAACTCCGTGAACGTTTCCCGGACGGTGAACGGTAGCAGTGTTTGTGGGGCAATCGGCCAAGACTTGGGTTGTCCAGTCTAGGAAATTATTTCGGTTGATCAAGAAATCAGGTAAGCTTCCTCACCTGCCTGTGCACCCTGGTTTTCTTTGTTTCATCAACATTTATCTGTTTGCCAACCTGATTCAGCAACCCTCCCCATGTCATGGCCTTCTTCCTGGTCACTGAATCAGCTAGATTGCATGGGTTCAAACCTTGCCTCAGGGATGCTATTGCCACTTGTTCGAAGCAATCAGCCAACCCATTTTTGGTGTTCACAAAATGACTTATATATTCTTTCAAGGACTCATTTGGTTCCTGGGCACAATGGATTATTGTGTCTCCATTGCCCTTCAGCTCTTTACTCCCTACGAACTGCCTTCGAAAGGCTACCCAAAACGTATCGAAATCTTTAATACAACCCTGAGGCAGGATGTTGTACCATTTCAGAGCACTCCCCGTGAATGATTGGGAGAATGCCCTACAAATTAGTTTATCATCGTCGTCAAAGTTCATCATGAAGTTTTTAAATTGCTCCAGATGGTTGTCCGGATCAGTACTGCCATCGTACTTCTCTATTTTTGGTGCTGTCAAACCTCTTGGGGAGGTTTTCCGGACAGAATTTTAGAAGACAATGGAGATTGCCTCCAATTCCTTCCACGACTGAACACAGTATCCTCATTGGGAGTTGCAAAGATACTTGGTTCATCGTGGAAGGCAAAGGGATCCATCAGCATCTTGTCCACATGCCTCCGGCTGTGCGATGACCCTTTTCCAATATTCTTCTTCATTCTTCCATGTCTATCCCTTTTTCTTGAATACTTTTTGATCTTCCTTTGTTTCTTTCTAGTTCGACCCTTATCGCTGCTTGAGAAAAAAGATTTTTCAACTCCTTCATCATCCGAAGAGCTATCAGAAGATTCTGAGCTTGAGTCAGAATCTAAAAATACCATTAGTTTTATATTTTTAAGATGAACAAAACTAATACAACTCATGATATGTTTTGATTTTTTTTTTAAAAATATATATTTTACACACGTCTGAATATATGGTTTTGCATCTAGCAAAAAAAAGAAGATTTCGCATCTAGCAAAACAAATAAGGTTTCGCATCTAGCAAAACAAAAAAGGTTTCGCATCTAGCAAAACAAAAAAGATTTCGCATCTAGCAAAATAAAAAAAATCGCATCTAGCAAAATAAAAAACGTTTCACATCTAGCAAAACAAAGAAGGTTTCACATATTCTTTGTTTATCTTATAAATTTAAAAAGTTAAAAAGTCTGTATCTTTTAAACTGTAACTCGGAAAAAAAATCCGAAAATACTGTTGGTTTTATTTTTTTAAGACGAACAAAACTAGTACCTCTCATGATACGTAATCGACTAGAGATGCCATCCTCAACGTGGGAGGGAATGTGGTGGAGAAAATCGATTTGTTGAGAAAGAAACATTGGTCCTGGCGTTTGTATGCGTGACCTTTTATGATTCTCTATATGTTGTGGCTAGTTACGTTGTTCCTGTAATAAACATAGATGAGTAAGGGTATTTATGGAATTAGCGGGTCTTAAATGACAAATGTTTGACTAAACTGGGTGTTTTTAGAAAAACATGAAAATATGGATCTTAAATGGATAATAATTAGGATTTTGGGTCTTAAATGATACTTAACCATTTTTTAAACATTGCTTAATTTATTAGTAGTTTTTTTAATATAATAATTATTAAAACTTTATCTTGAAATATCATAATAAACTATAATGCGGTAAATATAAAAGTATTTCCAAAATTAGAAAACACAAGATCGAAATGTTAGGGAGTGAGGGAAAGATAAGGAGAGACATTTTTTTTTCAAGTAAATGAATTTAATTTAATTGAAACTCAGTCAAAACATAATGGTCTTAGATACATATGGAATGGAAAGCCCATTCCAACAAGTCAATTCGAATGTGATATCCGCAACTACAACTGAATTTTGGAGCGTGTAATAAACTTTGAAATTTTTGGATCCAATAATTTAGGACTTGAGGTCTCCTCTGTAACTTGAAAGGCTCATCAAATCGTTTTTCGACAGACTTACAATGTATCTCGCAGCCTTCTAACCTTGAGAAATAGACCATGACTTTAGATAAGAGAAAAAATTTAATATTAAAGTTTCAATTCATGAGATCTTTAATCCATTTGAAACTTCAAATTTTTTCTTCAAAATCCACTAGGATTATCATCCTACTTTAAAACTGAGCTAAACCAGCTCAACTAGACTATAATAAAATCTCAGCAGTCGAGTTATTTCTTCGAACTAAGTCAGAGAAAAAAGCAGAGAAGCAAGAACCTTACTGAATATATTTTTATAAACAATCATTTCTTGGATAGTTAGACTATATGTTTTTTTAGAAATTGAATCCCAAGGGCTATGAGATTATAGACTATAGAATGAAGATCATCTTGACTATCTGCGAGCTTATAAGGTCTTAATGTTTTTGAATTTCTTCTTAGTTGTTCGCGAGATTTTTCATGTGCATCAAATCCATAATTGTCAGATTTCAATTATTTCAGCTCTGAAGAAAGAGACCTTTAAAAACTTCTTTGAAAGAATGAGATTCATAGATCCAATAATGTGTAAGAGATAGGTCACATCATTCTTAAACTAGTCTCCGGAGCTGATTATAATATCCATTTACAATGAGCATTCAATTTTGAGATCTTATGCTAAGATTCGGCTTTAAGATATGATCTATTTTCTTTCAATTTACCTGCGAAAAACCTTATAATAACTATAAAGAATCAGTTTTTGCTTGTCAGCTTGTGTACGAGTAATGATTTTAATTGTAGGAGTAAGTAATTGTTAGAATATGAAGCCCAAAAGTAAATTAGATCAAGTTTTATGTAACTAAGACTCATATTTTCCATGAGGGTGATTGCATTTAGCTGATTTGGATCTGAGATTTACTAAAGTTGAGTTTCATTTTATATTTCAGGGTTCACTTGGCTAGTCAATCGGTAGTTTTGTTTTAGTCCCTGAAGATATGAGAGATAACCATAGAGAGAGAAAGACGAGACGCCTATATCATTTAGGAATATTATCTAGAGTCCATGTAGTTTTATTATAACCTATGAGGTTTACCAGGATTTGAGAGTCACTTCCAATGTCTACATTAACAAGATTCATATTTTTACAAATTAAAAGGTCATCAAGGTGAGTTCTGGCCTCAGCTATTATAGGATTTGATTTGACATATAAGTTACCAAAATCATGAACAATGCCCCCTTGATGTCTCTTATATTACCTCTACCACTAGCTTCTCCATTAGGTAAGAAAAAGTCATCCATATTTAGCTTAAACCTATTAGAGATAGGCAGAAACCAGGCTAGAAGAAAGGGTTTATTTTTACAATT
>JAUPFV010000126.1:37500-40000 GCA_036936605.1 Limnanthes douglasii subsp. nivea
GAATAAAAAAAAGTTCACATGATTCGGACATCCGAAGCCAAAGTTATGGACTTGCAAAGATTTGGAGCTACGGTTTTAGGAAAAACCGAAATAACCCGGATTTATAAGGTAAAAAATTACCGAAACTTCACCATCGGTTAGATACCGAAAAATAATGCGGAATGAAAAAATAATTCGGAAAATTCCGACATCCTAAGCCAAAGTTACGGACTTGCAAGTGTGATGGTAAAAAAATCGTGAGTTATAAAATAAAGTCCTATTTTTCGGTGTTGGTTAAAAAATACCGAAACTTTACCATAGCGTTGTTTCTACCACGCGGTAAACTCTACAAAGCACTACGAATTTACTTCGAAAAGAGGGACAAAAAATAATTAAAGAAAAAAAAGCGCCCAGCAAGGTTCGAACCCACTCCGTTGGGATATAAAAAGTCACTACTTCACTAACCGCTACACCAAACCTACATTGACGATATAGCTCGTATCCACTAGTATACAAACATACGGTAAGACTTCCATAAATTGGGGCTTTCCGAAATTGATTCGATATTCGGATAGTGTCGGCCATAAAATATGAAGCTATGCGGTGAAATCGGAATTCAAATCGAAAAATCGAGCCAATATTAGGGTTTCTATTTCCTAAAATCCCTAAATAATTCTAAAAATCTAAAATTAAAATGCAAAACGGCGTTTTTTTGGGTCCACACTTCGGTTAATCACCGTAGGTAATTAACCAGCGCGTAGATCTCGAAAAACTGCATGGAATCCATATATAGAAATCCGCATTCGGACAACCGATAAATCCATACAAGATATTGGAACCGAGCCATTGTTGGCCGGTTTTTTGCTGGCCAGCAATGTGGCGCAAGTGGCCGGCCAATGTGGCGCCATTGGCCAGCATTGTGGCGCCGTTGGCCGGTATTGTTGCACCAGTGACCGGCCAATGTGGCACCAGTGGCCGGCCAGTGTGGCACCACTGTGGCCAGCAATGTGGCGCCAGTGGCCGGCCACTTCGGCCAGCAATGTGGCGCCAGTGGCCAGCAATGTGGCGCCAGTGGCCAGCATTGTGGCGCCAGAGCCAGCATTTGAGGCGCCAGTGGCCAGTGCTGTGGCACCAGTGGCCAGCAATGTGGCGCCAGTGGCCAGCATTGTGGCGCCAGAGCCAGCATTTGAGGCGCCAGTGGCCGGCCAATGTGGTGCAAGTGGCCCGCATTGTGGCGCCAGTGGCAGGCCACACTGGGCTGTGTGGTGCCAGCAGCGCCCCAAATTGGGCCAAAGCACATAAAAAATGTGATATCTTTTTTTCTACTCGTGCAAAACTCAAAATACTTTCCATCATACAATCCTTATAACATGTAGGATTTTTAAGAGTCGAGTTTGTAATTTTTAAACCAAAAGTAAATTTGTTATGATTTTTCTAACGTTTTTCGTTAAAAAAATATATATAAAATACTTATGGTTTGAATTTTTAGTTCAAACTTTGTGAACACTTGTTTTTATCCATTGTTAACATAACTGCAAAGTTTCATAACCAAATTCCTTCGGATTCCCCACTTTTGAAGGTAGGGTGATGGTTCAAACATAAAAGCACTACCTAGTGTTTTAGCTAGAACAGCCTATTAAGCTACTTAGGGGGGGTGAGCCAACTGGTGAAAGTTGGAGTTGCCCCAAAGGTGCTTGTTTTAGCCGGCAAGCACCGAATGTCGCACATACTAGTGCGGCATTGGTAGCCTTTGTAGCCTTTTAAGCACAAATTGTCCGACGTGGGAAGTAAAAGACCAAAATACCCCTCTTACGGCTAAAGGACAATTTGTGCTTAACGAGTGAGGAAGCGGGCGGATTCCTCCCGATGCGAAGGTGGGGATTAGTAGGAACTCGTTTTTGTGGTGGATGTGTTGCGGTTTTGGCCTTCCATAGGAAAAGACCAAAATACCCCTACGACAAAAAGTAAGAGGTAGTCTATGGTTTTGCGTTGCTGCATTCCACAGACCCTCTTATGATTCCTAGTAGTCCTAGTTGGCCCTACTTTTCACCGAAGAGGGTAGGGCAGTCGGTCATACAGAGGGGTTGGAGCTATTGGTTATTACGATTCCAAATCATTTTAATCAGCAGCAATGGTGGGATTTGCCTTTAGACGATGGTTGTTTGCGGGCGTTGGAAGGGGTACGTAGCATAAATTTTTGGGACGGATCGGAGATGCTGTCGCTATAAGTCTCTAAACATCGAATGACGGGACGCGGAGACGTGATTCTGGAGGTGTTTAGAGCCGGTCCTTCGGAGATCTACGGCATGATTTTTGCTACTGCCAACTGAAATTCCCACAAACATACTTGATAACAGGTGTATCCTACTGTTGTGAATGATTCGTGATGCGGGATTGTGAAGTACGCCGTAGTTGCGCCTCGTATGGATGATCGGCTTCTATTCGGTAGGGAAAGGCAAGGGTAGATTATCACGCTACGAATCCTGTTGTTGATTTGCAAACTATCTGCAAATCTTTTGGA
>JAUPFV010000126.1:90000-92500 GCA_036936605.1 Limnanthes douglasii subsp. nivea
CGGTTTTAGGAAAAACCGAAATAACCCGGATTTATAAGGTAAAAAATTACCGAAACTTCACCATCGGTTAGATACCGAAAAATAATGCGGAATGAAAAAATAATTCGGAAAATTCCGACATCCTAAGCCAAAGTTACGGACTTGCAAGTGTGATGGTAAAAAAATCGTGAGTTATAAAATAAAGTCCTATTTTTCGGTGTTGGTTAAAAAATACCGAAACTTTACCATAGCGTTGTTTCTACCACGCGGTAAACTCTACAAAGCACTACGAATTTACTTCGAAAAGAGGGACAAAAAATAATTAAAGAAAAAAAAGCGCCCAGCAAGGTTCGAACCCACTCCGTTGGGATATAAAAAGTCACTACTTCACTAACCGCTACACCAAACCTACATTGACGATATAGCTCGTATCCACTAGTATACAAACATACGGTAAGACTTCCATAAATTGGGGCTTTCCGAAATTGATTCGATATTCGGATAGTGTCGGCCATAAAATATGAAGCTATGCGGTGAAATCGGAATTCAAATCGAAAAATCGAGCCAATATTAGGGTTTCTATTTCCTAAAATCCCTAAATAATTCTAAAAATCTAAAATTAAAATGCAAAACGGCGTTTTTTTGGGTCCACACTTCGGTTAATCACCGTAGGTAATTAACCAGCGCGTAGATCTCGAAAAACTGCATGGAATCCATATATAGAAATCCGCATTCGGACAACCGATAAATCCATACAAGATATTGGAACCGAGCCATTGTTGGCCGGTTTTTTGCTGGCCAGCAATGTGGCGCAAGTGGCCGGCCAATGTGGCGCCATTGGCCAGCATTGTGGCGCCGTTGGCCGGTATTGTTGCACCAGTGACCGGCCAATGTGGCACCAGTGGCCGGCCAGTGTGGCACCACTGTGGCCAGCAATGTGGCGCCAGTGGCCGGCCACTTCGGCCAGCAATGTGGCGCCAGTGGCCAGCAATGTGGCGCCAGTGGCCAGCATTGTGGCGCCAGAGCCAGCATTTGAGGCGCCAGTGGCCAGTGCTGTGGCACCAGTGGCCAGCAATGTGGCGCCAGTGGCCAGCATTGTGGCGCCAGAGCCAGCATTTGAGGCGCCAGTGGCC
This sequence comes from Limnanthes douglasii subsp. nivea, assembly GCA_036936605.1. Lineage (NCBI taxonomy): Eukaryota > Viridiplantae > Streptophyta > Magnoliopsida > Brassicales > Limnanthaceae > Limnanthes > Limnanthes douglasii. Next base: position 91,113 of record JAUPFV010000126.1, read on the forward strand.
GGCCAATGTGGTGCAAGTGGCCCGCATTGTGGCGCCAGTGGCAGGCCACACTGGGCTGTGTGGTGCCAGCAGCGCCCCAAATTGGGCCAAAGCACATAAAAAATGTGATATCTTTTTTTCTACTCGTGCAAAACTCAAAATACTTTCCATCATACAATCCTTATAACATGTAGGATTTTTAAGAGTCGAGTTTGTAATTTTTAAACCAAAAGTAAATTTGTTATGATTTTTCTAACGTTTTTCGTTAAAAAAATATATATAAAATACTTATGGTTTGAATTTTTAGTTCAAACTTTGTGAACACTTGTTTTTATCCATTGTTAACATAACTGCAAAGTTTCATAACCAAATTCCTTCGGATTCCCCACTTTTGAAGGTAGGGTGATGGTTCAAACATAAAAGCACTACCTAGTGTTTTAGCTAGAACAGCCTATTAAGCTACTTAGGGGGGGTGAGCCAACTGGTGAAAGTTGGAGTTGCCCCAAAGGTGCTTGTTTTAGCCGGCAAGCACCGAATGTCGCACATACTAGTGCGGCATTGGTAGCCTTTGTAGCCTTTTAAGCACAAATTGTCCGACGTGGGAAGTAAAAGACCAAAATACCCCTCTTACGGCTAAAGGACAATTTGTGCTTAACGAGTGAGGAAGCGGGCGGATTCCTCCCGATGCGAAGGTGGGGATTAGTAGGAACTCGTTTTTGTGGTGGATGTGTTGCGGTTTTGGCCTTCCATAGGAAAAGACCAAAATACCCCTACGACAAAAAGTAAGAGGTAGTCTATGGTTTTGCGTTGCTGCATTCCACAGACCCTCTTATGATTCCTAGTAGTCCTAGTTGGCCCTACTTTTCACCGAAGAGGGTAGGGCAGTCGGTCATACAGAGGGGTTGGAGCTATTGGTTATTACGATTCCAAATCATTTTAATCAGCAGCAATGGTGGGATTTGCCTTTAGACGATGGTTGTTTGCGGGCGTTGGAAGGGGTACGTAGCATAAATTTTTGGGACGGATCGGAGATGCTGTCGCTATAAGTCTCTAAACATCGAATGACGGGACGCGGAGACGTGATTCTGGAGGTGTTTAGAGCCGGTCCTTCGGAGATCTACGGCATGATTTTTGCTACTGCCAACTGAAATTCCCACAAACATACTTGATAACAGGTGTATCCTACTGTTGTGAATGATTCGTGATGCGGGATTGTGAAGTACGCCGTAGTTGCGCCTCGTATGGATGATCGGCTTCTATTCGGTAGGGAAAGGCAAGGGTAGATTATCACGCTACGAATCCTGTTGTTGATTTGCAAACTATCTGCAAATCTTTTGGATTAGAAGCTGAAAGTCATCATCTTGTCGTTCCTGCAAAACGGGGGAGGGGTCGGAAGAAAAAGTTGTGGC
>JAUPFV010000126.1:142500-145000 GCA_036936605.1 Limnanthes douglasii subsp. nivea
GAAAAATAATGCGGAATGAAAAAATAATTCGGAAAATTCCGACATCCTAAGCCAAAGTTACGGACTTGCAAGTGTGATGGTAAAAAAATCGTGAGTTATAAAATAAAGTCCTATTTTTCGGTGTTGGTTAAAAAATACCGAAACTTTACCATAGCGTTGTTTCTACCACGCGGTAAACTCTACAAAGCACTACGAATTTACTTCGAAAAGAGGGACAAAAAATAATTAAAGAAAAAAAAGCGCCCAGCAAGGTTCGAACCCACTCCGTTGGGATATAAAAAGTCACTACTTCACTAACCGCTACACCAAACCTACATTGACGATATAGCTCGTATCCACTAGTATACAAACATACGGTAAGACTTCCATAAATTGGGGCTTTCCGAAATTGATTCGATATTCGGATAGTGTCGGCCATAAAATATGAAGCTATGCGGTGAAATCGGAATTCAAATCGAAAAATCGAGCCAATATTAGGGTTTCTATTTCCTAAAATCCCTAAATAATTCTAAAAATCTAAAATTAAAATGCAAAACGGCGTTTTTTTGGGTCCACACTTCGGTTAATCACCGTAGGTAATTAACCAGCGCGTAGATCTCGAAAAACTGCATGGAATCCATATATAGAAATCCGCATTCGGACAACCGATAAATCCATACAAGATATTGGAACCGAGCCATTGTTGGCCGGTTTTTTGCTGGCCAGCAATGTGGCGCAAGTGGCCGGCCAATGTGGCGCCATTGGCCAGCATTGTGGCGCCGTTGGCCGGTATTGTTGCACCAGTGACCGGCCAATGTGGCACCAGTGGCCGGCCAGTGTGGCACCACTGTGGCCAGCAATGTGGCGCCAGTGGCCGGCCACTTCGGCCAGCAATGTGGCGCCAGTGGCCAGCAATGTGGCGCCAGTGGCCAGCATTGTGGCGCCAGAGCCAGCATTTGAGGCGCCAGTGGCCAGTGCTGTGGCACCAGTGGCCAGCAATGTGGCGCCAGTGGCCAGCATTGTGGCGCCAGAGCCAGCATTTGAGGCGCCAGTGGCCGGCCAATGTGGTGCAAGTGGCCCGCATTGTGGCGCCAGTGGCAGGCCACACTGGGCTGTGTGGTGCCAGCAGCGCCCCAAATTGGGCCAAAGCACATAAAAAATGTGATATCTTTTTTTCTACTCGTGCAAAACTCAAAATACTTTCCATCATACAATCCTTATAACATGTAGGATTTTTAAGAGTCGAGTTTGTAATTTTTAAACCAAAAGTAAATTTGTTATGATTTTTCTAACGTTTTTCGTTAAAAAAATATATATAAAATACTTATGGTTTGAATTTTTAGTTCAAACTTTGTGAACACTTGTTTTTATCCATTGTTAACATAACTGCAAAGTTTCATAACCAAATTCCTTCGGATTCCCCACTTTTGAAGGTAGGGTGATGGTTCAAACATAAAAGCACTACCTAGTGTTTTAGCTAGAACAGCCTATTAAGCTACTTAGGGGGGGTGAGCCAACTGGTGAAAGTTGGAGTTGCCCCAAAGGTGCTTGTTTTAGCCGGCAAGCACCGAATGTCGCACATACTAGTGCGGCATTGGTAGCCTTTGTAGCCTTTTAAGCACAAATTGTCCGACGTGGGAAGTAAAAGACCAAAATACCCCTCTTACGGCTAAAGGACAATTTGTGCTTAACGAGTGAGGAAGCGGGCGGATTCCTCCCGATGCGAAGGTGGGGATTAGTAGGAACTCGTTTTTGTGGTGGATGTGTTGCGGTTTTGGCCTTCCATAGGAAAAGACCAAAATACCCCTACGACAAAAAGTAAGAGGTAGTCTATGGTTTTGCGTTGCTGCATTCCACAGACCCTCTTATGATTCCTAGTAGTCCTAGTTGGCCCTACTTTTCACCGAAGAGGGTAGGGCAGTCGGTCATACAGAGGGGTTGGAGCTATTGGTTATTACGATTCCAAATCATTTTAATCAGCAGCAATGGTGGGATTTGCCTTTAGACGATGGTTGTTTGCGGGCGTTGGAAGGGGTACGTAGCATAAATTTTTGGGACGGATCGGAGATGCTGTCGCTATAAGTCTCTAAACATCGAATGACGGGACGCGGAGACGTGATTCTGGAGGTGTTTAGAGCCGGTCCTTCGGAGATCTACGGCATGATTTTTGCTACTGCCAACTGAAATTCCCACAAACATACTTGATAACAGGTGTATCCTACTGTTGTGAATGATTCGTGATGCGGGATTGTGAAGTACGCCGTAGTTGCGCCTCGTATGGATGATCGGCTTCTATTCGGTAGGGAAAGGCAAGGGTAGATTATCACGCTACGAATCCTGTTGTTGATTTGCAAACTATCTGCAAATCTTTTGGATTAGAAGCTGAAAGTCATCATCTTGTCGTTCCTGCAAAACGGGGGAGGGGTCGGAAGAAAAAGTTGTGGCCATTGGTTTTCATGATTTGAAAGCGCATGAGTCTGCAGCAATGGTAGGATTTGCCTTTAGACGATGGTTGCTTGTG
>JAUPFV010000127.1:42500-45000 GCA_036936605.1 Limnanthes douglasii subsp. nivea
TGCAAATCAACAACAGGATTCGTAGCGTGATAATCTACCCTTGCCTTTCCCTACCGAATAGAAGCCGATCATCCATACGAGGCGCAACTACGGCGTACTTCACAATCCCGCATCACGAATCATTCACAACAGTAGGATACACCTGTTATCAAGTATGTTTGTGGGAATTTCAGTTGGCAGTAGCAAAAATCATGCCGTAGATCTCCGAAGGACCGGCTCTAAACACCTCCAGAATCACGTCTCCGCGTCCCGTCATTCGATGTTTAGAGACTTATAGCGACAGCATCTCCGATCCGTCCCAAAAATTTATGCTACGTACCCCTTCCAACGCCCGCAAACAACCATCGTCTAAAGGCAAATCCCACCATTGCTGCTGATTAAAATGATTTGGAATCGTAATAACCAATAGCTCCAACCCCTCTGTATGACCGACTGCCCTACCCTCTTCGGTGAAAAGTAGGGCCAACTAGGACTACTAGGAATCATAAGAGGGTCTGTGGAATGCAGCAACGCAAAACCATAGACTACCTCTTACTTTTTGTCGTAGGGGTATTTTGGTCTTTTCCTATGGAAGGCCAAAACCGCAACACATCCACCACAAAAACGAGTTCCTACTAATCCCCACCTTCGCATCGGGAGGAATCCGCCCGCTTCCTCACTCGTTAAGCACAAATTGTCCTTTAGCCGTAAGAGGGGTATTTTGGTCTTTTACTTCCCACGTCGGACAATTTGTGCTTAAAAGGCTACAAAGGCTACCAATGCCGCACTAGTATGTGCGACATTCGGTGCTTGCCGGCTAAAACAAGCACCTTTGGGGCAACTCCAACTTTCACCAGTTGGCTCACCCCCCCTAAGTAGCTTAATAGGCTGTTCTAGCTAAAACACTAGGTAGTGCTTTTATGTTTGAACCATCACCCTACCTTCAAAAGTGGGGAATCCGAAGGAATTTGGTTATGAAACTTTGCAGTTATGTTAACAATGGATAAAAACAAGTGTTCACAAAGTTTGAACTAAAAATTCAAACCATAAGTATTTTATATATATTTTTTTAACGAAAAACGTTAGAAAAATCATAACAAATTTACTTTTGGTTTAAAAATTACAAACTCGACTCTTAAAAATCCTACATGTTATAAGGATTGTATGATGGAAAGTATTTTGAGTTTTGCACGAGTAGAAAAAAAGATATCACATTTTTTATGTGCTTTGGCCCAATTTGGGGCGCTGCTGGCACCACACAGCCCAGTGTGGCCTGCCACTGGCGCCACAATGCGGGCCACTTGCACCACATTGGCCGGCCACTGGCGCCTCAAATGCTGGCTCTGGCGCCACAATGCTGGCCACTGGCGCCACATTGCTGGCCACTGGTGCCACAGCACTGGCCACTGGCGCCTCAAATGCTGGCTCTGGCGCCACAATGCTGGCCACTGGCGCCACATTGCTGGCCACTGGCGCCACATTGCTGGCCGAAGTGGCCGGCCACTGGCGCCACATTGCTGGCCACAGTGGTGCCACACTGGCCGGCCACTGGTGCCACATTGGCCGGTCACTGGTGCAACAATACCGGCCAACGGCGCCACAATGCTGGCCAATGGCGCCACATTGGCCGGCCACTTGCGCCACATTGCTGGCCAGCAAAAAACCGGCCAACAATGGCTCGGTTCCAATATCTTGTATGGATTTATCGGTTGTCCGAATGCGGATTTCTATATATGGATTCCATGCAGTTTTTCGAGATCTACGCGCTGGTTAATTACCTACGGTGATTAACCGAAGTGTGGACCCAAAAAAACGCCGTTTTGCATTTTAATTTTAGATTTTTAGAATTATTTAGGGATTTTAGGAAATAGAAACCCTAATATTGGCTCGATTTTTCGATTTGAATTCCGATTTCACCGCATAGCTTCATATTTTATGGCCGACACTATCCGAATATCGAATCAATTTCGGAAAGCCCCAATTTATGGAAGTCTTACCGTATGTTTGTATACTAGTGGATACGAGCTATATCGTCAATGTAGGTTTGGTGTAGCGGTTAGTGAAGTAGTGACTTTTTATATCCCAACGGAGTGGGTTCGAACCTTGCTGGGCGCTTTTTTTTCTTTAATTATTTTTTGTCCCTCTTTTCGAAGTAAATTCGTAGTGCTTTGTAGAGTTTACCGCGTGGTAGAAACAACGCTATGGTAAAGTTTCGGTATTTTTTAACCAACACCGAAAAATAGGACTTTATTTTATAACTCACGATTTTTTTACCATCACACTTGCAAGTCCGTAACTTTGGCTTAGGATGTCGGAATTTTCCGAATTATTTTTTCATTCCGCATTATTTTTCGGTATCTAACCGATGGTGAAGTTTCGGTAATTTTTTACCTTATAAATCCGGGTTATTTCGGTTTTTCCTAAAACCGTAGCTCCAAATCTTTGCAAGTCCATAACTTTGGCTTCGGATGTCCGAATCATGTGAACTTTTTTTTATTCCACAATATTTTCCGATATCCAT
>JAUPFV010000127.1:95000-97500 GCA_036936605.1 Limnanthes douglasii subsp. nivea
GAGGCGCAACTACGGCGTACTTCACAATCCCGCATCACGAATCATTCACAACAGTAGGATACACCTGTTATCAAGTATGTTTGTGGGAATTTCAGTTGGCAGTAGCAAAAATCATGCCGTAGATCTCCGAAGGACCGGCTCTAAACACCTCCAGAATCACGTCTCCGCGTCCCGTCATTCGATGTTTAGAGACTTATAGCGACAGCATCTCCGATCCGTCCCAAAAATTTATGCTACGTACCCCTTCCAACGCCCGCAAACAACCATCGTCTAAAGGCAAATCCCACCATTGCTGCTGATTAAAATGATTTGGAATCGTAATAACCAATAGCTCCAACCCCTCTGTATGACCGACTGCCCTACCCTCTTCGGTGAAAAGTAGGGCCAACTAGGACTACTAGGAATCATAAGAGGGTCTGTGGAATGCAGCAACGCAAAACCATAGACTACCTCTTACTTTTTGTCGTAGGGGTATTTTGGTCTTTTCCTATGGAAGGCCAAAACCGCAACACATCCACCACAAAAACGAGTTCCTACTAATCCCCACCTTCGCATCGGGAGGAATCCGCCCGCTTCCTCACTCGTTAAGCACAAATTGTCCTTTAGCCGTAAGAGGGGTATTTTGGTCTTTTACTTCCCACGTCGGACAATTTGTGCTTAAAAGGCTACAAAGGCTACCAATGCCGCACTAGTATGTGCGACATTCGGTGCTTGCCGGCTAAAACAAGCACCTTTGGGGCAACTCCAACTTTCACCAGTTGGCTCACCCCCCCTAAGTAGCTTAATAGGCTGTTCTAGCTAAAACACTAGGTAGTGCTTTTATGTTTGAACCATCACCCTACCTTCAAAAGTGGGGAATCCGAAGGAATTTGGTTATGAAACTTTGCAGTTATGTTAACAATGGATAAAAACAAGTGTTCACAAAGTTTGAACTAAAAATTCAAACCATAAGTATTTTATATATATTTTTTTAACGAAAAACGTTAGAAAAATCATAACAAATTTACTTTTGGTTTAAAAATTACAAACTCGACTCTTAAAAATCCTACATGTTATAAGGATTGTATGATGGAAAGTATTTTGAGTTTTGCACGAGTAGAAAAAAAGATATCACATTTTTTATGTGCTTTGGCCCAATTTGGGGCGCTGCTGGCACCACACAGCCCAGTGTGGCCTGCCACTGGCGCCACAATGCGGGCCACTTGCACCACATTGGCCGGCCACTGGCGCCTCAAATGCTGGCTCTGGCGCCACAATGCTGGCCACTGGCGCCACATTGCTGGCCACTGGTGCCACAGCACTGGCCACTGGCGCCTCAAATGCTGGCTCTGGCGCCACAATGCTGGCCACTGGCGCCACATTGCTGGCCACTGGCGCCACATTGCTGGCCGAAGTGGCCGGCCACTGGCGCCACATTGCTGGCCACAGTGGTGCCACACTGGCCGGCCACTGGTGCCACATTGGCCGGTCACTGGTGCAACAATACCGGCCAACGGCGCCACAATGCTGGCCAATGGCGCCACATTGGCCGGCCACTTGCGCCACATTGCTGGCCAGCAAAAAACCGGCCAACAATGGCTCGGTTCCAATATCTTGTATGGATTTATCGGTTGTCCGAATGCGGATTTCTATATATGGATTCCATGCAGTTTTTCGAGATCTACGCGCTGGTTAATTACCTACGGTGATTAACCGAAGTGTGGACCCAAAAAAACGCCGTTTTGCATTTTAATTTTAGATTTTTAGAATTATTTAGGGATTTTAGGAAATAGAAACCCTAATATTGGCTCGATTTTTCGATTTGAATTCCGATTTCACCGCATAGCTTCATATTTTATGGCCGACACTATCCGAATATCGAATCAATTTCGGAAAGCCCCAATTTATGGAAGTCTTACCGTATGTTTGTATACTAGTGGATACGAGCTATATCGTCAATGTAGGTTTGGTGTAGCGGTTAGTGAAGTAGTGACTTTTTATATCCCAACGGAGTGGGTTCGAACCTTGCTGGGCGCTTTTTTTTCTTTAATTATTTTTTGTCCCTCTTTTCGAAGTAAATTCGTAGTGCTTTGTAGAGTTTACCGCGTGGTAGAAACAACGCTATGGTAAAGTTTCGGTATTTTTTAACCAACACCGAAAAATAGGACTTTATTTTATAACTCACGATTTTTTTACCATCACACTTGCAAGTCCGTAACTTTGGCTTAGGATGTCGGAATTTTCCGAATTATTTTTTCATTCCGCATTATTTTTCGGTATCTAACCGATGGTGAAGTTTCGGTAATTTTTTACCTTATAAATCCGGGTTATTTCGGTTTTTCCTAAAACCGTAGCTCCAAATCTTTGCAAGTCCATAACTTTGGCTTCGGATGTCCGAATCATGTGAACTTTTTTTTATTCCACAATATTTTCCGATATCCATGCGATGGTAAAGTATCAGTATTTTTTACCCAATGTGGAAAAATAGGACTTTTTTACCTAAACCGGTGGGTTATAGCTT